>JAPMOR010077955.1:115804-159748 GCA_026543865.1 Argiope aurantia
GTGTGCCCTGTCTGAAGATTCACGGATCGTTGGAATACGGCTTTAATGAGGTACGCACTGCCATGCAAGGCATTGATACTCATAAGAACAGATCACAGCAGATACAAAGGGAAATGGGTGATAGTGAAATTATTCCAATTAAAAATTCATAATGATTAACTGTTTCTTGAAACAATTAAAGCGGTTTGAATTTCATTGCAACAATGAAGTCTGTGTTGAAAATTATACAGAAAAATTGTTAAATTAAAATTGCAAAAGTGTAAAAAAATAGTTGTAGGTTAACTAAATTGGTTAATTGAAAAGACAATTTTTAAAATTTTAATATGGGGCAAAAATTTTTGTCCAAATAATATTTTTTTGAATTATTGATAAAATTTGCCGAAATTCTCCCATAATTTTTAATTAAATAAATTTTGATTAAAATATAAAATAACTGCTCGAAATATTCATTCCCATCCCCCAAAATATATTTGTACCACACACACGCGCGCACGCACGCACACATTTAATTATTAGTAAATATATATCTAACAGAATGGAAATATTTTAGATGATGGCGCAGTCACTTGAAAGACATTTCAATACATGCTTTCTGACCTCAAATAGCATTTTGTTTTGATTGTTGTGTGACTTAAAATGACAAGCAAAAAATAAAAGAAGAGTTATTGATTTAAAGATTAAACTGCCTTGGCGCATTTAATCTGTATCATGTGAGCGTGAAATGATTTTATTACAGTGTCAATGCTAACAGCATTATGGTGAGAGGAGGAGGAAAGGGAGGTAATGATCATATGAATGCCAAATTTCAGTAGCATGCATTTCAGAGCAGAGAGCAGATTTTACATTCATCCAGTTACAACACATCCAGTAAGATCACGTATGCACTGAAACTGTACAGTAGTGAGTATTTGTCCAATCGAGACAAGAACTTTCTATTGTTCGTTCTCTCAACGCAAGCGCAATGCATTTTTACAGTGCATACATGATTTTATTGGAATCTTATAACTGGCTGAGTGTAAGAAATACTTTACGGGAACGAACTTTGCAATGATATATATTGCAATAAATGGCCAAAAAGATACAAATTTTGAAATTTCAAATTTTATTTATTTTACCATAGAAGTTATATTATGTACTGAGAAGAAGCGATAAGAGATGCGTCAGTCTACATCGCCATGCAAAAGCGAAGTGACCGACATTTTTCTCTTCAGTGATTTTAAATAAGATTTTCATAGGGATTTTTCTTTGACACGAGTAGACTTAGACAAGGAAATCTTTGGTATTTTTGAAAAGTATGTGTGAATGTTAGGAATTTTTATCCTTTTGTATCTGTTTTGGGAACCACTGAATCAGCAGTTTTATTGAGGGTGTGTTAGAATTAATTAAATAAAAAAGAAGAAATTGTATCAGGGGAAAAAAAAAGAACATTTTAGAATGAAATTAACATGGGATAGAACATGAATTTTCGAAACATATTTGTTAACTGAAAGCTTTTTATTTGTCTTCATACGAAATACATAAAAAGAAATTCGATGTCGTGAAATTTATGAATCTCTATGTCTGAATTTCCTCTGAATCTAAACTAAACGTCTGAAGTTGAATGTAATATATTAATAGACGACTACAATATGTTTTCAGTTGCTGATAATTCGATGAATGATTTGCGCCATGAAATACAGCTAATATTTTGTCTACTGTATACTACATACATGTTATAAAAGTCATATTTTGTATATGGCAGAAGTGTTTTCTTTCTCCAACATATCAAATCCTGTATGTATGAAATGCACATGATTTATAACATTTTTGCTTTCTTGTACACGTCAGATTCTTTTATGCAGAATTCAATGATTTCTTTATCTGTTTTTTGTTTGTTTTGTTTATAATACAAAATAGTAAAAAGATATTGTTTTGAAAAAGTTTTACAAAATAAAAGCAACGAAAACTTCCAGATCAGATGGAAATAACTGATATTGTTATTCATTTAAAGTTAATTTTCTCAACTTTTATTATATAAAAGAGTTGCCAGGGTCATCTTTTCCATCTTTCTGTTCTGATAACAATTTTGCCCAGAATCTTTCTTTTGTTCTTTATCGGTTTTGTCTTTTTTTAAAAATAGCAATTTCTTCTTTTTTTTCATATTATTAATTTCTTTTGTTTATTCAATTTTCTGCTCTTTTTTTTCGTGCTTATATTGTATTTTATTATACTCTTTTATGTTGTATAGAAATTCATTTTGAATAGACGACATCTATAAATGTTTATTCTGATTAGAAGAATTTTAAGTTAATTTACATTTTTATCGCAGCGTAAAAATTTGCATCGTTTATTTATTTTCCGTACGTTTTTTGTAAACGAAAAAAAAGTCTTATTTATTAGCACTATTGTATAATTTATCACACTAATTTGATTCCTGAACTGATTTAGAAACAAGTTAAGATATAAATAAATGATTACAAAACGTTTCACTTGCTAAATAGAAATCTAACAAATGTTAGATTTTTTTTCTGAATTTGAATTTTATTCGTATGCTGTCTATAATATGTAGACAATGCGCTTAAATCATATATTGTTTTATGAATATTAATATTTTATATCGTGCAGTAGTTCTCGTTCATTTATATCTCGAATTTTGTACATCCATACTTATTATGAAGATGAATGCAACATGTGTTTTTGTATGTTGGCTATACCGTTGGATCTAGAATACAACAAAAGCATATACTCTAAAGCATATACTGGTACATGTATGCTTTCGAGAATATAAATTCGCGCCTTGGAATGATTTTTAAAAATTTTGAAAATTAAGAAAATTTTTTCATTTTTTTTTTACTGACAATAATTCGTAATATTTAGCGTACAAGAATGGTCTTTAGATCATCTTAAAATTAAAAAAAAAAGTCTTTTCAACTAGGCCTATTATTTTGTCGTAAAATTTTTTCATTTTTAAATAATTTTAAAAATATTTCAAGCATATTATTATTATTGAAATGGAAAATTTGTGATTTTTAGCGGCAAAGAGTGTTATTCCCAATGTCAGAGAGTCAGAAAATATCAAAAATCTTCAATTTTATGCATATGTTGAAACAATATATTGAATACAAAATAAAGATAAAATTCTGCACACGCACGTTATGCTTGCATGAAAAAAATTTAACTTTTATCAACGTATTGACATTATGCTGATAAAACTTCAAATTAAAAGATTAATTTAACTTTCCCTGCAAACGAAATTTAGAAACGTGTAATTTTTAGCACGTATCTGCTTGGAAAAAAATAAATATGAAGCATATTTTCTAGAAAAATTATTTCAATAAGAATTAACTTTTTTATTGAAATAATTTTCTACAAAATCTTCTGTGTCCTTTTAAAAAATCTATATCATTAATTCAATAATGCTGTATTATTTAAGGCAAACATGCTTTATATTGTTAGAAATCTGTAATGTTGCTTCCCAGCACGGTTAGTTCAATCACTGAAAAGATCGTTTACGATCAGCTCTATTGGATGCTGATCGGATTGAAGACAACTTGTGAAACAGTGATTGAACACAACTTGGCGACGAATTTGGCTATTTTAGTGACAAAATAGATATTAATGGAAACTTCCAGAATTTTAGCGATTGAGCCAATAGGAACCCAGAAATGCCAGATTGTTCTAGAATCTTCTCTGCCCACTTCCGGTAATTATAAAAGGCCTGCAGTCTCAAGCCGAAGTCAGTCGTGCATTGAGTCGTAATCGTGGAAAGAGTCAACGACGAATAGTTGGATCAATCCGGCTAAGCGCAAGCGTTGAGTGAAGCTCAAGAGATTTCTGAATCGAACTTTGTACCGAGTCCTGTTTATCGTAGAAGCAGCATCGAGTCGTGTGAAAAGTAGTCAGTCGTGTAATAGTAAGTCAGCAGTTGGATGCAACTAAAGCGAGGAGACAGTGGAGAATTGCAGGAGTTTGGAGAAACCGTAGAGTGAAGCTATGAAGATTTCATCCCTTGCTGCTTTCTGTCTGACCGCGTTGTGTGCTGTGGTTGTTATTACTACCGATTACCACTTGTGGGCTACTGTTTGTTGCCTGTGTTCGACTCGGCTATATATCTGCTGTCTGCGTATTCTTGTCTTGGTGTTTAATAAACGTAGTCGTTGTTTTCTACAGAGGCCTGTTGATTGTGCTTTTGCATCAACCGACAAATTTTGGCAGAACTCCGGAATTTCCGTAACAATATATTCGGGTGATTCAAAAGTTAATTTCTAAAACATTAGGATTAGGTATATACATCTAATAGGAAACTTGGTTTAGATTTATGGAATAATGATTATGTATAGATAACATAATAATTTATACAGTTTGAGACAATAAATGTTCTGATGAATTATAATTTAAAATTTTTATTCAGGCTCTCGGTCCTATAACTCATATCCCTACGAAATTAATAAAATGTTCAACTCTTTAGTGGCAAAAACTGATTTGAGTTACGAAAATTTGAATACATTTTAAATCGCACGCTTTTAGACCACGTTATTTAAGGTTTCGAGGCAAATACACTTATCAGCACACAGAATTTCTTCAACGCTAATTGGCTTAAAATAATGAAATTGTTGATTGCCCTTAAATAATATTCAAAGTCCTATAACTCGATCATATTTGGTCGCAGAAGATTGAAACATTTTTTTTATTTATAAGTTGAAATGTCAAAAATATTTTATTGAATATGCTTCATAGGATCGAAAGAATATATAAAATTTTGATTTCATAATGTGCATTTAAATGACTGAGCCAAATTAAATGTAATTGTTTTTATCCCTTAAATGCATTAAAAATTAAAACTGAAAACGCAACTTTATGATAAATCAGATAAATGTTTATAGAATGAGTATAATATTAAAAAAAAAACTTTCTGTAGAACGCATAACACTTCAGTGCCAAGCGATTCTCTTTTCTGTACTCATATTTAAAAAAGAACGTGTTTGGTTTCAGCAAAAAAGTTTTTGTATTAATTGAAATTTCCAAACAAAATAAACAGTAGGATTGCGATATCTAGGCCCAGTTTTGGGATCAGAAGTGTAAGTCCCAATAACTATTATGATTCATTTAATACACCTGCCTGGTGTGTTAAACAAGTTGAATTCTGATTGGTATGAAAGTTAGACGAAGAAACTGCCAGCTAAGCTGTCCTGATTGATATTTAAAAAGATTAAAAATAATGCTCATCCACAAACAGATTTGACGTAGTTTAAAAACTGAGATACTTATCTAACTTATTGGGCATTAGTTGTCTTGTCGTAAAGTTTCGATTTCAAGACCAGAAAACTCCAGATTGGGAACTAGATTCCACCACACAATCGCCTTATAAGCGGGTCTAGTGCATCTTAAATCCGTTAAGACTGAATGCTCTCTTACTAGTGTAGCAAAAAGGCTTAGTGAGGGGAAAAAAATAACAAAAAAAAAAAAAAACTGGCACATGCATCTGCCTTGTTATCTGACATGTTCAGATCAAAAATGATCGAGACCAAGATAACTCCCATGTTGTTCATTGTTATTAAACTAACTTATCAAGCTGTTGATTTATTCATTTGTCTCGAATTTGGTTTCGAGAAACGTGATCACTTTGTAAGTAGAATAAAAGCGGATAAAATTATATCAGACAGAGTACAGAGAAAAATGATAAAGTAGAGAGAATCACAGAATTTATTGCTTTTACATTATTCCTTGTAATATGCATCAAAATTAATAAATTGAGGAATATCCACATCAGTGTATAGACTTATAGATAGGAATTACAGCCAGGAGTTGCCAAAAGTGTCTTTTGAAATATCAGGAAGTTCACGCTTCGATTCGGAGCCCTTGACACGTATCTGAAACATTATATATCTTGTGAAAAAATACGTGGATCATGAGTCTCTTTCTATCATTTCACTTCCTTATACATTTTTTATGCCTCATTTCAACTGTCCTCTCATTATTATTACACCCAACCGAACCGGTAATAAACACCTTTACGAATCATTTGCGGTAGTTGCTTTCTTAGCCATTTCTTCAGTAACAAAACACTAAATGGATGTCGAGGCGTGTAACAGTTTGTTTTTCCAGAAATAATATAATTAGTTAACAGTTTTTAAGTATTATGTTTAACCGGGCTGTTTTGTTTCTAACGTGAAGAATTTGAAATCTGGTACCACAAATCTAAAGAAATTAAAAATAAAAATAAAAAGTCAACCATGAAGATATCAAAAATTTTTTTAAAGAATGAATTAAAAATTTACGAAATTAATTAATTAATTTAATAAAAATATTTACGAAACAATTTAATTTGAATGTTCATCGTTTTGAAAAGCATGAACTATTTTCAGTGAGGAATCGTGTGACACACGTGTGGGGATTAGTACAACAGTTTAAAGTAGATAGAAAACTATTCTTTTTGTAGACAAAGACTATTCTCTACATTGCCCTCTTTCCATTCCAATAAAAATCAGATGCTCTAAAGTTTTTCGTTTTTTTAAAGATAAGAAATTTAATAAAATAAGCCCTTTCACGATATTTCTGATATAGTGATTTTTAAAACATTGATAAAGAAAGTAATACATTATCATTATTATTATTAGCAGTAGCCTCCTACTAAATTCCTTACACGTATTTCATTACTTGAATATAAAAACTACAAAAGGAAAACTTATTATATACGAAGCACCTTTGGCAACCAACTGGAATATCGGCCGTAATAATATTGCTTTCAATTAAATATAAACGAGTTAATTGGAAGTAAACGCATATATTTTCTGACAAAATACAAACTAAATTATATTCAAGATAGAATTTTGAATATTAAATCAGTTAATATTCTAGATTCTATCATAAAAATATTTTTTAAGTTTGAAATTGTGTCAAATTTAAGCCTTGTTTGTTTAATAGTCTTATACCTTTTCTATTTTCTTTATATATACAACCATTCTATAGAATCAAGTCTCATGATATCATAGCGTTAAAAAACATAATTGCCTGGTTCATTTATTTTCTGATTTTCGAGGTACTGTAATTTAACTTCTTATTTGTTATATAACAGATAATAAAGGACCTTTTTCCTTAGCTTTCAGCTTTGGAAGAAAATCCCGCCGTTATGTATTTGGTTAAATAATAAAAACGATTTGAATTTCAGTATAAGAATGCAAATTAAATGTATTGATGAAAATTAGATAACAAAATATTTTTAAAAAATGTCAAATTTTAAGAAAAATTTACTCGTTTATCAAATTGGTATTATTAAAACGATAAAAAGGTATAAAAATTTAATCATCTTTGTTTTGTAATATTTTTTTAAATTATTGCAGAAAACCCCCAAAATTTGGATTAATTTTTAAATAATTAAAATTAAAACAAATATCATGTACATATTTACACTAACAAAGTGAATCTTTCCGAAATATGGTAGCTATTTTTGATTTTTGTCAAATTTGATACACACACGCGCGCGTACATTTATCTTTATTATTCGTGCAAATAATTCGATTATTTCATCTTTTTGTGAAAAAAAGTTGCAGTTTTCAATTGCTTGGATTTTTTTTCTTGTTTTTCCGGGATATTACTTTAATTTCGATTTGATTTTTTTTGGAAAAGTAAATTGCTAATCAGTTCTTCGGTAATTGTAGAAAAATGGGCAATGTCGTCATCAATTTTTCCCAAAGTTTCTTGAATTAATAATTTAATGATTTTGTTTGTGTTATACTACAACTGAAAGATTCGGTTGACATTACTACCAATTTCCTACAAACGCTTCTAAATATTGGTAATGGCGGTTGGTCAACGAAGTACAAACTCTGCTGCGGGGAAAAATAAGAACAAAAAAAAATATTCAGTCGAATTTAAATGAAATGTATTTTTTTAAAATCCTCTGAGTAGCTCATGATTTTTTTACGAAAATTAAGAACGTAGCTTTTTTATTCTTCAATAAGTAGGCTTCTAAGAAAAAAACCCTGAATATATATTAAACGCATATGTTTTTGTTGGTAAAATATGAAAGCGGAATGATACCATAAAATAGCAAATTAGAGAAGGGAAAGAAAAAAATCAATAAAACTAATTTAGTCTTAAGTATGAGGAAATAGTGGGCTGAATTCAAACTTGGGTTGCAAACATTCTTGCCAAGTCACTTGAATTCAATAAAATAACTGCAGTTTTCTGCTATCTGATCTGTCATTTAACAATAAGCAGGGAGCGAATTTTTACACTACCGACGGCAAATTGCTGTATTCCCTAAGCATATATATCTCCTGCATGTTGATTCATTTTTTGCCATCCTTTCTTAATTCTTTTAAAAAAATCATTTTCGTTGCTCATTGAATTCTTGGGATGAAGATGTAACCAAATGAGTCTAAAAACGATAAAACAAAATTTTAAAATGGCACTATTGGAGACTGTGGCTCTACATCCAATGGATGAACCGTTAATGTCTACTGATCTAGATTCAGAACAACATATTTGTAATTAAGAGCAGTGGGTAGCGAATGGGAAGTCCGGGGATATAAATTCCCCGGATGTCAGTCTTAGAAGACATTATAAGGACAAAATATCAGCACACTTATATCAATTAAAATAAATATCTCGAGATTACAGAAACATACAACCATGCCCTGGGCGTCATCTACCCTCTGTACGCCACTAATTAAGAGATTAAAAAATATGAATTTATTTAAAATGGTTTCTTGTTCTGTATTAAGCATTCATGTACACTCTAATAGAGATTGAAGTTGTAAATTTTCTCTATATAAGGAAACAGATTATTAATTTATGGTATTGCTTTGATTGTATACACATTTGTTCCTTCTACTTTTAACAACAGACCTATTGTCAGGCAGATAAAAAGAATAGATTTGATTGAATTGAAATGTGTGACCACTACTGCCTTTCGGAGAAATTTTGAGCGATCACTCTTAGAATTTATTATAATACTAGCCGCCTTTGGCAACCAGCCGGTTCGCCAATCTTAATGTTCGTTAAAATTTTAATAATTAAATATTTTATGCAATTCCTACTTTAATAACTTCTTCATCAAAATATTTTAAAACTTCAAATTTTGATTGTCATATAATTTATTCATAATATTATAAAGGCCTTCAGTCATAACATAATATGTATCTCTCTAATTTTCTGTTAGCTCCCGTAGAATTTATGCCTTAAATTAAAGTGGAAAGGATTAATCTGCAATTAATATAATAATATTTTTTACTGAAACAAAGCATTTTTTATAATATGATTACTGAAAACAGAGTCACTGAGCGTTTAAACTTTATGGGCAATAAAGAATATCTTTCTTAATTTATGTAATATCTCAAGAATTTGTCAACAAAATTTTCTCAGATTCATTATGAGCAGTCGATTAATAAACAATGTTTCATTTTAAATGCATCAAACACTAAGAAATTAAACAGAATAGTTTAAAATAATCGGTCGAAAACAGGTTGAAATAAACTACTTAAAAACGATATACTTAAAACTATAAGCATATACAAAAATATATAACTAATATAAATGCAATTTAATTACAAAAGCACACAATTAATCTAAAAATAATTTAAATCAACTCCGATTTCGTTGAAAATCAGTTGAATCCATTGTAAGCAATAAGAACACAACGCGCATGCGTGAATTTTCGCCAGATAAGGTAACGCAAATGCGTGAATTTTTCTACGCCAGTTGGGGTAACGCTATGTAGATTAGAAATTTTTAATTTCCTTTATTCTGCTTTATTTTAATTCAAAAGTACTTTAGAATGAATCTAAAAGATCGATTAATTAAAAGTGTTTAATTTTAAATGCATGAAACATTAAGAAAATAAACAGAATCGTTTGAAATAATCGGCCGAAAAATGTTAGCCCTAGCCTCAATAGTGTTGGAAAGAAGAAACAAAACTGAAGCCTTACTCATTTGGCGGTGGGGAAAATGAAAAAATTTTTTTGGTGGGTAAGTTATTTTTTAATTAATAATTAAAATTCTAATTAAAAATTGAAAAAAAGGGACCACAGGTGCACATTTCCGATCTCCAAGGTATACATATACGAAATTTGGTAGCTGTAGGTCAAACGGTCTGACCTGTAGAGCGACAAGACACACACACACACACATTGAGCTTTATATAAGTACTAGCCGCCTCTGGCGACGAGTCGGTTCGCCAGTATTACCGCTCGCTACAATTTTCAATTAAATATTTTAAGTAACTAGTCTCTTAATAGATTCTCAAACAAAACATTTTTAATCTTCAAATTTTAATATTCATACCAAACTTATACTGTTGTTTAGATCGTTCCGTTCAATTTACTATATATATATTTTGCTAATTTGTTGTCATTTCCAGTAAAATTTCAACTTTAATTTAAAGTGGAAATGATGAAATTGCAATTAATATAAAGATATTTTTTAATAAAACCAAGCGTTTTATTTTATTTATCATCTTTATTGTTATTTATTTATTTATTATTATTATTGAATATGAGTATTGCAAACAGAATCGCTCGGTGTTTAAGTCTTATGTGAACTACAAAATATTTTTCATAATTTATGTAATATCTCAAAGAATAATTCAACAAAAATTTCTCATATTCAGCATAAAATTCAGTTTTTAGTTTTGCTTTCAAAAGGATTGAAATAAAATCATTAATAATATTTTGTTCCGGTCTATAAATATATTTCAAAAATTATGAAGTCTAAATTTAATGCAGTAAGATATCATATTCTGAGAAATATTCTGGACGCACCAAATTTTAAATAAATGAATGAATGTTTCTATTAGGCCAATTAATCTTAAGAAACCTGCGTGCTGATTGGCGTACTTTCTTTGAAACGATCGATGGAAAATCTAAAATTATCCTTTTTTTATTGAATAGTGATATTCAAATTTTCATAAATCAGTCAGTTTAAGTGATTGATTTAGTTGATTGGAAATTAACCCTTTTTATTTAAAATATTAGTGTTTCAAGAATATTTTGTTAACCGTGATTTCCACAGCAGAGGCTTTATGTAAAATCAAAAATTCGTTATTTATTAGAGCATTTATTGAATCAAAGTACATAAAATATAATCATTTTCCATTTAGACCATTTTAGCAGATATGTGTCGTACTAAAAGTTTACAAATTAGCTGTGTGGCCCTGATTTGAATGGATATCCTGTTCGTATTAAACAAAACTTGCCTTAAAATAAAACTGATTTATTGGATTAGTAATATAGAGAGTGTAAAAAATCATAAAATAATTTTTCTTGAATTTATTTAAAAAAAATAATATTTCTTATTTGTTTCCTTTCCTACAGACAAGTGCCGAAAATTATATTTTTGCAAATTTCATTTCCAAAAAGATTTAATTTATTTTTAGTTGGAGCTTTAATCAATGTGATGGCAACACTTTGATAAAAGCTAATTTTTTCCCATGAATGGGAAACGTGCTCGTGCAGCTTAAATTTTATTTTTATTTTGTACAAAAAAATGTTGAAAAATATAGTTAAAATATTTATTTAAAAATTAATTTTATGTTTAAAACATTGGTATCATTTAAAAGATGAATTTTTGATCTTTAACTTCATGTAAAAATCTTTTTTATGCGGTAGTATTTTCGGAAGTTATAGCAGAAACACGCTAAAATTTCGCTTAATTTTTAAATAAATAAAATTCTAATTAAAAATTCGAAAAACAACCCCCAGGTGCACATTCCCGGCCTCCAAGGTATACACGTGCCAAATTTGGTAGCTGTAGGTTGAATGGTCTTACCTGTAGAGCGCCAACACACACACACACACACACACACACACACACACACACACACACACACACACACACACACATTGAGTTTTATTATAAGTATAGATTACATGTAAGGGTCAAATATTACATGCCAAACGAAAGTGGGCTTTAAAAGGTACACCTGGCTAGAAAATTCCTGTGGTATAAAAATGCAAAGCTATTAAAAGTCTGCTTTTCAAAATTAATGGAAAAGATTGCGTTTAGAATTTATTTTTACTTGAATTAGAGAAAGAAATTGCACAGAAATGAAATTAGTATTATTGAGAAGCTTATTTCTAGAATTATAAAGTGAAGGTAAAAATGGTTTTTATGTTATAATATATTCCAAACTTATGTGTAATAATATTTTCCAAAAAAATTTGATTAATTTTTATTTATTAAATATTTTATTAAAATTGCAGAACTTTTTCGTAGCTAATGCCAACTACCTAAGAAAAAATTAGAAGCTAAATTTGGTACCTCGAAACTTGAAGACCTGCCTTGGGAAAGCAGTATTCTCTGCGATACGATTTTTATTTACAGAAAGGCGTCAATAGAAATATTCAAACCCTTGTATGATAATGGAAGAAGTGTTGCCTGCTAGGGTGGAACAAAAGAACCAACTTTTTGTTTTTAATTTATAATAGAGCTGAAAAGTTGCCTTTTGATGTAGATAAGATAAATAAAAATTATGAAACATATTAGAGTACATCTTGAGGTGTTGCAAGGACGTTAAAGTTTCATAAAAACACACTTTTTGCATCTTTTAATAGATTTTTGCGTGCAATGATAATGCAATAAAAAGCTTTAAATAGGCGTTGTTATATGAATAACAGTATAAAAACAGTTTTACTATTGCACTGGCATAGCACTGAGTCGTCGCCGTAGCGGTTGTTATTGAGGTAAAGCGGAGATTTACTTGTGTCCGGTAATAAGGACAGAGCTGGTTTCAAATCAGTAGCTTTGCCGAGTTCAGTTGAGTTGGCGTCTTCGCTCCGTCTATTGTGTAACAGATTAACATAACTGATTTCTTAGTTTTTGAGCTTGTGTGCTTTGTTGTGAGCAAGAATGGCTCAATCTAAATTAGTGAAGAAAAGACAAATATCAGACTGTTCTATTTTTGGGAAATTTAGTGATTTCCTTTAAGTTGAACTCACTACTCACGAATCTAGTGCTACTGTTATATTAGACACAACCTCAAAATTGCTTCAGAGAAGGATCCTTCTGTAAACGAAATATGTGACACTTTAGTTTCCAAAATAGAACAAATATGGTCAAGTGTTTCTATTCCAGTTGCTTCTAGCAAAAGAATTTCACAAATGATAAAAGCTGATCACGCTAAATACAGGAACTTATTAAAATCTAAAAGCAGAAAATGTTGAGATAAGTTTAATTTCAACCTCACAGAATATAGAAAGAAGTTAGACGTTTATTTGATATTGCTGACTTGTATAAAGCGGAAAAAAGTGCTAGTTATGGAATAAAAGGGTTCTAAACGATCAACGCTATAAGAGAAAAATGGTTATAGATAATATTGATATTGCTACCACAAGAGATTTGAGTAGGAAAGAAGCAAGAAAGTGTAAAGAATTACAGAGAATGATTAAGCTTAACCAAGAATGGAAAAAAATGTTAGTGCATCAGAAACGATTACTAGCGACAATGACAATACAGAAGAACAACAGTGTTCTTTACAGAAACATCCATCAAATAGACAAGAAGTGATGTTGTTGTTTCTTATGGTACTTGTCATGGACAAGTCCGCTGTTACGAAGACAGTGATTTAAGCCGATGGGGGAGCGTCTCTTGTTTTTTTTTGGTAACGCCAACTAGGGCCAAGAGTACGACTTTGCTACTCACTCAACACTCATTCGCTTGCACAACCCCTTTTTACAGGAGGGCCCATTGACACATCTCATAGATAGAACAATGGAAGAACAACCATGCCGAAACCAGGACTGGAACCCAGGACGTCCATATCACGGGGAAAAAGCTACCCCTATGACAGGACGCCGGCCAAGAAGAGATAAAATTACCAGGTGCATGTGTGGTTTAATATTAAGTTAAAACTTTCATGTACTTATGGTTACAAACATCGTTTTAACCTTATCTCATATTCAAAATATCTCTCTGACGATCTCAAGAACATTATAGACCAGATTATTCAAAGAAATGGGTACTTTGCTGCTTCAGAAAATATTCTTTTGCCCATGGTAAGAGGTGAACTAAGAAATTCAAAGAGAACTTGGTTTACGACGTGTTTTAAAAGCAAGAACCAAGCCTTTAACCATTTTCCGGTTACAGTGTTGATCGTTTAGAAACTTTTATTCCATAACTGGCACTTTTTTTCTCTTTTATACAAGTCAACAATATCAAATAAACGTTTAGCTTCTTCTTTAAATTCTGTGAGGTTGAAATTAAACTTATCTGAAGATTTTCTGCTTTTAGACTTTAATAAATTCCTGTATTTGACATGATAAGCTTTTATTATTTGAGAAATTCCTTTGCTAGAAGCAACGGAAATAGAAGCTCTTGACCATATTTGTTCTATTATGGGAACTAGAGTGTCACATATTTATTTAACTTACAGAAGGATCCTTCTCTGAAGCAATTTTGAGGTTATGCCTAATATAGCAGTAGCATTTCATAACAGATTCGTAAGTAGAAAGTTCAACTTCAAGGAAATCACTAAATTTCTCAAAAATAGAACGCTCCGACATTTGTCTTGTCTTCCCTAATTTAGATTTAGCAATTTTTATTCACAGCAAATCACACAAACTAACAAGTCAGTTACGTTAATCAGTTACACAAAGATGAAGCGGAAACGCGAACTCAATTGAACTCGGCAAAGCTACTGATTTGAAACCAGGCCTGTCCTTGTTACTGGAAGCAGATAAATCTCCTTCTTACCTCAACAGCAACCGCTCTAGCGACGACTCAGTTCCATGCATGTGTAATAGTATAACTGATTTTATATTTCTATTCATATGACAACACATATTTAAAGCTTTTTATTTCATAATCGATACACGCAAAGGGTTGCAAAAAGTGTGTTTTTATGAAATTTTAACATCTTTGCGGCACTTCAAGATTTCACTTTAAATATTTTTTATTTATCTTATCTATACCAAAAGGTAACGTTTCCGCGCTATTAGAAATTAAAAATCAAAAGTTGATTGTTTTGTAAAAAAAACTTTAAAATGTATCAAAAATTTCAATTTTTTTGGAAATTTAACCTTTTTGCGGCACCTCAAGACGTACTCCAACATTTTTCATTTTTATAATTTATTTTATCTACAGCAAATGGCAACTTTCCCGCACTCTTACAAATTAAAAAGCAAAAATTGAATTTTTCGTTCCACCTTAATTCATTCCACTTGTCGGCAAGTTTTCTCTAATTCAGTAATTTGCTTGCATTTCTCTCTATCGTTGAAGTTAAAATCTGCCCTATATATTTCCTCAACCTTGTTTATTATCTGTTTGGCTCAAAACATCGATAATTTATGTCTTCACGCATCAAAAGTTACTAAAGTGTGGTTGAGGAAGATCAATTATAGAAATTAACGATAACTTCAACAGCGTTGAAAAAAAAAAAAAAAAAAAAAGAAACCTTAAACTTAAAAAAAAATCATAATTATTATTTTCAGTGTCTGATATTGAATTTTCTGTATTTTTACTGCATTAAAAGATCAGATTAATCTTTTTTTCTTCCTAAATTGAGAATGCTGTTGCAAAAATATCCGCAGGATATTTTTTTTATTCCACTTAGTAAAACAATTAAACTTTGTATGAATAAATGTTCTATATTAACTTTAAAATTAATGATATTATATTATGATAGATTAGAAGCAGGAAATATTGGGTTGTTCGGAAAGTAATTTCGTTTTTTTTTGTGGAAATGAAAGACAGTTTTCGTATAATAAACAAATACTTTATTAAATTATATATTGGCCGTTCTGGTCAAACACCTTTCGCCATCTTTCTGGTAGTAGCATAATTTCACGCTCATAAAATTTTTGGTCTTTGCTGCCAAAAAACTGATCGAGGTGGTTTTTGACCTCCTCATTTGAGGTGAAGGTTTTACCGTCTAAAAAATTTAGCGAACCAGTTCTGGATACTGGCGTACTGTCAACACACCTTCTCCATACACAGCGAAATGATTTACAAATATGTTTTAATTTTACAAAATAAATTAGTAAATGATTAACAGAATAAGAAGAAAACGGTTTCAGTGAGGGAAAAAAAAAAGAATGCGGGTAGAAAAAATGTCTAAATAAAACAGAAAGATTTTATTCACATTTTTTTTTCATTTTGTTTTGCATTGAAAAACTTTTCGTAACAAAATTATTACCATTAGGCAATCTATATCATTAAATGTATTTAACGCATTATTAAAAAATTTTTTTGTTATAAAAGAGATTGGCATAATGTTGCCACAGTTTTCAAGGAAATGGCTTAACAATTATTAGATTATTAGTACGTTATGTTTTCAAACAGTTGGTGTACTATCTGTAAAATATATTTTATACTTAATAACAATGCATCTTATCGTGTACATGATAAATTATAATTCATTCGTTACTACGCAGTTAAGAATACAAAATTGTTCTCGATTACTCAGTGACTGAGACAGAATCACACGCAATGTTTACTGAAATTCACCAAGCCATTTCAGGTTTTTCTATATCACGAGCACGATAAAATGCGCTTATTTAAAACAAATATTTTTATCGCCTGTGTATGTATCACATTCTTTTCCCGTGTCAATAAACAAGAAACAGCAACATACCATTTATTCTCTTAGAAAAGACTGGTACCAAATGACTGTAAATAAAAAGATGGATAATCCAAATTTTAATTAAAGACATTGATTAGTTAATACTATTGACGTAAATTCATTTAACTTCATAGTAGTCATTTGACTTCATAGTCATATTATTAGATAACATAGAACACAATGAAAATTTTAAAATTACTCATTTATCTTAATAGTGAGAATCATCAGAACATATTGCATATATCGATTACTAATTACGCATTTTTTATATGATGTATGTGAACGCAGGTAGACTGATAGGAACGAATAAATAATGAATGAAATAGAAAATATACGAATTTTAGAAAAGGGAAAAACAGTATTTAATCGAAGCTTTGCATCATGTAAAAGAAGCGCTTTATCGTTATAACAGTAAACAAAAATACTTATAAAAGTAAACCATGCTTTATTTTTTTCTTTTGTATCAATAAATATTGATGTAACAAGTTTTTATTTATATTCAGGAATATTTCCGTAATTAGCATTTTGATAACAACTATATTATTTATTTACTTTGAGGTTTGAATTTTACGTTTCATTTTACGCATTTTTTTCTTTGCATTTTGCGTTTCTTTTATTCAGAAATATTTTCACTTTCTGTATTTTGCACTGAATTAATTAGAATTTATAGAACTTTATTAGAACTTTCTGTGATATAGATTAATGAATGTGTTTATATTTGTTTAGTTCTACAATAATACAGATATATTTTTTCATCAAAACATTTTCCCAAATCTGAAAAATTTAACAATTTTTTTAAAATTGCTAATGAGTCGGAAATCTTGGCTTTTTATGATTTTACTTAAATCTATTATGCATGATGTTTGTAATTTCCCAAATAATATTTTTGAGCATTAAACTATTAACATTAAAATCGTATTTATGATTGTCTAATGTGCTTTTTAGCTAATTAGGTTCCTGAATCTTTCTAATGGAAACTTTCAAGCAAGATGGGCAGAAAATTAGCAGAAGCTTTCTCCTTTAACTTTCAACAAGGAAGATATCCGGCCGATTAAATATTCGATGGAACAACGAATATTCGAATATTCGATGAAGCAGTTTGAATTTCATTGCAGCAATGCTGTGAAAATTACATAAAAAATACTTTTGGAAAATTATTCAAAATCCAGAAAAAAATTACGCATTTTCTAAATTCTATCATTAAAGAGATATTTTTTTTTTCAGTTTTAAAATGATCTAAAAATTATTTTCTTATAATAATAATTTTGGAAGTTATCGCGGGAAAATTCTAAAATATAGTTTTTTTTATAAATTAAAATAAAAACAAAAAATAAAAATAGCTCTAGTATATACATTCCCCTTCTCTAATCTATTGATACAAACCTGTAATTCTGCTTCGCAGCACGAACAGTGTCATCATAAGAGAGACCATTTTTCAGTCACCTTTATTGGATGCTGTCGGATGCCGAGTCAGTGATCCCAGAGCTTGGCCACAAACTAGGCAACCATTTAGGGACTTGACGATGAATTTGGCGACAAAATGGATAATTCTCGAAATTTTGTAGAGAATTTTGTCGATCCGTCCATTAGGAACCGAGATGGTCTAGAAGATTCTAGGTTTGCCTACCGCGAACTGTAAAAGGCCGGCACTCTCACGCTGGGTGTGAGTCGTCGTCGTGAATTGTAGTCGGAGTCGCCGACAAGTAACGAGTCTTCCAGAGGATAGCGAAGAAACAGCGGAATGCCAGCGTTGTGTGGAGTGAGTACTGAACTGCTATGTGCCGAATCCTGTTGTCTACCGTGGAAGCAGCGTCGTATCTTTTGTGTAGTAGCCAGTTGTGAGAAGTGGTGAGACGGCAACTAAAACTAGAAGAGACAGTAAGAAGTTTAGCCGTTGGAGAGACCATAGAGCGAAGCTCAGAGGATCCCCTCTCCTACTGGATTCTGTCTGGCCGCTTCGTGTGCTGTGGATGATTACTATTTGTGGGCTACTGTTTACTGTGTGCTGTCCTGTGTTCGTCTCTGCTGTAAATATTTGTCATTTGTGTACTCGTCGTCTTTGTATTAGTGTCTTTGTGTAAATATACGTCGTTGTTTTCTACTGAGGCCTGCTGATTGTGTTCTCACACCAAACACTACACTATCAAGCGAACCCGGTGGTGAAGGAAATCCGTAACAGTATGCTTGTGGGAAATTTGATCTGGTCAAGTGTGATTTTGTCTGTAGAGCGCTAACACACACACACACACACACACACACACACACACACACACACACGAGAGAGAGAGAGAGAGAGAGCTCAAACAAATCTAGTAGTCAAGTTCCTATATGCTTCCTTTCGTTCACTTAGTTACTTAGTTATTAGCTTATTTATAAAGCTGATTAACATTAACAACAATATTTTTCATAAATATGAGTCTCGAGCAGTTTGGAATCATAGTGGATAAATGATATATAAATATATATATATATATGTAGTGACGAACGCCTGATGACGAGCGCCATCTGCTGGTCAACAGGTGTTGATGCTTGTTAGACGGAGTGCAGACGAGATGAGACTGAACGAAAGTCAAGACGTGTGAGACGAGACGGGTCTCTGAACGAAAGACGCGACGGAACATGTGAATTAATCCTGCGACGTATTCGACGAAATCTATTTAATGTTCATTTCTTTTATGTTAATGTAATTGTCCGTCCTAAATGTAATTAAATGTGCGTGATTCTAAATAGTAGTGATTCCTGAGTCCTACATATATATATATAATCATAAAGTTAAAAAAATGAAAAGTGATGACGTAAAATAAATCATTAATAGGTTGTGAAATATATAATACGTTGGGCTGAAATATGAAATAAAATTGTCTATTTTAAAATAAAGGTCTCATAATAGTGTTTGAGTGCTTAGAACTGTAAAATACCAAAATGCGCCACTATTTGCATTTGCTATGATTCTGGTGATAAAATTATATTAAATTTCATTCCACTTGCAGTTTACTTTTCTTAAGCTGCTGTGTTCACAGACACATAGACATAGTTTTAAATACCTGCATATGTTTCACCACATTTATATGTTGTTTCACCACAGTCTAGATTTTTTCGTAATCATTGTAGTGACAAAGTACTTAATTTAAGCTATGTGCGTCGTTAGGTTTATGTACACGTCGTTTTCGATGTTGATGAAGATTGAAGTACGTGAATAGTGACGATTATGACTTATACATGACTGTTGGTGGATGAATAGAACGATTCATGACGATTATGACGGAATTCTACATAACTGTTGGTGGATGAATAGAAGAGAAATTTTCTGCAATGATGAAGAAGGGAGTGAAGTTACTCCACGTTGGTTTAGACACGATGATGAACTAAATTAATTTTATTTGTCAAAACTCTAATAACATTCAATGAAATTAATTCGATTAATAATACTATATTTAATAGTCAGCAAACAATCAGCATATGAGAAGACAGTTAATTTTTTTTTAAATTTCCTTCTTGTATACATATAAATCATATAAAATAAGAAATGGTTAATTTACAATACAATAAATGTATGATTTTTCTCTTTTTTATGATAGATATCTAATTTTAAAATTTAATTATTGCTTTTAAAACTAAATTATAGTGTCTTAAAAACATTCAAATCAGTGCTTTTAAATGAATTTCATTATTATCGTCAAATTTGTGATAATTGGATTTATTTATTAAAATTTCGATTATATATATTTTTATTGATGCATTGGTTAACATTAATCTTTTGACATACGTATAAAAATACTTTATTGTAATTTCGTAATTTTTTTGAATTGATAGAAATTTAGAAAGTAAAGATAAAGTAAGAAAATGTTGAGATCTAAGTTTTTAACGATAATACTACCTGTTTTTGTTATGACATTGTAAAAGCAGAACGAATTTTGTTAGTTGATTCTTCTAAAAAAAGTACTCCGCAATAAAGGCAATAAAAACAGGGTAATTCATTTTTTGATGTTATGACGTCATCAAAGCAGTGCAACGTCAACTATAACCTTTTCTTTTTGCGCATTCATATCAAATATGCAAACTAATGACGTAATGAACTCCCAAGGAGCAAAATTTATGCCGCCGACAACAGATGAATATTTTTATATCGGTGATCATGCGTGGGTGCTTTTGATGTAATTATGACCAAATGTTGCATATTCTCAGAAAAGATTGATTATTACCAAAAGAATTTTATAAGAAAATGCAAAGGGGAAAAAAAAGACATTTTATTGCGGGTTCTGTATTATTCGTCTTGAATTACTTATTTAAAGTATAAGTATTACTAAAAGAACCATATTTTCTGTAATTAATTCCGGTGCGTTCTAGGGACTGATTAGTGGTAAATTCATTTGGGGCAAAGAATTAAAAATTAGGAATATTTTAACAAATATTCGATTTTTACTTCGGCCATCGAGCTAATAATTGCAGTTGAAAAGATATAACGAAATTATTAATATCCAAAGGAATTAAATACAAAACTTCCATTATCTACCTAATATAAGCAAATCTAGGGTATGATATTTGCTATATATGTTTTATGAGTAGTATGATAATTCAAGTTATACAGAAAGAATTCTTCAAAAGTTAATCTATCAGTTAAACACGTTAATGGATGATTTTCGTTAATATGTCTTATTTTCACCGGTTCGATTAATCCTTAATGATTTTTATTTTGGATTAAACTTCAGTGACATTCAGTATAAAATGATGGACCAATTGTATCTTACCATTTTCATCATACTTAAGAAAGACAATATTACTCATAGATTAATTGTGATTAGGGTTTCGTTTCTAGAAGTAATTATTCATGGCAGTACTGCTAAATTTCCCCAGCTAGTAATTTTGTATAAAAAGAATATCCGATATCATGTGATCAGGGGTGTGCATGCGCCCAAAATTTTAATGTTAAGAAAAATATTTTTTTATCATCTCAGGTATTTGATAATACGTCTAGTGCTTTGAACCACCAACGCATGTATCATATATTTTAAATAAATAAAAAAAAACAATTGTTTTTTTTTATCCGCGAAATTTAGTGCGAGTCAGGGCAGGTCTTATGTCAGACGTTTTCGATGTCCTCTCAATTTTGTGCAGTGTAGTTAACAGCTAATTTATAAGTGGGTGCGAGGGAAAATGATTGCAGCATGAGCAAATAGATGTGAATATAGATAGCAAGAAAAATGAATGAAAATGGTTTGTTTTAATAAAATGTATAAAAATATCAAAGAATTTCTCAGTATCCTCATGTTATCGAAAATATAAGGGGAATATATTTCAGAATGATATAATAGAATCCAAAACCAGGGATATGCCAACCTAAACTAAAGATTGTTGTTTAAAAAATAAAATTAATATGTGCTTTGTACACTTCCTTAGAAATAAATAAATAAAAAAAAAAACGTAAATATATATATTGTTACAAACCTGCAATTCGGCTTCCCAGCATAATTTGTTCCATCGTCGGAAAGAAAGTTTTAAAGTCATCGGTACTAGACGGCGTCTAGGTGGCGCATCGAAGGTCCCAGAGCTTGGCGACAAACTTGGCGACCATTTGGTGACTTGGCAACGAATTTGGCGACTTTGGCGCCAAAATAGATAATACCCGAAACTTCCAGAATTTTCCCGATCCGTCCAGTAGGAACCGAGATACGCCTCGAACGTTCCTGATTGGTTGAGAGGCTTCTAGCCCCGCCTCCTGAGATCTATAAAAGGGGCTGCAGCTACCAGAGGAGTCCAAGTCAGTGAAGTCGGAGAAGTCCGAGAAGTCAGAAGTCCGAGGAAAAGTCCGAGGAGACGACGAGTCCCGCCAATGGATACATCACCGATTTATTCGGCCGAGACTTTTCCACCAGTCCCACATGCTGATCCTAGCGCCATCTGTCAGGAGCTAAGAAAATGTTCTGAAGTCATCACAACAGCGAAAAAACACCTGGAGGAGATTTATTCCCTGCTACCACTTAAAATTGAAGTTGAGGGCCTTATGCGGATTGCAAATGGCTTCAAGCAGCGGATCGAGGACTATCAAAAAAGGGTGAGTGACCTTGGTTCTTGTCCTTTAATTAATTGCAGGCATCACACCCCCCAAAATCAGACTAACTTAAGTAAAACCAAAAGACTCAGAACTGACTCTGCTGGCGTTAAGAGTAATAAAACTCTCCCAAATGCAAATAAAAATTTAAAATCAAAAGATAATATAAAAACCAAAAATCCTGATAATGAGGAATTTTTATTCCCTCCCAAAAGACTAACTGCTAAGATTAATCCTAAAACTCAGGCTACTGATAATGATTCAATCCTAAGTGATAATACTTACCAAAACCTGGATAACCTCAATCCTGATGAGGAGAATGATGTAATTAATGTCTTAACCCTCAGGCCTCCCCCGATAATGCTTAAAAGAAATGAGAATTTCATTGATGATCTAAAACTGATAAATGACAATTGTCTTCCAGTTGAGAGTAAACTGGGCGGTCCGTATATCAAATTATTTGTTAATAATGATGATGAACACCGTAAGCTAACGAAATTCCTCAAAGATAACAATCTTGACTTTTTCGTCATAACACCCAGATCCAGTCGTCCTATTAAAATTGTTATTAGAGGTCTTCCTAACAACATCTCAACCCAAGTTATTAAAGAAGCCTTAGAAAATGAGTGCAATTTTAAAATTGATAAAGTTGCTCAATTAACCCGCTACAAAACCAAAGAACCACTCCCCCTCTTTCAGATTACATTGCCGAATATTGATATCAATAAAAGTATCTGGAAGCTTAATTCCCTACTCTATCTTAAAATAAAAGTTGAAAAATTTGTCAGAAAAACAGGTAGCATTCAATGCTATAACTGTAACTATTGGCATCATAGTGCTGCGTCCTGCCAAATGAAATCGAGATGCATTAAATGCGGCGGCAACCACCACAAAGATCAATGCATCACCCCCCCGGAAAAACCTGTCTGCATTAATTGCGGCAAAGAACATTACGCCTCTTACCGCGGATGCGAGAAATTTCCCAAACCAAAAAGAACTAATAAAACTCTTACCAAAAGCAGTTATGTCAACCCTAGCATCTCATATGCAAATGTCGCAAGTAATGAATCACCCCTAGATGATCATCCCCACCCAAATAAAATGCCTGATAAAAATAAAGCAATCAATGCTCAGGAAACAGTTTACTTCCCCAAAGATAATGTCACAGAGCTTGAGGATATAAAATATGTGATTAATGAATTCAGAACTCTCTTTGATGGTTGTGACATTCGCAAAATCGCTAAGCAACTCAGAAATGCTAACAATCATCTTGATAAACTAGCAATTCTAATGGAACTCTTGCCCATTTTCAGTAATGTTAACAATGTGTAACTTTCGTGTTTGCATTATCCCTTCTCCCTTTCCATTCATAATTTAACTTTTCTTTTATTCTCTTTTTCTCTACACTCAAGAAAAATTTTACTTCAAATCAAAATTAACCCATTCTTGATGCACTGTAATTAATAAGGTCAGTTCCATCACCCTAAAGTTTTCACCTGTTAGATTTACGGATGGTGGGGCCTGCGGCCCCAATGAGCCGTAATCCCTATCTCAACTATGAGTCCAAGTCAGTAGTCAGAGTGGACGGAGTGGTCGAAGAAGAGTAAGCTCAATCGACGGAGGAAGTCAAATCCGAAGACGGAGCGGAGGAGTCGTAAGCGACAGAGCGGAGTAGGCGGAAACGACGGTGAGCAGCGACGGAGTCAAGCTCGTGTTGAACTGAGCTGTGCGCTACTGTCTGCAGTAGATTATGGTTGTATGCTACACGTCTCGGCTGAAGATATTCGTCTCTGTGCTGTATATAGCTGTCGCTTTTGTGCTGCCCTGTGTGTCTTCGTGTAAATAAACGTCGTTGTTTTTATTCTACTGCCGCCTGCTGATTGAGCGTTCTTTACACCATATCACTTCCACTATCCAAACGAACCCCGGTAAAGAAATTTCGTAACAATATATGACTATTTAGGCGATTGAATTAATCTCTGTATATTTTAATAACATACTTAAATATTGTGATATATCAATAATAATTATTACATTTTACTATTTTGTGATAAAATTTCAAAAAAAAAATACATATGTATAAATTTGCAACAAATTCAAATTATTAGTATTTTTAAACGATTTTTTTATAAGCAATTGAATTCAAATTTAAAAAAACATTGAATTCAGATTTGCAAAAGTTTTTCATGGTTCTCATAATCTAATAGATGTAATTTTGTTTTAAATTACTGCGCTAGAAATTTTATTTTATTTTTCCAGATCTATTTAGGAAATGGAGATTTTTCTAAAAGAGCTTTTAAAGTTGCCATAATTCCTTTCTTCCCTCTTTATACTCTGAAATTCTCACCGGTGAAATTTCGCCACGTTTCTCTCCAATAATCATGACTCAGTCTGACTAACAATAACATCTAAAAAGTAAATTTAAATTTATCTTTAGTCCATTTATATAAGGTTGCTCAAAAAGGGCTATATTAATAAAAGTGTGACATTAACCTCAAGTGTTTCTGAATAAATGGAATTTTTAGAATTCAGTAATAGCAATTGACATTATGAAGAAGAAAAGGAAGGAATTTTAAGGAAGAAATTTTACGAAAGGAAATAAGGAAGAAATTTTACAAAAATTAATTCCTATTCAATTATAATGTACTATTAAAGTAAATAATTTATTAAATATTTTATCGAGATTCGGCAATATGCATTTTGAAAAGATTATGGAACTCTGTTAAACACATTTTATATTGTAATAGCATTTTGAAATAATGGAATGATCAGATTTTTAGTTAATTTAAATTAAATGATGTAAAATTATTTGTAAAAAAATTATACCGATATATTTTATTCCAAACCGAGACATTTTTTTAAAATCAGGAACCTTGAAAAAAAGGTAATGTAGACCGTTTTAGCTTCATTTATTCATTTCATTTCATTTTTACTCTTGTCACATACTGTCATTTGATTTAAATTACTTTATTTTGAATAAAATTTCCTCAAAATCAGATTTAAACAACTTTATTTCTCAAAAATAGTGGTGAAAAAAAACTTTGTCTTTTCATGATTATAAAACGCACTATTAATCCTATTTAATCCTGATTAGACAGGAACTTTTTTTAAATTTATTCCTAAAACTTGTTTTCAGAACAAAGATAAAAAGAACTTGTTTACGGCTTCCAATAAAAAATCATGCATAGAATTTTTACTCGAAAAAAAATAATGAATATGCGAAGAAAATTTCGTTGCTGTTATATAAACTGGAGGATTCTAACTAAAATTCTCAACGCTCATAAAAAAAATAACAGAATTGTAGGGATAACATTTAAAATTTATATATATATTTATTCGTGAAAATTATTAAAAATGTTTTTATGACTGAATTCTATTTTGTTTTAAAGTTTTAAGTAAATGAAAAAAAAATTCTAAGATTCTTTATTTTTATTTTTTACGAAGACTTCACTTATTTTTCGGTTCCGAAATGGGAAATTAAAATGCTATAAAAATGTTACAGTTAATTAAGTAATGTAATTAAAATGTTACAAACCATACAGATTTTTTTCCTTCAGCAACTTCTTATTTCATATAAAATAACACTGCAGAAAGCATTAAAAAATTTGTATGCCTTTCTACTTTCACGGAAGGGACTAGAGCTGCTTATTAAATAATTGAATTACGTATACAGTTTTTTTTTATCCTTGAGGCAAACTATGCTACT
The DNA here is from genome assembly GCA_026543865.1 of Argiope aurantia. Classification (NCBI taxonomy): domain Eukaryota; kingdom Metazoa; phylum Arthropoda; class Arachnida; order Araneae; family Araneidae; genus Argiope; species Argiope aurantia. Next base: position 142,094 of record JAPMOR010077955.1, read on the forward strand.
GATTAAGATTAATTATTATAATGTAAATGGTACTTTTATAATAGTTAAGTAAATATTTAACAGCAAAAAATGATAAATAAAAGCATTTTTTAAAAAACATTGTTTTGTAGTTCAATTAAAAACAAAAATGATTTTTTTAAAAAATCCAAAGATTAGAACAAAAATCATAAAAGAATGTGACAATGGCTGTAATACGGTAAAGGAATTAAGCCATAACAAATACCGTAAAGAAGAAAAATTCTTAAGTATTTACTAGATGGTAAAATATGTTATGGGAGTTGTAAATTTCAATCAGTTTATTTTTTTATTATATATAGGTGTTCTAAGTTATTTTAAGTAAAATATGTTTGCTAAATATTTTTTTTCTGATTTTATTAAAAAATTTCAAAAGAAAACACAACATGTTGCCAATAAAAGAAACAGGTAAATAATGATTATTCGCATAAGTACAATCAAATGTGAAGATTCCTAGAAAAAACTCGACACATAGAAATTTTGATGCACATAAATTTCTTCATACATAAATGCATATCACAGAATGTAAGATGCTTTATAAAGCGTACTATATATAACTTCAACAAGCCTAAATTTATCAATGTCGGTTTCGTTGAATATTTACTGCGTACGCAGGCCTAAACAATTCCTATTTTAAATCGAAAATCGTCAAATGTTCAGTTGTTAGTTGGTTTGAAAAAGATGTTCAGTTGTCATCGTTTTCACTTGAACCAAATTTGAAATCTGCTAAGTCCATTCCAAAATAAATATCGTGTATTTGCAAATGAAGATTTTAATTTAATAACTAAATTGCAGATAATTCATAGGATTAACATTACTTTTTTTGGTTTTGCTTTCAAGCCAAGTAAGTAACTTTAAAAAACTGCATCTGCTGTACAAAATATAGCTCGAAACTTTTATTCTATTCCATTATCTTTGCAGAATGACCATAAGCAGATGTGAATGAGTGTTATTAATGTCAATTATGTGGACTCGGGGCATCATTATAAACCTGTGGGAGGTAATAAATAGCCATTTCGGAAACAGTGGGTAGACGGACTCATGCAACTGGGGTCGATGAAACCATTGAAATGCTTATCGGATATTTTTCTGGAGTTTTCTTTACAAAATTTAGTGAAAAATCTGAAAATGTTTAATAAATTGGATTGCTGAGTGCCATTTTTTTTTTTACTTTCTCAAATGCGTATACAAAAAGAAAGTATTGTAGTCATAAAAAAAAATTAGAATTCAAGATTTTGACAAATCTCCAGCTTTCAGACTTCTGAAAAACACATTTTTGGAATACAGCTGATTAGTTGTCAACAAAATAAACTGAGGAGCGCTTTGAACTAGACGGATGGAATCTGATATATCATTTCTATTCCAAATTTGTAAATTTCTGTTAAATTTTGAGGCAAATCCATTCTGAGGAAATCTTTCTGTTTGATATTCGAGAGAGTAGTTGCATAGTCATATATATGATACTGAGTATCGGGCGGTTGGAGACTCCCCGACCCGCCCGATGACACACGGATAAATAATACTGAATGACCAGACTGCCGCAACAGCAATATTGGTGGGAACTGTGGTTGAGTACTAAGGGCCATCACCGGCCACGGTACAACCCTTCCCTAAGGAAATACGTTCCGTCATCGATAGGAGGAACCAGACCTCCACCTTTTCATGTATCCTCTAGGGTGACGAGATCCAACCACCATGCCGGAAGCATCTCATCCTAATTTCGATGTGCCCCCCCTGGGGGATAGAATATTTGGATAATATAGTTAACATCTAAAGTGTAGGAACGTACCAAATTAGAAACTAAATCCATTAAGGGGTTGACCATCTGTCGATCTCTACTTTCAAAAGCAAGTTAACGTGATAACTCACAAATGCAATCACTAAAATAAATGAAATTTAGTATGTGGTTTTGTGATTACAATTGTAATTTTGTATCAAGTTTTGGTTTAATTGGTGTGGAAAAAGGGGTTCCTGTTTTTTTCTGGAATTTGTGTACTAACCTCATCCCAGCAATTCATCGCCAAAAATCTCATTCCAATAGGCTGTTTCGTAAATATTGTCAGCAGGTGGTATTAGATTAGTAATACTCAAGTACATTTATTAGAGAATATGCAAAAAAGTTTCTGGGAGACCAATCCCGCTGTTTTAAAAGCTAATCGTCGAGCTAGCTTTCCAAAAACTTACGATAAAATAATCGTCATTTTTCAATAAAAATTAGGAGAAGTGGCGAATTTCCCACTAGGCAGTTGTCTAAAATCACATTGATAAAGAAGTGTTGCATTTAGATCGATTATAAAGTTATTATTAGCTAACTACCAAAAAAATATATTTGTAAAAGATGGATCTCCATGAATTATTAATTATGAAAGTAATAGTAACACTTACTAACACTAACAAGTAGATTTGATCAGGTTTCTATCTATTTCATTAATATTATCGAATTGAAACGGCTATAAAATTATAATAATTATAGCAATAATATTATATTACTCAAAAAAATAATACTATGATAATACTTATTACAGCAATATAATTATCTATTCTTATATAAAGCTCAGTGTATGTGTGTGTGTGTGTGTTTTGGCGCTCTACAGGCCAGATCGTTTGACCTACAGCTACTAAATTTGGTACATGTATACCTTGAAGGTCGGAAATGTGCACCTAGGGTCCCTTTTTGAATTTTTAATTAGAATTTTAATTATTAATTAAAAACTAACTTTCCCGCCAAAAAATCTTCCATTTTCACCACCGCCAAATGAGTAAGGCTTCAGATTTTTTTCCCCAACAGTAATGAGGCTGGGGTTAACATTTTTAAGCCGATTATTTCAAACGATTATGTTTATTTTCCTAATGTTTTATGCATTTAAAATTAAACATTGCTAATTAATCGATCTTTCAGATTCATTCTGAAGTACTTTTGAATTAAAATAAAACAGAATAAAGGAAATTAAAAATTTCTAATCTGTTACTAAAATTTCATTACTAAAATTTCATACTAAAATTTACTAAATTTCTAAAATTTCATAGCGTTACCCCAACTGGCGTAGAAAAATTCAAGCATTTGCGTTACCTTAACCTGGGGATGAAAATTCACGCATGCGCATTGTGTTCTGATTGTTGACAATTTTAATCAACGGATGCGGACTTGATTTAAATTATTTTTAGGTTAGTTGCATGCTTTTGTAATTAAATTGTATTTATGTTAGTTATATATTTTTTTGTATATGCTTATAGTTTTAAGTATATCGTTTTTTAAGTAGTTTTTTTAACCTGTTTTATACCGATTATTTTAAACGATTCGTTTTATTTTCTTAGTTTTTGGTGCATTTAAAATTAAACATTGTTAATGAATCGATCTGCTCCTGATGAATCTGAGAAAATTTTGTGGACAAATTCTTGAAATATTGCATAAATTAAGAAAGATATTCTTTTGTGCCCATAAAGTTTAAAAGCTCAGTGACTCTGTTATCAGTAATAATATTGTAAAAAATGCTTTGTTTCGGTAAAAAATATTATTATATTAATTGCAGATTAATTCTTTCCACTTTAATTTAAAGCATAAATTCTACGAGAGGTAACAGAAAATTAGAGAGATACATATTATGTTATGACTGAAAGCCTTTATAACATTATGAGTGAATTATATGACTATCAAAATTTGAAGTTTTAAAATACTTTGATGAAGAAGCTATAAAAGTAGGAATTGCATAAAATATTTAATTATTAAAATTTTAACGAACATTAAGACTGACGAACCGTCTGGTCGCCAAAGGCGGCTAATATTACAATAAAATGAATAGAAATCTACACTTTAAATGTTTAATCTGTGAACCAAATTTTATCTATCTTTCTTCTTTGTTTTGTAGATATCTTGTTAACTTACATTTGGACAACCGGAAAAAAAGACTTCCTATGAATGGATTTTGTTTAAAATTTTATAAAAATATAAATTTGTTGTAAAAACCATAAACAAAATTTCATCAATCTTGCTCTAAGCATTTTTGAGCAAGATTTTGTCATAGATATAGATTGATCTTTGTCATAGTTAGACAAACATATTGCAAAAACTTGTTTTTCAAATTCTGGAAGGTTAAAAAAAAGTGAAGATTTATTAAAATCTTTCCAAATCGAATTTTTTGATGATTATAACGCTTTCTGTATATTTCGTATACGAGAAAATAATTATAAGAAGAAAAAGAACATTTAATGAAACTAAAAGGTATTTTATCAACTAAGTTATTCAATAATTTTTTTTCTCCCTTCAAGGTTTCGAACTCTAATTTTTTTTTGTAACGATTTTTTTTTGCAACGAAAGTTATGGTAATTAGCAACTATATCTATAGCATTAATTAACCTTGAAATTCAATTATCATCTATTCCCATTACTTTTCTCAAAAGCACTAAATATTTGCTATCGGTATCAAAAAAATCGATTCCATTAGCTCACGCGATAGTTTATATAAGCCTAGAAGATCTACTAAATAAGACCATTAGTTTAAGAATCTGCGTGACTGGAAAGATTAAATTCAAAAACCTGTCGAGCATGTCTTCCCATTAAGGCCTCTTAACATGTTTTCCCCAATATCCCGCATTTTTTCTCCGGTTTTCTTTTACCTTCTTCTCAATATATCATTCAGATGCGATGTCGCTTCGGAAACTAGGTAGAAGAAAATTCCCTGCACTTGTTGATGAAATTTTGCTTTTACATTATCGAAACAACTATTTCGGTGTGAATGTGTATCTTTATGTAATGGAAAAAGTGTGAAAATTGTTGTTTGAGAATTTTAATGTGAAAGATATATTAATGGAAGTTTTAAAGGATTGCTTGCTGCTTTAAAGAATTGCTCGTAAATATTTGTTACATTTTTAATATTAAATAAATTTGCTTATTTATTGTTCAGGATCTTTCGCTTTCAAGAGGTAAATAAACAAGGAGATAGAATTTTTTTCTTATTCTTGCAGTTTCCTTTTGAAATTAAAGTATTCAGTACGATCAAGAAGAGAATATCCTTTATTGATTTGTTTACGTGATACTGTAATTACATAAGAAACTAAACTGCAAATGTCTTCTAACATTAAACGCATTCTGCTTTATACCGTGATTTAAAATCATGTTATCCCATCACAGATAGTTTCTAAAATGAATTAACGGAACCATATAACTTGTGTCTAAACACGACAAATTTTGACACTAATATTATCACATTATTAGATTTACAAATTATAAATCATACGTAAATACTAAAACAAACAAGCGGGAAGGATTTCTCCAAAACTTTCTGTCATACTCTCGAATAAAGATATTATCCCAGAGAACGTCTTGCTTGCATTGGCGTACAATTGTTACGAAATATTAACCTTTGGCGTGAATTTCACATTTTTACTGAGTCTATTTTTCATCCTTAGAGCGTTTTTTTGGCGATTTATCTCTATCATGCGGTTAATATTATTTGAAAATGGAATTTATATTTTGACTCATTTTTCCCAATCGATTGAAGCAGAAATTTGACACAAAACTATACTTGTAATCACAAATTTGATCAAATTTGATATCAATTTGATATATTTAATTTGATCAATTTTATATATTTGTATCAAATTTGATATATTTAATTTGATCAATTTTATATATTTGTATCAAATTTGATATATTTAAGTCATTGCGTTTTAGAGCTAACGCGTTTATTTGCTTCTGAAAAATACAGACCGACAGACGGTCAACCCATTGTTGGCTTTGGTTTAAAATTTGATAGGTGTCTATACTATAAATTTTAAATCTCTTTACCAAATTTTATCTATCTAGCTCTCTTCATTTTGTAGTTAGCGTTTTAATTTATATTTAAACAGCCGGACAGACAGATTTTCCAGTGATGGGATTCGAAATTACGCCTCTGATGACACTAGAGCTATAAACCGACATCTTAGACCGCTCTTCCGCGTTACTGCCATTATTATTCCGACAGTAAGCAGAAATATTTTTCAACTACAACGACATTTTAATACTGCCATGATATCATGAGAATGATCTCCATAAGAAAGATTAATGTACACAATGAGATGAGCATATGTAAGACAATTAAAATGGCACATCTTTAATATCGGACAATTTCACGGTATTATGGATATGAAGTTATAAATGAAAGACATAATCAATAACTCCAATGAGCCAGCAGGTAGCCGAATTCGACTAGTGATGAACAAGAAGGTGAAATTACAGTAGCCCGAATGTTAGAAGATAGATTACGTTTTTATGCGCTATGATACCATGGGACTTCACTGTATTTGGAAGACGACAAAATGAACAGAACCGGCGTTGTTCTATTAAATTAACATAGTTATCTATCACAATTTGGTGTTGAAATACAGGGTGTTTATTTAGTCCCGGACCCATTTTGAAGTTTAATAACTCATAAAATAATAAAGATCGAATAAAATTAATAACATAAATAGTTAAATAGACTCAAAAAGTTTCATGACCCTTGTCAATGAACTTCTACGTGTGCCCCCTTCGTCGCAAGGAGAATAACAAGTCGATAGTCAATTTCACGCCAGGCAGCGGCAAGCATGTCGGCATCCACAGAGCCTATTGCGGTTGTAATTCTGGCTTTTAGGTCATCAATGTTCGACACTCTCCTCCTGAAAACGTTGTCTTTTACAAACCCCCAAAGGAAAAAGTTCAGCGGCGTTATGTCAGGTGATCTGGGTGGCCAAGGAATTGGACCTCCTCGTCCAATCCATCTTCCTGGAAAATGGTCATTCAAAGAAGTACGGACGATGGTACCCCAATGAGGTGACGCACCATCTTGTTGCAAAAAGACATGTGGCTGAAGCTCTTCTAGTTGTGGAAATACGAAGTTTTCCAACATGTCTAAGTATACGACTGATGAGACCGTCTTTTCTGTAAATAAGAAAGGCCCAATGACTCGGTCGTGCATAAGTCCGCACCACACATTAACCTTTGGGGAATCCCTTTGTGCCTCACGGTATTCATGGGGGTTTTCAGATCCCCATATGCGCACATTATGGCGATTAACAATGCCAGAAACATGAAAGGATGCTTCATCGGAGAACATTATGCGCTTCAGAAAATCAGCATCATCTTCTATCTTTTTTAGCATATCTGTTGCAAAGGCCATCCTCCTAGGCCTATCTTCGGTTCCAAAACTTGAACAATTTGAACTTTGTATACATGCAGTCTTAATTTTTTCTTAATAACCTTGTACACCGTCGAAATCGGCATATCCAATTCTGTTGCCACTGATCTCACAGATATTCTAGGATTGTGTAAAACTGTCTCTCTGACACGCTCAACATCAAAATCACTTGTGCAAGGACGCCCGGAACGTTTCTTATCTGCGATACTTCCAATTTATAGAAAATTATTTTTCCACTGCAAGATGCTGTTTTTGGATGGAGGATCTTTTTGGTAAATTCTTCTGAAATTTCTCTGTGCTTGCACTATCGATTTCGTTTCTATGAATCACCATAAAATCTGTGCTTTCTCTTGTGGTGTATGCATTCTCCTTAATATCCGCTCGAATAAAACATCACATACAAAAGTACTACATAGAACAAACACATCAAAAGTAAACATAACATTGCAATCGTTGCCAAAAACAAAAGAGAGAAAAATGCAATTAATAAGCAAACGATATTTAGAAAAGTACAGATATTTAGACTGGAAAATGAAATTATCTGAAATTAACCACACGCGCAGATGATATTTACAAAAGTTAAAATATTCAAACCTGAAAAGGAAAATATATGAGTTATTCCATCAATAAATGCCATAAGTTTGTTTATATCTTCATTATTTAATGAGTTATTAAACATCAAAATGGGTCCGGGACTAAATAAACACCCTGTATATTTTCTTGATTGAATCATGATTATTATTCCTAAAAAATTTAATTGAATGTAAAACAACTAGAATTATGAATCAACTAGTTGGTTGCTAAAGACGGATAGCGTTCAATCAATTAAACATTGTCGTCAATATTCATCTGTGCTATATTTACGAACAGAAACATTATAAATAAAATTAATATTTAACATCTTCTTGCTGTATTTTTTAGAAATGTTTAATTAAATTTAAACAAATCCGTAATCTAAGGCAAATGCTTCGATTGCACAACAATAGTTAAACAGAAAAAAATTAAAATGAAATTCTCTCTTCCCTCAAAACAAACTGTAAAATATTTTTAAATAAAAATATTAAAAACTCTTTAAATATAATTTAGAAAGATCTAGAATACGAATGTATGGATAAAATTGAAATGAAATTCTCTTTTCCTTCAAAACAAACTGTAAAATATTTTTAAAATAAAAATATTACAAATGTTTTAAATATAATTTTGAAAAATGTAGAATACAAATGTATGGATAAAATTAAAATTAAGTTCTTATTTTTTCTTCAAAATAGGCTGTAAAATATTTTAAAAAAAGAAAATATTACAAGCGTTTTAAATATAATTTAGAAAGATCTAGAAGACGAATGTATGGATCAATTTAAAATGGAATTCTCTCTTTCTTTATAACACTCTGTAAAATATTTTTAAAATAAAAATATTACAAACGATTTAAATATGATTTAGAAAAATCTAGAATACGAATGTATGGATAAAATTAAAATAGAATTCTCTCTTTCTTCAAAACACTCTGCAAATTATTTTAAAAATAAAAATATTACAAACGTTTTAAATATAATTTAGAAAGATCTAGAATACGAATGTATTGTCGTAAAAATTTGACATTTTAATAGAACAATACCACTTTAGATAACGATCACGATGTATTATGATTTTGACGATGGCTGCTGGAAATTTTTTATTTTCATTCATTAAGAGAACCATTTTCGTCCAGACGTTTAACAAATATAATAAAAGAAATCCTGTTTAACAAAAAGAACAGGCTTTTAACAACGTCAAGGTCATGGCAATTGTAGCAACATTGAATTGAAGCGTATTTTATCTGTTCCTTTATCAAATGATTATGGAAATTGCTCACGTTCGCGGGTATTATGAAGAGTCGAGTAAAATTTGTATCGAACAAATTTTGCATAAAAGCTTGCTGCAATGGGTGCAGTTGCTGTCTGTAGTTTTATTTTTAGCCATATGTATCAAAACATGATTATAATGATTGTGTTAGGGGAAAAAACTGTTTGATGAAATTATTATTTTTTTAACATTAATTTTGATGAAATAATTGAAAGCTTTCATAGGAAAGTATCCTATTAAATTTAAATTTGTATTTCAGTTTTTATACTTTAATGATTTAATTATTATTTTTTATGTTAACAATTCATACGGAAATTATTGCACATAGCAGGCTATGTGCAATAATTTTATATAGATGAATTGCATATTTGATACATTGCAGTTTTCAATTTCCTGAGTTAAATAAAAATATTAAAAAATAAAATCAAACAGCAGGGACCAGAATAAAGAATTAATAATAAATAATAAATATAAATAAAGAACCGGATCCGTGTTGTATATTTTTTTTCTGTAAAGATTTTGTCAGATGAAATAGAAAGAATATAGAAATTAAATACAGAACAAAAATTTGTATATTTTTTCTCTGTTTTTCGAAGTAATGAATATTTTTAATTTTCATTAAAAGTAAAAGGTCCACGATATTTAACTGGCATGTTCTTTGATCATCTACATCAACACTATCTAAAAATATAAGACAATTTATATACAAAAATAAGCCTGGATGTGTTACGTTTTTAATGAAACAGTATGAATGCTTTAATTGGAAAAATCCTACAATTTTGTGAACTATATTTCCGGAACTTTCCAATTTTAATGTGAATTGAATTTGAATTTCGTTGAATAATATCATTGAATTTCAGTCGTAAATAAAAATTGAAATGAATTAAATTATAAACTGAAATTCGCAAATTATAAAACGATTCCATTTGCCGTTCATTGACGACGGCATAAATGCATTTATAAATAATATCGAAATGTGGTTTCTGATTTAATTTCACTACTAAAAATTCTTTTAATTTTATAAATTGCCTGGAAGATTTGGAAGGTAGATAACTTATTGTAAATTGATACAATTTACTAATTTTATTTAAATGATAATTATTTAAGTCTTAAATTAAAATCATTATTTTTATTTAATAGACACAACATTAATAATGAATAATTCTCACATCTTACAAACATTTCCAAACGTAGCTATTCTTTTTGAATGCTGTTTTCATATCGATATTCTATTATGATAAATCTTTCTAAAACTAACATTTTTAATTTTTATCTTTACTTATAATAAGATGAATGCGTGTTTGTGGGTGGGTTGGCGCTCTGTGCGTGTTTGTGGATGGGTCAGACTATTTAACCTAGAACTACCACACTTGACATATAAATAGTTTGGAGGATGAAAATATGCACTTTGGAGCGATTCTTTTTGAAATTTTAATAAATTAAAATTAAGGGAATTTTTAAAGTTTTTCCGCGATAAACTTCGAAATATTTCAGTACAAAAAAGTTTTTACCGATCTAAAAATTAAAAAAATTATTTGTTCAATGATATCAACTTTTTAATTTATAAATTAAATTTGTATTTTGAAAAATATTTTAAGCATATTTTCCAAAATTTCACACAAAGAAAATTAAATTTAACCTGCATTAACTCGTTACGTTGTCAGAAGCTCAGAATAAAAGATTAAGTTAACTCTGATTGCAAGTTAAACTTTGAAAAGTGTAATTTTTCGCACATATCGGTATAAAATGAAATAACATGGAAATAAGCATGGAATATGATATCTTTTAAAAAAATGAAAAAGAAAAAGATTTCTGGGAACTTTTAAAATATTTATTTATTAATTCAATCATTCTGTAGCATTTAAAGGCAAAATGGTTTATATAAGAGGAAAAATTTTATGTTATAAATACAGGATATCCATTTTAATTGAGTTCGAACGCCTGATTTCTAAACAATTAAATTTCGGTATCTGAAAAATAAAGGCTTTAAATGAAGTAATGAATGCTCTTTTATGCAGTGAATTACGAATTTTATATATTTTTACAGACTCTTGGTTTTGTGAATAACGGTTGAAGGTTTTATGGTTTAATAAAATATTCTTGAGATGATAATATTTTAAATAAACTCTATTATCCATTCTATTGCGACTAAAACTGAGTGAGTTATGAAAATATGAATATTATTATCTCATAAAAATGTGCGATTTTAGACCACTCCAATGACCAGCTTAGAGAAGATACGCCATTCAAAGCCCGGAGTTTCCCCAAGTCTGATTCACCTAAAATTATGAAATTGTTGATGGTTCTAAAATAATGATATTCAGAATTTCATAGCTCGGTCATATTTGGTCGCAGGAGATAAACTTGGTTTTTGGATTTAAAAACTGTAGAATCAAATATATTTCACTGAAAATGATTCATTAGGATAAAAGGTCAGTATAAAATTTTCATAAGTATATTTATTAAATGAAACCAAATAAAAAATTATTATTTACGTCATTTAAATTCTCTTGAAAATAAAACTTAAAACTGAATTTTGTGAAGAATTAGGAAAGCTTTTATTGAATAATTTTTTGTGATATTACATACACTACTGATCAAAAGTATTGCAAGTTTGAGAAATTTCATGTTTTCTCAAGAATTCCGCCCCCAAAAAGTAATATTTTTTTCATTTAAAGTGATATTTTTTTAAGTCAATATGTTAAATTAGTCTAAAGGCAAGATATAATTAAGTTTTTGAACAAAAAAATATTTAATTTCAAAAAGAATAAAATACAAAAAGGTTTATCAGTATCGGAATCCATTTTGGTTCCCCGGAATAAAATGAAGTAAAGAAAAAATTTCAAGTTGTTTTGATTAAAAAAGACAATAAAAGAGTTCAAGTTAACTGAAAAGCATTAAATAGTTAGTTGAACCCCCCTCTGGCTTCGATCACAGCGGCCATTCTTTTAGGCATGGAATCCACAAGGTTTTGCAACACTTCTTTCAGTATTTCATGGTGCCAACCTTTAATTATTTTTCCTGAAGTTCTCGTTCTGCTCTGGGTGATTCTCAGTTATTTTCTTTCCCAATATACTCCATAAATTCTCAATAGGGTTTAAATCTGGCGAGTTTCCTGCCTATGCGAGAACATTAATACCAAGTTTCGCAAACGCAGCCTTAGCCTTGGATAACTAATGTTTCGATATAGAGGTCAGAATTGAAATGAAATGAAATTTAAAATTAATTGTAAAGTTTTTCTTACCTCTTTCGATGTATGGATGGGTTCTAGTTCTTGCTGAAATATCCATTTCTGCCTTGGGAACATATTACGCGCGCTACGAAGCAATTAATCCTTCAGCACATCGCCATTTATGGTTCCCTGTACAAAATGAAGTCTTCCAGTTGACTGATATGACATGCACCCCCTCCCCCCCCGCTTTCGGGATGTTTTGATGTATTAATTAAGCATTATGGTCTCATGATCTCTTTTGCTTTACGCCAAACTTGGCCAGGCTTTTCAGACATTAAAGAAAAACAACTTTCGTTGCTGAATATAACTTGTCTCCAGTCCAAAATACTTTAATTTTTGTGCACCTTGGCAGACTCCAATCGTTTTTTCCGCGTTGCTTTCGTCAGTACTGGCTTTTTTCTAAGTACTTGTACCTTGTAAACAGCTTCACAGAGCCTCCTGCGAACTGTCCTGGGATTGGCAATGACAGACTTGGACTCATTCCATTCTCTTGCAGCAGAACTTGCAAATCTGTTTTTACGGCATAATCCTGTTAATGTAGCATTAGCGCGTTTAGAAAACTTGGATGACCATTTTCTAGGCCTTTATCTACGGTCCCTTCGGTTTTGAATCTCTTTATGAGGCGTGAAACAGTCGATTCACTGCAGTCGCACTGGTGAGCAATCTAAACATTAGAAATGTTTTCTTGATGCATTAAAATAACAGCCTGGCGCTTCTCACGCGTCAATTCCCACATTTTAAAAAGAAATGATCAGTTTAAATTGAAAAGCAATAAACAGCGAATGCACTTCGATAGCGCAACAAATGAAATGAAATGAAATTCTTCTCAATCGGAGCGTTTTTATAATAAACTACAAGGATGACACAATCGTAGCAGCTTACTTAATAACGGATGGCACAATAGCTTGAAACTTCTCCACTACATTTATACTAGAAAATATCACTTTAAATGCTAAAAATATTACTTTTGGGGGCTTATTAATGAGAAAACATGAAATTTCTCAAACTTGCAATAATTTTGACCAGTAGTGAATATTATAAAAATATATTCTGTAGTGCACATAAAATTGCTGTGTTGAACAATTCTGTTTTCTTTTATACTCATATATTTAAAAAACATGTTTGGTTTTTATAGAAAAGTTTTTATTCGAATTGAAATTTAATCACATCCGTTTTAGTTTAAAGTTCAAATTTTACGGAAACTGACAGAAAATTATAGAGGTTCATAGTTCAATAAACAGAATGGTATAAGACTTCTATAATATTATGAGTTATATGACTATCAAAATTTGAAGCTTAAAAATATTTTGCTGAAGAAGCTATTGAGATACCAAGCTATATAAAATATCGAATTGAAAGTTTTAGTGAGTATTAATCCTGACAAACAGCTGGTCACCAAAGGCAGTTAGTTTAAATTGAAATGTCATTTTACAAGAAGAAAGAATCTCAACTTATTAATTTCGGTTAACAGCTTTCTAAAACAGTCTTTAGAGAGTTCCCACGAACGTTTAATCCGACACAATTTCGAATGAGGGAAAACAATCTATAATTTCTCGATGTGATGAGCTTACATAGGCTTGTCTGCGCGCTACTAGTAAATAGGATTATCGACTGGTTTCAGCAATTAGCATCCTCGATTACGTGAAGAAAAACTATCACCTGTTGACCACTGTAATGTAATTAATAATCGTAAAAAACCTTGTAAGTCAACGTTTTACAGCAGAACGAGGTCATTATGCAAAGATCAGGGTTGTGACAGTGGGAAAACGTTTAAACTACGCTACGAACAAGAAATGGAAAACGTGCCAAGAATTTAAACTTTCAATGAATTCTTCATTTTATGGTAACGGTTTCATTCATACCTATTTATTCATATGAAAACAATATGAGTCACTTAATTCCTTGATTGATAATCAATATTAATGGGAAATTTTTACACTGATCCAACGTTTGAACTAAATCCGTCAAACAGTTGATCGTCTGTCGTCTGTACTTTTTCATGCATGTAAACGTATTAACTCATAAACGCACTGACTTAAAAGTCAATAAAACTCGGTATGTATGTGACTACAATTATACTTTCGAATCAAATATTGGTTGCAATCAGTCAGAAAAAAAAGGCATTCAAATATTTTCACAATAAATAAATAAAAGTACTAGATTTACACTTAAGATCTATATTTGGTAATTATTATTTACAAATGCTACGCATGGCGCAGATTAGCCAAATATGGCCCTTGAGCCAAAAAATCTGCCCAAAACCAAACCAGTGCTATGCAAAGTATGCGCGGTTTTAACGCAAGGGGCTGGGAGAGCAATAAGACCTTTATTAGAAAGTACGCGAGAAAGTTTTGGGGAAACCACTCAGTCAGATTTTTAATCACAGATTATACCAAATTGAAATGGAAGTATACGAGAAAGTAGAGAAGCTCAAATGTATGAAATTTTTTAATGTAAATTTTTTTTCCAAAATGCATTAAAATTTTATTTCTGAATTTAATCATTATTTTAACCGAAATCATTCCTCGAAATGCACCGTGGAACCTTATTTCTCAGCGATTATTTACTACTAATCTTATTGCACTCGTTTTTATTCATTGTTTATAACCGGATACGCGAATATAATTCGATTAAAATCACGGAATCGAGGATGATCTAACTGTACCATCGATAAAAGGTTTAAAAAAACTGTTCAAATCCGATTAACAAATGGTATATAAAATCGATTTCAATATTGCTTAACAATGCCCTACCATTTGTTTTGATTTTGACGTTATCGTTGAATATCGAAACCAAATCTCTACCTTTTATCATTTATTTATTGAAGAGGTTGTGATGGTAGAGAAACGTAAAGAAGCAAATATTGCTGATATACCTCAATTCAATATTGTCATAGATAATATTTTGCTGTTGAGGATTTAAAACTAAACTGTTCATAAAACGTATTATTGAAATTTTTATTATACGATAATCCTAGCTATGTTGTCGCCAAAAACTTTTTGTATATTTATAAATTACCTCTTAAAAGATCCTTAAAGCAATTAAAAATTTTTAGCTAACATTTGAATTTTTGATAGTATAGTATAGATTTATAGTATAGTACTTTTTGAATATTGAATTTTTGATAGTATAGTACAGTTTTATAGAATAGTATTTGTTGAAAACTAAATGTCGTTTGTGACATCGTGTTTAATTGCAATTTTTATTCCTTTTAAGATCTACTGACAACTCTAAGTTTAATACCGGAATGGCTGCATATTATAAATTTTTTTATAATTAATACTATTAATTCTACATGTGTTTCAAATAAAGCTTTTTAAATTTATTATTAAGTTTTTATGCATGATATGTAGACTAAATTCAAGAGAAGAACAGATGTCTAAAGTATTTTTAGATATTTTTATTTCTGTACAGCAAAGAAAAACTATACTTATTTATGTTTTCTGATAATAACTGAAACGACCACTTCTGTTAAAAATATAAATGAACTCCAAAGATACCAACTGAACTTATTTCTGGAATGATTATTTTAAATGAACGTCTATAAGCAATTTTGGTAAAATAAATATTACGATTTTTATTATATTTCCTTTATTTACAAAATTATGAATATTCTTTTCCGACAGCATGCATAACATCAAACAAAAGTCTTACTATTTTATGCTTTGATTTTATAAATACAAGAAAGTGCTCGATTTTTTTTGCATTACTTTGAATGATCGACCAGAATACAATGTATATTTCCCTCCTCATAAACCATTGATAAACCAAGGAGCAACGAACTCTTTTTTTTTCTTTCATGTTATTATTACGAACAAAGAAAATGACAATCTTAAGAATATGATCGATAAAAATCGAGCAAGTAGAAAAAAAAGACTTTCGACACGCAGATATATTGAATGACGTGTATCATAACATGTTTCCGAATTGTTTTTATTGTAAGAGTCTTTATATTAGGATTGTAAGAATAATTCGTACGAATCAAACCTGGAATTTCGGGACCATAAAGTCATTCGAGTGACATCAAACTGCACGCAGTTTATTAACGTTATATCGTGTCTTTTTTTCCTCTTGTAAGAAACACAATCTATTCCTTAATAAATCTGATGAAGCATATTCGATATATATCACACGAGCAGGAAATGTCAAGATTTTTTGTTCAGTCTACTATTCTCTATCTCTAGTAATAATAAAGGCGAATTTATGTATGTGAGCGCGAGTTCTACATGCCAAACTTTTTGACTTAGATCTCCAAATTAGGTAAAGATATAGTTTGGAGATCGAAAATATGTACCTCGAAGCTTTTTTGAAATTTTCAATAATTTGATTTATTAAAAATTAAGCGTAAATTGGCGTTTTTCCTTGATAACTTATGAAAGTATTATCAAACAAAACTGAGTTTTACATTTTATATTTTTTAAAAAATGTTTTTAATCATGCTAATGTGGTTGCTATGCAATTCTTTTCCAAACTTTAAAAATATTTAAAATAATTTTCAGCAAATTTATCAGGGAAATTCAAATTATTTTCGCTGTTTTTTATTTAAATATTTAATCGAGCGTTTTCCTTTCATAATCAAAAGAAGAGAGATTGCATGAGAAATCAGAGAGTGAAATTATATTACCGGAAAAGACCATGTTCGGTTTTAAAGAGATTACTTAGCTATTTATGTTTTTAATAACATTATGACGTCTAAACTGTGTAGATAACGTGTTTACATTTCCGTGAAACTGCCAGGCATTAAAGTTTTGTTATTTCGATTGTCTCAGGTCTGTTCATAGTGTAAATGAACCTTTATAATGGAAGTCCCATTGAATCATAGCAATTTTAAAAATGTAAATATTTGGTTCGTCTTTCTTCTAACTTTTGCAGTACTTTAACTTCACTATTTAATCCGTCTCGTAAAATATAAATATATTAAACAAAATTCCATTTTTAATTCGTTTTTATTAAATATTCTTCGATATATTTAAAGAATAAAAAAAAAATCAAGTGGTTAAATATTTCATGAAACAATGAAAGCTGTTTGAATTTCGAGGCAACATGTTATCTGCTGTTGATAAAATACCCAACGTAATTTTTTAAAAAATTGCTAAGATTCACGGAAAATTATCTCTACTATTAAATTAGTATCACTAAAAAGACAATTTTTAAATTTTTTTTAATCGCTTTAAAAGTTGCTTGTGTGTAATAATATGTTCGGAAGTTATTGACGAAACTTCCGAACATATTGGAAGTTCGGAAAATCTTGCTATCAATTTTTAATTAATTAACTTTTACGAAAATGACTCAGATATGCACCTTTTCACCTTCAGAGATACGTATGTAGTTGTATATCAAACGGTCTGCGTCAACACACACACAAACACACACACACACACACACACACACACACACACACACACACACACA
>JAPMOR010077955.1:166592-192568 GCA_026543865.1 Argiope aurantia
CTCTCGGTGATACCGTGCCCGAGAGGTCTAAGGCACTGGTTTCAGGCGCCAGTCTTTTCAGAGGGTGGTGTTCGAATGCTGCCTCTGCCAATATCATTTTTTTTCATTCCATTTCATATAAATATTCTCGGTAAAATTTTCATCTTTCTTCTTAATGGAAATAATAAATAATAATTCTAGCTGTGGTCGAGAGGACAACGACGGTAGCATGGGTGAGGGGTTTTAGATGCTGGCTTTAGGTGGCAGTCACTTCGGAGGCGTGGGTTCTTGTCCCACCGCTGTCACTATCGATGTTTTGCATCGCATTTAGTTTATATATCCTCTGCCAACTGTTCATCTTTTTTCTAAATAGAAAAAATGAAAAATAATATTTCTAGCTACGGTTGAAAGCATACTGGTTGTAGCGGGGCCGATTTGTCTAAGGTGTTGGGTTTAGGCGCCAGTTTCTTCATAGGCTTGGGTTCGAATCCTCCTCTGAGACTATTAATGTTTTTCTTCGCATTTAATATATGTCCTCCCTGTAAAGTTTGCATTTTTTTTTTGAAATAGAAAGGAAGAGTAATAATTCTAGCTATGTCCGAATAAATCCTCACTATTATCAAGAAATACAAAATTTTTATTATATAAAACCTTAATTTGACCAATTCTTACCTATGGCTGAGAGACCTTTCCCTGTCCAATGCTGCAGAAAATAAAATAGCCATTCCCGAAAGAAAAATTCTGCGAGCCATTTTTGGTGGGATGGAAATCAACAATGTTTGGAGAAGAAGATATAACTTTGAGCTATATAAAATCTATAGAGAACCAGATATTATAAAATTCATAAAAATAAATCGGATGAACTGGGCGGCTCATATATTTAGAATGGATGATGATTCCATATTAAAAATAAATTTATTTTGCATAAATCTGTAACACGCAGGAAAAGTTGTGCACTCAAAATGACATTGAAAGAGTCAGTGGAGACAGACTTCATGGCTATCCAAGAAAGAAATTGGTACACAAGTGTCAAAGATAGAATATGGTGGAACAGAATTCAGAGGAAGGCACTAGCCACTCTAGGCTGTCTAGCCAAATACGCGTGTTTGAATCCCACTATGGCCACTATCATTGTCTGGCTTCGTAGTTAATATATATTCTATGCAATCTGTTCACCTTGTT
This sequence comes from Argiope aurantia, assembly GCA_026543865.1. NCBI lineage: Eukaryota > Metazoa > Arthropoda > Arachnida > Araneae > Araneidae > Argiope > Argiope aurantia. The sequence continues at coordinate 167,754 of JAPMOR010077955.1, forward strand.
TCTAAATGCCGATGAGGAGCAATATTTCTCGATGCCGGATGAAGCACTGCGACGGTGAGTGGCTTAACGGTTTAAGGAGTCTGTTACTGCCGAGTCATAATTTAGACTTCCCTTTCCGTCAATGCTGCCATTTTATTACCTCTCAATTCCAAAAATATTTGTCTTCCAAATTCAATTATTCTGTGATCAGTAGAAAGCCTTTCAATTCATGTATACCTTTTGTTTTTTGAGTCCTGTAAATGAAATGAATGTATAACCATCTGATGTAACTAGATACTTACAATTATTATTAATTAGATAAACAGCTAAATAAAATTAATAATTCTTGTAATTGTCAATCCCAACGAAGTTTTTAACTGCGTTTCTACTATTCACATAGAAACTCACGAAGGAAACAATATACAGAGTATAAATTAACCATATTCTAGTCAAATATTTACTAATTATTTATAATAAATGTAAAACTCAACCTCTCATAAATGCAACATGTAACTAATACAAATGTACTGGTGTCAATGAACAGGAAAAAGACTCAAGAAGGCCGATGAAAAGATGTTTTTAACCTAGTTGCAAATAAATATTTACGAATATAAGAATGGATTTCGTCGAAAATTTGAAAGAAATCTCAAAATTTAATCAAACACCATATTAAATTTCATCGAATTTGTTCAAATTTTTAATTGATCGCTTTCAAAGAAGATAGAGCAACAGGCAAATATAAGAACGTGTGAAACATTTAAAATCGTCAAACACTGCCAGTCGATTCTTTGATAATTACAAAATCTCCTCTTAGTTTATTTTGTGTATATGAAAGTACGGGAAAAAATACCAAGAATGTATTTATTAAATACTTAAAATACTTTTATAAAGTACTTAATTGATATACAATAATGAAACTCATTTTTATGCAGTGATGACTTATTATAGAATATTTTTAAAAAGTATCCAGAAGCATCTACCGAATTATTTTGGTAATATAGAACCAACAAATGATGATTAATCGCCATTTGCTTATTAAAAATGAAATCAAATCATTATGGACAGCATTCAGCTTTGAAAATTTGCGTTCGTCTTTAACAGAATATAACATTAATAAAGAGGTATTGAAGTCACTTATCAACAACAGCGTTTCGATGCTTAAAGTATTTTAAATATCCCCATGTTTTCCGTTGAAATGAATGACAAATACAGCTGCCGTGAAAGAAGATCGCCGCATAATGGTCTGTGAAATTGCAAGGAAGTTACTTATTTCAGATGATAGTGCACTTAATATTCTGAAAAATACTTGAATATGAAATGCTTTCGTATCAAATGATACTGAGATTGTTTAATCCTGAATAAAAATAGATTTAGAAAGAGATGCATCTTGATGTTCTGATTTTAAAAGCAATCAAACAGTATGGATATAGTTACAATTATTTTTTTTTGAGTTCGCACCCAAGTCTGATCGGAGATATAATATATATATATATATATATATATAACATTTTGTTCTGAAAGAATGATGAAAGCATAGTTGCGCAGAAATGAATGCAATACATACAGTATGGAATCAAACAGAAAAAAAAAGGCTTTATTGAACTCATAGTATCGTTACACATGATTGTCTGTCCAAGAGGAAGAACAGCAAGCAGATGTTCCTTAGTATGGGATATGCCCTCCCCTTACTGCAATGGTTGCTTCACACCGTCTCCCCATACTCTGCACCAGATTGTCCAACAGTTCTTGAGGTAAGAGTGCCCATTCCTCAATCAGCATCTGTTTAAGTTGGCGGGTGTTCCCAGGAGGATGTAATCGTGCCGCAAGGGGGCATTCGTCTGGGGAGGCATTATGATGAACGGGCGGACGGAGCTCCACGTTTACGACGGAGGTTCTGTAACTGGAGATCGCTATTGTCAGGTGGTGATCCTTCCCCATGTGCGTCTGTTCCAAGGAGCCATTCGATTTCGTTTTTATGGATGACAATGCACGGCCACACAGGACTCATGCTGTTGAGGAGCTCCGGGAAAGTGAGGATATCACTCGAATGGATTGGCCGGCGTGCTCCCCTGATTTAAATCCGATAGAACATGTGTGGGATGCTTTGGGGAGACGCCTTGCGGCACGATTACATCCTCCTGGGAACACCCAACAACTTAAACAGATGCTGATTGAGGATTGAGCACTCTTACCTCAAGAACTGTTGGACAATCTGGTGCTGAGTATGGGGAGACGGTGTGAAGCAACCATTGCAGTAAGGGGAGGGCATATCCATACTAAGGAACATCTGCTTGCTGTTCTTCCTCTTGGACAGACAATCATGTGTAACGATACTATGAGTTCAATAAAGCCTTTTTTTTGTGTTTGATTCCATACTGTATGCATTGCATTCATTTCTGCGCAACTATGTTTTCGTCATTCTTTCAGAACAAAATGCTGTATCTCATTTCTGAATTTCATGTCTCTCAGAGGATTTCTCGTGAAGTTATGGCAAAAAACATACCTGTTGCTTAAGTTTTGCACACCAGTGTATATATATATAGATATATAAAGGATTACATCATATTTTCGAGATTGGGCAAAGTCTGTAAAATTCGTAAGATTTTCTTCAAAAAATGCCATACATCTATTTCAACTCTGTGAAATTAATGCTATAAGTTTCAACATATATAATTGCCCAGCGCCGTTCCTTAATTATCCCCACCTATGTGACATCCCAACGTGTGATTTGTTTTTAGTGATTTAGGACGTGTTTTTTTACGCATGCGAATAAAGTTAAGCATGTGTAAAACTTAATTATAAAATTGTAAACTTTACATTTTATTTACAATTTTTTATAATAGGCTGTAGCAAAGATCAATGAGATCATGTTTATAATTTTTATTATGCTTCTCCAATATATGCTTCCTTCACGGAATTGTTCAAATTTATTTCTTTTATTTTCTCTCAGCAATTTTCTTATTTTGTATTTACTGCCTATTTTTTCTATTTGTAGATCAGTCTTTGTTTCGATTCGTTTTCAAATGGTGAGTTTCAATTTTTTTATACATAGAATTCTGAGCCCTTATTGTTTATTTCTAATATGATTATATATCGATAAAAACTGCTCAACTTATTATAATTCGTTTTTATTTTTTAAAGAATCTGCATGAGATTTCCTACAAATTTTGTTATTTAATTTGTTTCAGTTATATCCACTATCAGATAGTCTATCTAAATTGGTACATCTTTTGTTGAATATATTCTCTGGCTGCTGTATTTGCTTTCTTTTGATGCAACCTCTACTTTCAAAACGAATATTTGCGCCCACAGAGCTCTTTTTATAGCCCAAGATACTCAGGAACACGGATAACATTATTCAGAAATCATGGGGCCGCCCATATATAAGAGAAGAATCAGAAGGATAATTTCGAACACAAGAATCAGATACAGAAACACAACTTTAAAGTAAAAATGTACAGCTTATCATTCAGTAATTCATCTGTTCTGTACAGAAACAAGCACTGATGCAAAAAAGATTTTTTTTAGAGAACACATTTAAAATGCAATTCTTAAAAGGCAGCTTTACCTCTAAACAATCAAAATTATCGCATTTTAGAAAATTATCGCCATATTTTGTTTTAATGTGTAAATTCGAACAAAAGAAAACGGGTGTATATTAATGAGACGAGTTTCCATCGGAGCAACGTGAAAGCGAAATCAGAAAGAAATTCTAGCTAATGAAAGGAAAAAAAAAAGTTGAGGGGGAAGTAAAAGAAATTAATAGAGCAAAAGAGAATACGTAACGCCATCGATAGCCTGTGGTGTATAACATAGCCTGGAAAAGCTGAGAAAATGAACCGGAGAAGCATATGAGTTCTTTCTTCTGGCAGCTTTTTTAAATAGAATTACTGATAAACTAGAGGAATAATCGTGCTTTTTTAGCAACAAATTGCTGTTTTCAGGTAGACTTATGTAAATTCCCTCCCTCCCCCGACTTTCTTACAATCAAAATATAAATGTGGATTAATTTCCCTTGAAAATCCTCCAAGAAGACAAACTTTATCTATAATTCAATCATGCCAGATTTCAAGTGCCGAAACATTCAAAGAGTGTTAAGTTTCCCGTTTATCATGAGTTCTTGAGTCACGAGCATATTAATATATGCTGAATCAAGTTATGTTATGAATAGGCCAGAACTTATGTAATAGGCGCCGGTGTAACTTTCCACTTATCAAAAATTTAGTAAAGATTTGAAAGGAAGGAATTCAATTTAGAACAGGCATGACACTGGCTTTATAAACTAACAGTATTTTTTGAGGATATATGTTTAAAACGAGAAATCAAGTCACAAAATCTTTGATGTTTAGGAGGAATGTTTGATCTCATATACGAAATGTAATAATGATGCTCCTTTGTATTTCGTCATTGTTCTTTTATTTTTTTCCAACAGTTACCCACATTTTATTTTTATCTCTCACCGTCTAGCTATACGCCCTTCACCTTACGACGAAACTGATAAGTTATCTGCTGAGTTGGATTTCCCTTCAAGCGCGGGATCATTCACCTTGAGCGAAAGTTCCGATTTCAGAGTTAGTTAAATCTGGTTTTGAATTGCCATTGAAGTTTTGTGATATATTGGGATACTTGTGGCAGTTCAACAACGGTAGCGTGGCCGAGCGGTCTAAGGCGCTGGTTTAAGGCACCAGTCTCTTCGGAGGCGTGGGTTCGAATCCCACCGCTGCCAGAGTTTGTTTTTATTGTATAACGAATACATGTCACTTATTTTCATAAGAAATATTGCTCTTGCGGTAGCTGAAATTTGACATATTATTGCAAAAATTTATATCAAATTTTGCTTCAAACTGTCATAGAGGTGTCTATCCGTACTTTCGTACATGAATGCAATAAGTAGACGCATACATTTTGAGATGTGCTCTTTGCATCAATATTGTAATGTAATGTCAAATTGTGAAAGAAATTTTGGTGCCATACCTCTATTTTATTGACTTTTCTGTTTAACGAAACTATATATATATATAAACAAAAACGGGTCACACTCTGAAAATCTAAACAAAATTTGAATAATATTTCTTCTGGTTGAGCTATCATGTTTACATTACTTGAATAGCCAAATAAAATTACATAACATTTTTTTAAAATTTTATTTGGAATCATGTTAATCTAAAATATGATAAATTTCGCTGTCGAATTTTCCGAAAATTAAAATACTTCTTATTATGCATACTTCATACGATATAATAAAAACTTTCTTCGTTATGTTGCAAGCCATATTAACCACAAGTGCAATAATGCACTACGTGAAGAATCATTTTTTTGGCTAGCAGGCATCTTCCGTTACCGTTTACTTTGATTGCAGGCCATAAAACCTTCAGTTATTAAGACTGTCTTTAATGGCAGAACTCTTTCTCTCCCGCGCTTCCTTGAAATAGAAAAGTAAATATTTGTACGGCTGTTGGCATGTCGTAAATTAGCAAATCAGCTGGAAAGTTCTGGTAAAGATAAAATGGACGCACATGAAAATATGATATATGCATGCCGAGTATTTTAGACATAGAAGAATGAATTTTGATGATATTTTCATTAATCTAGAGAACGATACATATTTTATTATGTCATGCATAATTTAAAATTTATTTAAAATTTTCATTTTTTACTTTCTCATATACGAAGAGAAAATATTATAATCTTCAAAAAATTTGACATTGAAATTTTGACGAATCTAATGTTTCAGATTGTTGGTTTATCTGTCAATATGATAACTCAAAAACACTTTGAGTTAAATGGATGAAATTTGGTATATGGTCTCTAAATTTGGAGGTTCCTTTCAAAGTTTGAACGAAATTCATTTATAGGAAGTCTATCTCTCCAGATACAAGTTAACACTATAACTACAAGATGAAGTGAGTCAGAAGAATAAAATTTGATACAGAAATTTATCATCTAAAGTGTAAGTAAATAATGAATTTGGAACCAAATCTGTCCAGGGATTGACCGTTTAATAATTTTACTTTCGTACGCATTTAAACGCGATAACTCAAAAACGCAGTGATTTAAATATTTGAAATTTGGCACTGATTTTGAGAGTACAATTATATTTCTTTGTTCAATTTTAGTTTAATCGATTGGAAAAAAGGTATTAAAATACTTTTTTGGATAGGATAATCCTTTTTTCTAATAGGATTTTCGAAAATTATTGTTCGCCAATGGCATAAGTAAGTAGTAATACATAAGCATATTTAATAGATAGTTTGCAAGAATGTTTTGAGGAAACCATTTCCGCTATTTTGTTATCATGTTGAGGTTCATAATTGTTATGTTCTTTTTTTTTCTATACTACATAGTTAAAATTGCAAAGTTGACTACTCTTTAATACATTGTTTTCTTAATTAACACAATACAAATTGCTTCAACGACCAGCTGTTTGCTAGCCAAATAATATCAATCAATTCAATTTGCCTATCAAATAATATCAACCAGCTTTAATTACATCGTAGCTCAGTTACATTTTATTACAATAAAAGAAAGCACTGTTTTAAATTAAATTTGAAAAGTAAATATACAGAATTCTGACTAACTATCATTGCCTCCAAAATGATGAAGTCGGTCAAAACTGCTGACAAAATATTATTTTTCTATATTTTAGGACTATGTGGAGGGGGAGAGACAAAGCGACCATTGATTCGTGGTCATTAAATTTCATATGAAATAGAAATGTTCGAAACCGGTGCAATACTTGTAGTGGGAGGATTTTGGCAAATATTTTCACCATAGAGACTATACTATGATGTAATTTTTTTAAAACTACTTCAGAAAATAGAGTGGATGAAAGCAAGCGGCCATTGATGACATCTCTAGGTGTCAAAAACTAACTTTCATGTAAAATTAAAAGTTTTGAATTCGGGATAGTAGTTTTTCTGGGGGAATCTGTCACGATTTTTTGGCACTGAGTTTGTACAATGAAATAATGTTCTTGAAATTTCTTTTGAAAGTAAAGGCCGGTGGAAAATAGGCGAAAAGTGATGGTATATCTAAAGGTCGTGAGTTTTCATATGAGATAAAAATTGATGGTGTGGGGGACTGGTACGCTCGTTTACCTTAATATTTTAAATATATAAAAGCGTAACAAAGATTTAAATGTTTTTCTTTCTTGTAAAGGAATTATAAAGAGGACGAATGGTAATCGCGCAAAATTGTGATTTTAATGAATTCTAGCGTTTCAGACTCTCTGAATCATAAAATATACTTTTTGGAATTGTTTGTTGAAACGCAGTAACTCAAAAATGAAGTGAACAAAACGAATACAATTTAAAATCGTAGAATCTCTCTTAACCACCGGCAATAGAGCTTCGCTAATGCCGGAAAAACAATTTTTCTAGATAACTGAATATATTTTTCTTGTTGCTGATGTTTTGAGATAAGATCTATAGGAAGAACGATACACGAAGTCAAATGACTATGTTTCCCCATCTATCGCCAACAATTAAATATATAACACCGAAAATCACCCATACCAAAATTAAAGCGAACACATACGTATAATTTTATATTTTAAGAAGATGAAATTGAACTTTTCGACATTATCATATTTTCTCATGAATATTACGCATTTCTCAGTGTGATGTCACATTATTTCAAATGTCTGTTTATCTATAAAATAATTTTTAAGATTTACTGAAAGGCAATAAAGTTCCAAAATAACACGCAGTGAAAGACATTTATCTGCAATTTTCATGAAAATAAGTAATCTTATGTCTGCTTCTTCTTTCGCTATTTTTTTTTTTCGGCCTGAGTGTTGTTTTCATATTTATCATCTCTTTTCTCCTTATCAGTTTTCCTGTCTCGGCAGATATTCGATGATTTCATTGACATCAAGAAACAGAATGACAATAGTGAAAATATCTATATCCACTCACGTCGGCATTTTTTTCTTCCTTTCTAAACAATCACAAATATTAAAGCAGAAGGGTTTCCACTAGAGCAATTGCGGAAACGAAACCAAATAATAAATAACAAGAAAAATAAATCAAGAACCAAGGCAAATTTTGCTTAGAATAGGAGGAAAAAAAGAATAATTTTCAATATCACTTCATTCACTTAGTTGCATTATCAGTTTTAGTTATAGTGTGATGATCGAATTGTGATGTCCTCCTGAAAACATAGAATCTCTTTCATTTTCTATCTTTATTACTTTATTTCCATTTCCGCTGCTTATCAAACTGTTCATGTGGAAAAATAAACATTTAAAAAAAAACAATAAAACAAACGTTTAAAATAAGTTTAGGATGTGCTACAGCTCTGCCAAGACGAGTCACCACTAATACAAAATTATTTTTAAATTAGCCCAAGCGTTAAGAATCGATGGTTACGGAAAAAAAGAGTAACAGAGTATATAACACCAATTTTTTTGAGCAAAACTCGACATCAGATTGAAAGTACACAAAGTATATATGCATATATGGCGAATCTTTTAGAGAAATCGGGTTTCGAATATGGAAATCTCGAAGCCCGAAACTCGGATGTTATCACTTAAGTTTTTCCACATACGATCAGGAGAATGTTTTCCTCCCGTTCAGAAGCATTTACTTTCTCGTATACGTAATATAGAGAAAGTATAGTAATCATTAAAAAATTCGAACTCGAGATTTTGACGAATCTCTACGTTTTAGATCTTCCCGCGTTCAAACAACGCATTTTTGGAAAATGTCCGTCTGTCTACCTGCGACAAAGATAAATCAAAAACGCTTCGATCTAGAAAGATGAAATTTGGCATATGGTCTTGCTACCAAATTTGTAGATATCTATTAAATTTTGAGAAAACTCCGCTCAGAGGAAGTCTGTTTGCCCGTTATTTCGAATATAATTTAAAACGATAACTACAAAACGGAGGCAGCTAGATATATAAAATTCGATACAAAAAATTAACATCTATAATCTAGGCACCGGCCAAATTTTAAGCCAAATATACGCCAAGGGATTGACAGTCTGTCGGTTTGTACTTTCAGAAACATGCACACGTGATAACTCAAAAAGCAATGATTTAAATATATCAGATTTAATATGGAATTTTGTAACTACAGTTGTAGCTCTGTGTCAATTTTTTTGTTTCTATTGGTTGGGAAAAAAGCTTCTAAAAGACAAATTTGATTTTCGGATATTACACCGTATGCAGGGATTAATCGCCAAATAACTCGTCAAGGATTACACGGTAGAATTCAATAAAAATTTACGCCAAAGGTTAATATTTCGTACCCATTGTACGCCACTGCCATGCAAAGCGTTCAGTGGGCTAACAGCTTTATAAGAGAGAATATGCGAAAGTTTTGGGAAGACAACCCCCGCTGGTTTTTAAAGATACACAATGTTTTGTGAATAATACATGCAACTATGTTTTATGAATAAATATACACACAATGCTTTATGAATAAATACCAGGGAATTTATTGCAATTTTTTTAACTCCTGCATTGAGATACAGAAATATATAAATGCAATATGGCACACTTAATATACTACAATACAAAAAGAAGAGGATGGTTTGTTACAATTGAAAGGTGGGATACATTTATTAAAAAAATACAAGATATGTGCTGTAACACAAATATTTCATTAGTGCTTTAAAAATAATGATTACAAAAAAAGTATAATTTAAAATTTAACAAATTCACAATCACAACAATAAAAGGTGGTCATTTTGTGCTAGGGACAAATTGTGCTAACATCAGTCTAAAATGGATAGTAAATACATCATTGAGATTCAATTATAAACTAAGAAAGAAGCATTGCTACAAAAAAAGTCAAGCTAAAAAATTTGAATTACACAGAATTTTCCAATTAATAATTCTAAATATATCTAGATAAAATACTGTTAACAAAGCTAAAATATAGCACAGTCAAAGAAACATGATTTTCTAAAATTAGAATTTGAAAAAAAAAAATCAAGTTAGTTATTTTGAGCTTATATATACTCTGATGGTATACAACATAACTTTTAAGTATTACACACTATGAATTCACAAGTTCCTTAAATTTATAAATCATTATATATATACTTGTGGTGGACGTTTTTGTTATAAAAATCATCAATGTCTCATTTTGGAGCTATATTGGTATAGACATAAATTGGTACTTGTCGATTTTCATGACAACTGAAAAATCTTTCATAATAAATAATAATACATATGAGTATATTTTTATAATTTGGCGAAATTCTTTCTTGGCGCTTTTTACTTGCCGTTAAAACCGAAATGTACCCATAAATTTTTTGCCATAATCAGCTTACAGAGATAATACTCTTTCACCAAATTTTCTCAGTAAACAAATATTAAACAGTTGACCCTCTCCCCAAGTAGCCAGGTTTGTATATAAGGTTGATTTCTGGTGGAATTGGGTTTCTTATCTTTGAAGCTTCAGGTCAAAAATTTACCTTGGCTACCAAGCCATTGCAAAATGAATCGTTCATTAAAAATAAAATACAATTGGACAAATATTAAAAATAATAGGTATAATCAAATAATAAAAGAAATTTATTTGTTGGATCAGCTTTTTCAATTGTTTTTGAAATTATATTTGCAATACTTTTCCTTTTTATGATCATTTGTTATTTTCTTATATGCTTTTTTTTTCTTAGACTGATAAGGGTAAACATCTTAAGAATTTAATACTGTCACTCATTTCTTTTTTTCTACACATATAATAAATAAAAAAAAAAGCTTGAGAAAAAAGATTTTTTATTAATAGAAATAACTTACATAAAAAAAATAAGATTTTATCTAAAATTTATTTTTTTGTAACAATTTTTAGTAAATAAAAAAGACTATAAATTCTAGCAGGAAACATTTATAGCACATTAAATGGTCTAGTCTCATATGAACTACATTACATTGTAAAACTTCATTTCTTTTCAAAACTGAAAACTGGAGTGGAAGAAACTTAACATTTTATTCCAGACAAAAAAAAAAAAAAAAAAAAAATCATTTTGAGGAAGGCTTAAAAAAAAAAAAATCCATAACCTATATGCTTTAATAATAATAAAATTTCTATTCACCCCTTTTGTTTTCCCAGTATGCATTAATTCACCAAATAGTCAAGAAATCCTGTTCCGTTTAACATAAAATAATACAAGTTTAATACTTAGATGAATTGTGCCCTTTGTTGCTGTAATGGAAAGTTTCAATGATTTGATTTCTTAATGGCATTCCTACAGCTTGTTTATTTCCACAAACTTATATTTAATAGAAGATGAATTACTTTATAAAATTGAGATAGAATACAACATTTCAAAAATCAATAACACGTAGGCAGGATAATCGATTTGACATTTTACAATACATTAATAAAATTTTCTCACAATATAACAATTTCTTCCTTATGGAATTACTTTTATAATTTATATAAAAATTAAACCATACTGATTTTGAAATCCAGAAAAATTGCTGTTTGATAGAGTGAATAAATAATAAAGCTTATATCTTATGAAAAAAAAATATATATAATAACCAATCTTAAAGTAAAACAAAATATAATGATATTTTAAAGTATATAAACCAACAAAATTCTTTATTAAAATTTTAACATGAAGATTTCTTATTTAATGCAGTCTTATTTTTCCCCTCAGAAGTAAAAAAAAAAAAAAAAAACAGTTCAAAGAAAGTAAAATGCTTCAGAAAAAAAGCCAAAATCAATTAAAATATTTTAACTTTCAAATTTAAAATAAATATTTAAATGCAATTTTTTTTCCATAAATAACTAAAAACACAAAACAAATGGGAACTCTAAAAATACTTAATTTGCTTTTACAAAACATAAAACTATAGATTTTTTTTTTTAAATAAAAGTTTACAAAAGGAAAAATATTTGCATTGAAATTTTGCGAATGCTATTGCTATTTGCGAATGCAAGAGATTCAATAATTAAAACATTCATATTCACATAAAGTTTGTCTCCATTATCAGCAGATAGTCAGTTCACAATAAATATTCTGTTATTAAACAAATATTTTACCAGCAATTTTTTTAAGCAAAATGCACCCTTCTGGATAGAGCACAATATTAATATCTCAGAAATGTCTAGAAGCTCGATCACAGATAAAAATAAAATAAAAAAAATCAAAATAAAATATATTTTTATATATTTTATAATAAATACTACCATCAAATTTAAATAAATATTTTCCAAAATTCACCAGGAATTATCTGATTACAACATTTCAACACCTTTGAAATCACATTGTGTCACTTATCACATAAATATATATTAAGAAAATAATACACAATAAATATTGTCTGCCATGAAAGCTATTCCTGCCAGTGTATCAGACTATCTACTGATACAAGTATATAGAAGAATATTTTTATTCATTTTCAATAATGGAAAACTTTGAAAGAAATTATCTAGTTTTCCACAGCACTGCCGATTGTGAAAACAATCATTTGTCAGCCAATGACAAACTGTATGAAACTTTCTGCTTAGATTCCAAACTATTTTTAAAGAGTAAATTAGTTTAAAATTTTGCATTTGCTAAATTTTCATTTATATGTATATTAAATAAATATTATGTTATATGAAATACAGGCCATCATATATTCCTCTCTGCCCATCAAAGTTTGGTTCTGATAAAGCCAAAATTTCTTCTCAACCTCACTGTACATAGTTCTTGTGCTTGGTATTTTATTGTAATTGTCCCAAAAGCAGGAATGTGTTATTTGTTCCAAAATTTCTTCTTGGCAATAACATTCATCTAATGAAGTACAGATAGCTAGCAGAAAAATAGACAATTTTCTTATTCATTTGAAAGGTAAAAAAATACTGATTTTATCAATTATCACTCCTAAAGGCAGGAATAGTTCTCATGGTAGACAATAAGTTTATATAATATGTAAACACTTCTCAGAATATACTGAAGGAATATATCTTGATGCCTCACTTTTTTTATTTTGATAATCAACCAAATATATAACACTAAGACATATATCTTTTGTTAATGTTAATAAAATATCTACTTTAAGTACAGGAGATTACTTACAAAATGAAACATTTACAATTAAATAAAAGCATAGATACTAAGTATATAAATATATATATATAAGCCTTGTTCTACAATGTAGTACATACTGTCATGCACAAATAGCTTCTCTTATGCTTGTAAAGCAGAAAACACTATCACATGGAAAAATTAATATTACTTCCTTGCCACTGTATTCAGAATTTCACTAAAAATCAACTGGCTAAAATTTGGAGAACTTACTCTTAATGATAACAAATTCTTGAAATCTTCCAAGATACCTACCTACTGAAACTCCTAATAAATATAATATTTCTTTCAAAAATACACTTGGAAATTTTTTATTGCTTCTATATAAAGTAATTACTTATCAGTACTATTCCAGTACATCTTACCTTATTGAGTAAAAGTTCACATTATGGTAAGTTATAAAAAAGCAGATAATTATTCAATATAGAATTCAAATTGATTCCTTACCATGAAAGCAATTCTTCTGACTTTAATGATGTTTCTTAGAAAACAAACAAAATAAATAGCTATTTGTTTTATTGCCATTAGAAATATTTTAGATGGAATTTAGTGCAGTTTTTATAAAAAAAAAATTTATACTCATCTGAAGTATAAATATTTTTACCAGGCTCATTAAAAGGGACAAAATTTGTTTCTCTAACAGATTTTATTCCTTTAAACAACCGAAGGGAATGTCTTTGTAGCTGATGAAAAACATTGGAAATAGTTAGTGGTTACTTGTAATAAACATCAATAACAAGTAACCATTACCTGGTTCTATTGATAGCAGTATAGATTAAAAAAGGTTCTCCAAATTTTTTGCCAGTTATCTAACCATAGTTTATATTTATCTTATCTATGCCAGGATTTTGGAATCAATACTACTTGATGTTGGAAGAACTTTTTTTTCTTCTTCATCATCCATCACATAAAGATGAGATTCTGGGGCTTTAGGAAAATATTTGTTGCGTGCTTTGATGAAGATGTATGCACATAGAAGAGGTAATGGTGTCATTATGGAAGCTGCAACAGGTACAACTGCTGCAAGATCAGCCTCTGGTTGTTCTAGAGAGAACCCTAGCAACACAATTGCAATTCCTGTGTTTTGGACTCCAGTCTCAACAGCAACTGCTACAATGTCCTGGAGACTGAGATCACAAGCTTTTGAAAGCAGGGTTCCAATAAAGAATCCTAGCCACACATTAGCTGAGGCTGCAATGAGTATGTTCCAGGTGAAAAGTTTGAACATGTAAAGGTTTGCATAGGTGCCAAATGCAATAATGAAGAGAATCATAAAAATGGAAACAGGAGCAAGTATTTTCCTGCAAAACTTTGCAACACGAGGAAGCCATTTCTGAAAAGCTAAGCCTATTGCAAGTGGTATGAGCATTGAAACTAAGGAAAGTAAAATATTTTTGAAAGGCACTTCAGTAGCAATTTCTGAGAACAGGCTACGTCCCAAAGTAAAAAGCCACAGTGGCATCATACCTAAAAAAAAATAATTCTTTATTAATTAACAGCAATTTCCATAAATTATAAATAGGATAAAGAAAAGATATTTTTAAGTTAGAAATTTTTAAAGAAATTCAAATTTACCTAACTGAATTTCCACTTTTATAAAATAAGTTTGGACTTTTTATTTAGAGAGAAACATGAAATAATATGACTTTCTAAGAACAGCTTTTTTTAACTAATTAATATAACTTCAATCAAATAATAATTTAATTTGAAATAACAATCATGTTGATAAGATACCTACCTATATAATATACTGCAGTTATTTAATCTTGGGAATATTACAATTTTGGGAATTTACAAATTTGAAGAAAAGTAATATTATACAGTGCAGTATATGACACAATGCAAGTGTTTTTCAATTGAATTAACTCCATTTTATGACAAATATTTTAACTAAGCAATGACTTCATATTTACCTAATGCTGCCAAATTACTGATGAAAGTCATGGTCAAACTTAAATTGAGATTTCCATTCAATAGTACAGTCCACATATTACTAGCACCTCCACCAGGACTGCATCCAAACGTGAACAAACCCAGCTGAAGAATGACATTATCAAACAGTAATCGAGCTAAACCATATGCAACCTGCAAAAAAAAAAAAAGTTTTATAATAGAAACAGGGAAAATAATATTTCAATCTTAAACTATGTATTTGAAGAAAAGATTCAGATTCTAAAAAAGTACTGAAAAAAAAAAAGAAAAAAGAAGCAACTTTTATACACCTTCAATAGCATAAAAATTCAATATAATTATAATAATAATTCTATTTGGATATATTTTTCCATTTTCATAAAGGAACACAGTTTAAATCAACTAACAATTAAAAAAAACTGATAAAATTTTGCAAGCAAAGAGAAATGTTCTAGTGAATTACTAGAATATAAAGAGAGAGAGAGAGAGAGAGAGAATAATAATTAAAATAATGATTCACATATTAGAGCAGTCAAAGTAAGATTTTAAATTATCAACAGACATTAACAGCTATGAATGTTTCCACAGAATCCCAATTCCGATATAATAAATAATTCAACTGCATCAACTAACAATTAATAACTAAAATCAAAGTACTTAATTGTAGATTTTGCAAGGCAGTATGCAAATAAAAGATACGTTCTTGAAAATGCATTACAGCTGCACAATGAATTAAGATTAGGTATTGTTGAAGAATTTGTATTGCACAAAAAAAATTTCTTTTAATTTGAATTCTAAAGCAGGAAAGAATTCTTTGCTAACTGCACTATTAGCCAAATTTAATCAAAAAATCAATAGACTGATACACACTTTAGCATTGAATTGCTTCCATTGATTAGGCTGGCTGTAAAATATCTCTGTCACAGTAAAATGCAAATATGGAGAATTTCCCTCTGAAATCCCTTCAGGAAGACAACCTATCTTTTTAATAGCAATTAAGAGCTAAGAAAAAACTTCCGTCTCAAATACTTCTTAAATATTCCAGGTTGCTTTCACTAATAAAAACTATCACATTTTCCCTTTATCAAGAATCATTGGTTAGTTACGTTAAGTCAATAAAATGAGGTTTTAAAAACAACCTAGATTAAATTGCAAAATCAAAAACTTGCTTTATTTTATTTATCACAAAAAAACATAAATTATAATTATACAAATTAGATAATCTAGAGACAAAGAAACATTTAATATTTCATTTAATATGAAAATGCTTCTCTTGTGTAGCTGAAAGTGCCAGAAACTTGTTGCAGTCCAGACTGTGTCAGGGAAAATATTTATAGTAGATTCATATAAAAAACAAACAATATTCTTTAATAAAGCCTATTTGTCAAAATGATCTTAGTTCACAAGTTTATGGTCCCATTTATTTTATGTCAATCTTAAGACAAATTATGTAATTTTGGATCGTGTTAAGATGACTATGATCACAGTCTGAAGTTATATTTATAGTAAAAAACAAAACAAAAAAAAACAATTATGAACAGGAATCATTAAAATACTTCAAGAGTTAAATATGAATTGTTTAAAGAAGGCCAAGTTATATAAAAGAAACAAAATTGTTATGGAAATAAAATAAAATGGAAGATTCAATTATGTGCTATGATGACATGCAAGGGAAATATAAAGGTCATGAGGGAAGGAAGAGTTATTGGAAAATTGCCAGTACGGATTTAAAATTGAACATATGCTTCAGGTATTTGATATGCAAATTATTTAAGTATTTCTTTCCGTGAATAAAAATTTTTTGAATATCATTAAAATTAGTAAAGAAATTTTCTTTGTATCTTAATTTAAGATACAATACGATTAAGAGAGTTCATTTAAGGTCTAGGTCAGAATAAACACTATTCTGATCTTTTCTAAGACAAGAAAGAACGATTTTTTTTTGTGGTAAAAGAAACAATTTTCAACGTGAAACTGTTTACAAGCTACTATACACTTAAACCTATATACAGACCAAGTTAAGTAATGTTTGAGAATCCCAAACATGATTATTAAATTCTTCAATCAAATAAATAAACATCTAAAATCTTTAACTTAATAAAGCATAAGAGCAACCCCAGAACATTTAACAGTGCTTTTGATATGAATATAGTGTTTCTCCATCCTTCTACATTATGCGCTTTAATTCTACAATTATTTTTCATTCTTGATTTGAAATGAATGAAATATGTCCTATGCATATGCAATTTGATATTCTGTATCTCAAGAACTTAAATCAATAATAAATGTATGTAATACATGAATGAAGTATTGGATCGAATACACAAGAAATGACATTGTTTCATTTGCTTTTCTTTAGCAGGTAAATGCAACCTGACATAGCTACAAATCAATAAGAATCTTTATAATTAAATATATACACAATGGAAATATATTTTCAAAAATGTCTAAAAACAAATGCAAGATATTAGAGAAAAAAAAGGCAAATGATTAGTTTAATGTCAACATAAAGAGAAAACAGCATCAAAAATAATATTAATAGTACAACTGAATTAAGAGCTACAAAACGAAAGTAAACATAACAATTGAAGAATACTGATGGAAAACATTAAGTTTTGGGAAAGTTCATTGATATGAGAGTGGGTCAACAATATGGTTTAACTTACCAGAGGCATGACAGCATATTGTGACACAAATCCAATAGACGGAGCAATAGGTTTTTTCAAGACTGCCTTCACTACACTTAAATCCAGAGCACAACCCATGTTAATATAATTTAAAGACACTAAAGTTGCAACTGACGCAGTAAATGCTCGAGAAATAGCTTTAACACGGCGAACCACGCTGACTTCTAAAGGATGGGAAATAGCTTTTGTAGTCCCGTTGACTTCTTGGACCACACGGATAGATGTTTTTCCTAAGAACAGAGCTCGAACCAAAAATGATCCATTTTTATGATTATAATCGAAATAAGTCCCATTATTTATTACAATAATGTTCGGATCTTTTGAAATCGCTTTGTATATTACCTCATTCGGTTGATTAAAGGAATTTTCGGACACAGAAAAATAAACAGATCTCTCTTCCTCTTCCATGACTTTCTTTAAGTTGGTAGGATAAAACGTCACATTGATTGCTGCAGTCACTTCTAACAATAACATTAACAGACTAAACAGCAGAGCCAACAGTACTACCGGACACATCTTGAAAAATCAGCCGTGAAGAGAAATACAGATGAAATATTTTCGGCGTGAATCCGAAACTGACCCACTCCGTCGGTCAATAAGCTTACAACCACAACAAACCTGCTTCTATTCACGAGTGTCCTTTTTCTGGCGAACTCAATTTCTTTAGACATTACGTAACACGATAATCTTAAATCGATATATAATTTTAATCGATAGATAAAAATTCTATTGCTTTTATATGAATTTATTAATTCAAAAAAATATATTATTTACTAAAATTAATTCTTGAAATTCTTTTAGTTATATTTTCCAAAGCAGCGTTTCGAAATTCATTAATATTATTGTTACATTAGAGCGACTTAATTGACTACTTGAAGTGATTTCTTGAGATTTTTTAATCACAAAATACATTATAATTTTTAAAAAGCTTTAGTTTTGATAGTTGTGTCAGCAAATAATTTATATTTGATCAGATTGTTTTATATTTTCGGAATAAGTTTCGATTTGCTACTGCCCTCTACCAATAAATTCTGAAACTACTGTAATAAATGCTCACTGAACTGTGAAAATTGAAACTCTTTGTTTCGAGATCGAGGTTCCTTGAGCAGTGACTGTTTTGGTTTGTTTGTAATCATGGCTGCTGGTTGTTGTGGGGGAAAGAAGGAGAAACAAAATTATCATTTCCATCCTTGCTGCAATGGCACAATCGTTCATCCCTATACTTGTCAACCAAGTATTTATCGAGGTGGAATGGTGGTTTGCGTTGAAATGTGTTTTTTCTGTTTTGATGTTTTGTACTGCTATTTGAATCAGTACGAGTCCCCAAAGACTCCCAATTTTCCAAATGAGAACTAGTAAGTTTAACCTACTTTCTTATTCTAATTGTATAAGCTAGAAAAAATACTTCCTTCTTTCACTTGTGTTTATTTTTAGTTAATTTAATCTTTTAGTGGAGAAAAATTAAAAAAAATTACAATTAATTTAATGAAAAGGTTAGTTTTCGATCCAAACAAAGGAAACTGAGAATCAATTGATGTCAAAAACAGCTGTTGGTGTTTCATCAAGGACACATTTGAGGATAGCCTTGCTTTGTGTATTTAGGAACAATCAACAAACTGGTTTTTAAAATTAAGATTCATTAATGCTTCCTTGAAAAATAATTTTTTTCACAGCAGTTCTTTAATTCATTTTTTTCTGATTAATATAAGTGATTAATTATACATATTGAATAGTTGAATTTTTTTCATTGTTTGCAGCAAATATTAAAAATGACGGGGGGGGGGATAAAAGGATTTAGAATATTTTTCATACTTTAAGATGGATTTTTTGTGAGAAAATATTGTTAATTAAAATTATTTTTTCTTAAGTAATTTTTTTTTATCCTAAAGAAATTACAATAATTTTAATAATTGATGTTTGTGATATAAAAATAAAGAATGAAGTTTGTGATATAAATATTAGTTAAAATAAATGTTAATTAATTTATATATTATTCAAGCATTAAAAATTTGCTATTATTAATTGTTTTGTTGAAATGCATTAATTTTAAAAAAATAATGTAAACTGTTCTGAAACATAAGGCTTTTTTTTTAAATAAAATGAAATCTGTTTATTTAAGTATTATATATATATATATATATATTTGAAAGTTTAAATGTTTAAGTTGCATTTAGTGAGTTAAATAAGTACATGAAAGATAAATTATTATTTAATATTATTTCATATTATCCATGTACCTCTTCAGTATACACATTCATTTTTTGAATGTACAGAATCATTTTGATCACAAATTGTCAGACCCTTACTTCTTACGTTATTGATTGTTTATATAAAAATAAAATTTGGTCAAAGTATATGAATATTTTTTCATATAACTATTTTATTTAAATGATAGATGCTATTCTTAATAAAGAAAAAAACAGTTCTCTCTTTTTACCTTCCATATCTTTTCTGTATTCATTTCCTCCCCCCCCCATTCCATTCATAGAAAACTTATTATTAAAGTAAGAAGTTATTTTTCTGTATAAAAAATATTGATAGAATATAGAAATCTATATTTTACATATAGTTTTTATTTGAAATTTTTTGAGAAAGTAATTTAATCATAGTTCTTTGAAAATTCTTTACTTTTTGTCTTTAATTTTTTTTTTAATGTTTATACTTAAAAGAAAAGAAACCCAGTTTTTAACATTAAAAAAAATGAATTTTTAACATAAATTTTAAGATAGAACATATTATAAGAAGATTATATATGGATTTGATATTTTTTTCACGAGCAGGAAAAGACTTTCAGTCAGATTTTTTAGGCTATTTGGCATGTGCATTTTGTTCTGATTCTGTATCATAATGACTTTCTAAATTTCATAAATATTTGACAAATTTGGGCTGCAATCATATTCACTAACAAAGGAATACTTGAGAGAACATCTCTTAATTCCTGTTTCTCATGTTCATACACTGTCATAACCACAACATTAAAAAGAATCTGAAATGTAAGGGTAAATTGAGCTCGAAGTCTTCAGTAAAAAAATGGATATATTGTTTTTTTTTATTTTTGCTGTTCTAATCTTCATTTTTCTTCCCCATGAAAGTATAGAAAATAACAGGTGTAAACTTTTATAAATTCCTAGAATTTCTAAACAAAAGAGAAAGATTTAGGTCCAAAACATCTTTTGTTTATACTGATATGTTAATTTATTTTAGGAAATGTTAAAATTTGAAATTTTATAAATTTAATAACATAATTATCATAAATAGTTTTAGCATTAATAACAAAGATAAATTTGAATAATCAATAATTATAATTAGTTTTAGAGATGAATTTTTTATTAGTGTAGGCATTAAGTTATAAAATGCTGAACTCTTCCAAAATGTTTGTAATGCTTCCAATGTTTGTAATATTCTATTGTGAAGATTACAGAGTAACCAAAAATAAGTTTTATTTTTTATTTTGCTGACCAGTATTGTTATTATTTACTATTTTTTTGAAAGGAATGGCAATTCTTTAATGGTTCCTACTTGCTGCCCCCCCCCCCCTCCAAAAAATCTCTTTGCAGTTTACTCTTTTTGAATATTATTATATAGAAAAATTGAATATATTTATATCGAGAATATTATTATATTGAATTTTTCTACCTTGAAACCCATTATTCCTTTCTCTTAGTCTGCTACTATTTAAAGGATTCTTAAAGTTCTTTGTTTATGACTCTATATCCCATGGTAAAATATTTTTGGAATTTTTGAATGCCAGATCATTTTCAGTGATGTATAAATTTTTATATTCATTCATATCTTCCTGAACACTACAATGACTTTTGTTGCACTATCTTTTAATGTCATGATAATCTCAAAATAGTGGGATGTTCTATTTATAAGAAGAAAGAAAGTGCTTAATTCTCTGTATAAAGTGTATTGTTAGACTTAAATGTACCAAATTTATAATGTGGTTACCTCTTGGTATAGGTGCATATTAAGAAATTTTTTGAAGTAAAATTATATTCTTAATTAACAAAGAAATTTAATTAATAAAAGCCAGTTTTTACTCCACTTTAAAATTCTAAAAAATCATTTTTCAGTGATATCAATTTTATTTTTGAATTTCTTTTGGTAATTTCTATAATTTTTTCATATTTAGTTTTAATTGCAAAACTTTGAAAACTAAATCTAACAAAATTTAGATTTGACATAGTTAATTAACATTTGCTGAAAGTTGCTTTTAGTACTGAAGAAAAAAAGATTGAAAATTGACATATTGCAGATTTATTATAAATTAGTTTTTGTGATTAGTTTTGCGATATTATATGCCTTTTAAAGCCTTATCTGAATAATTTATCTATAACTGATACAGCATTATCTGATTATGAATGATGGTGATGTTTTTCCATATTGAATATTATATGGATATAAATAGAATTATTTAAAGTGACAAGATAAAAGAATAAACAATTTTAATTATTATTAAACCTTCAACTGCATATCCCGCAATTTCCGCAGGTTGGCAATCAGTCCATTTTCTGTTGCATCCCGAGTTTTTCGTAGTTTAGAGTGTTCATTTTTACGATTACAGATTTTTATTATATTATATTATTATCGTGTAATATATAGGATAAGTTCACTTTCTTTAAAAAATAATTTATTTTATTTGGAAACATTACATCTAAATAGTGATTTTAGCAAATGACACAGCCAGAGGGTAAGAAGGAGCATTTCCTTGTAAAAATTTTAAGTAATTTTACAATAAAAGAACAACTTAAAATTTAAGTGAAAAACAGTTTTGAGGATATATAATTAATATATATATATATATATGGTATAATTTTGATAAATATATGGTCGAAAAGATGACATTTTTGGAGTTTTAATTGCGATTTATTTTGCCATGGGGAATTTGAAAAACATTTCTTTGCATCAAAAAACAAAAGCAAATGTGGCAGAAATTTTTCCTTTTAGTGACTTTACTACACCGATTTTGATAGTGATTTCTTTGACATGTGTCAACTTATGAAAGAGAATCTTAAGTATGCTTGAAATAATGCCATATTCGTTAGGGGTTTCCATTGGTTAGTTTGGCATTTGAGATTTTCTGAATCAGAAATTTTTAGAGTGTGTTATAGAAATAATTAAATAGAAAATGGGAATTGATCGGAACATAAGAAAAAATAAATTTTGATTCAAGTAGCTTAGACTATTTTAAGAAAAAAAAATTAGGAAATTGATTAAGTTTTAAATTAAGATATATATAATATGATATGTCTGACCAAAAGTCTTTTGGATAATGAAATATATTAATTTTGAGTTCTAAAAAATAATTGTTTTCTTTGTAGTAATTTTTTTTTTTGGAAAATGACAAATTTTAGAAAAATTTATAATTTAAGTGGCACCAAATGGTTTAAGGCATAGTATAACTGAAGAATATATTTAGGGGGAAAAATTATAGGTTCTATGTTTAATATTGTTCGTGATTAGTTCCATTCATAAACTATCCTATAGGAAGGCAGCTTATTTATATATACTGAAGTCAAACTTCTAGATTAGTGTTTTCCAAACTTTTGACATATGTGTACCCCTTCTATAATTTTCGTAACGCTAAGTACCTCTCGTCAAAAAAAAAAAAAAAAAAGATGGATTTTAATAACAATCACAAATATATTTATTTTTTCTTTTTTTGTGACATACACAAAATAATAAAAAGAGAGAAATAAAATTATTCATAATAAAATATAAATAAAATTTATATTATAAGTAACATTTATTTGGGTCAATGAGAAGGATGAAATTGTTTATGCTGAGATGACAGATCATCATAATTTGGTTCCCTGTTTGTTAATTTTAATCTCGGATGTGATTCCACGTCCAATAGTCTGTTCCTTTTTCTCGACTTAATCTCTACAAATGCTGAAAAAGCAACTCCACATAAATATGAAGTTGGAAAAGGCAAGATGTATTTCAGAACTTTTTCTGTTAAGGCAGAATAAACATGTTGCATTTGTAACCAAAATGATGTTAAGGTACTCTCTGTATGTTTAATTTTCAAAAATCCGTCTAAAGCCAATTCCAACAATTGCTCTTCTGCATGCGTCAGATCTTCTGGTATATATGTTGTATCAATGTTAAACAGATCTCCTATCCAATTCAATATTTTTGTTTAAATCAGGCAAATAGTTTTTCAATCCCACTTGCAAACTCCCCAAATGCTGTGTTGTACATTTCAAAGTATCAGCATCAATTTTAGTAGTCAAACTTCCATTCAAGCACTGTGTAAGCAAGTAAGCCAAAGTGACGGGAAGGGGGGGGGGGTACTTAACCCGTCTGCGTTAAAAATCAAAGGTTTCTCCGATTTCAGTCACATGGGGTGGGACAGTGGACCATAGATGATTGGGTCCTCTTTCATTGACTTTCGCCTCAGTTGTACCCCCATCAAACTCTTATTGTACTCCTGGGGGTATGCGTACCACACTTTGGGAAACACTGTTCTAGATAGATGGATGTTGTAATTTGGCCAAACCTGCTTCTTCTGCCATTTAACCCAACCAACCAACAATTTAGATAGGAATATTATTTAAGCACTCCTAAGGTTCTGACAGAAGGTACTTTATTTCTACTTTAAAATACACAAGCCCTTGACTCGCAGATTATATAGACAAATCCATCCACATCATAAAATTTCTAATAGGACTCTTAATCATTGGAAAGTTTATTGAATATGCAGTCCTAGTTTGAGTTGGCTTTCTTTTGATGGAAGTGAGAACTGGTGGGTTATAAGCAGGAATCTCTTTCAGATATTTTTTGAGCATTTGATACATTAAAAAAAATGTTGAAATGTCTATTGTTTAGAATTAATTTAATTTTTCAATTTCTATGAGAATTTTAATACTGACATAGCATGGAGAGAGCATTTATTTATGTTCTTAATTTTAGGAGACTTTCAGTTTAATTTTTTTTCCTGTTCTAAATTGTATATTGCTATTGTCTAATAACAAATTTTTCTGTACACTTTTCTAGATAAAGATAACTTGATTCTTATTAATATATAATTTCCTAGAATGATTGTAATAATTTTTTTTGTTATGACAGTAAAAGTAACTAAGTAAAGTAATGAAATGCACATTTAAAAATAAAAACATATTTAAAGTTATATCTATTCTAATGAAAAATGTATTTTAATTTCAAAAAAAGTAAAAAAAAAAAAAAAAAAAAAAAAAAAAA
>JAPMOR010077955.1:195282-343945 GCA_026543865.1 Argiope aurantia
TAATTTTGAGTTCTAAAAAATAATTGTTTTCTTTGTAGTAATTTTTTTTTTTGGAAAATGACAAATTTTAGAAAAATTTATAATTTAAGTGGCACCAAATGGTTTAAGGCATAGTATAACTGAAGAATATATTTAGGGGGAAAAATTATAGGTTCTATGTTTAATATTGTTCGTGATTAGTTCCATTCATAAACTATCCTATAGGAAGGCAGCTTATTTATATATACTGAAGTCAACTTCTAGATTAGTGTTTTCCAAACTTTTGACATATGTGTACCCCTTCTATAATTTTTGTAACGCTAAGTACCTCTCGTCAAAAAAAAAAAAAAAAAAAAAGGATGCATTTTAATAACAATCACAAATATATTTATTTTTTCTTTTTTTGTGACATACACAAAATAATAAAAAGAGAAAAATAAAATTATTCATAATAAAATATAAATAAAATTTATATAATAAGTAACATTTATTTGGGTCAATGAGAAGGATGAAATTGTTTATGCTGAGATGACAGATCATCATAATTTGGTTCCCTGTTTGTTAATTTTAATCTCGGATGTGATTCCACGTCCAATAGTCTGTTCCTTTTTCTCGACTTAATCTCTACAAATGCTGAAAAAGCAACTCCACATAAATATGAAGTTGGAAAAGGCAAGATGTATTTCAGAACTTTTTCTGTTAAGGCAGAATAAACATGTTGCATTTGTAACCAAAATGATGTTAAGGTACTCTCTGTATGTTTAATTTTCAAAAATCCGTCTAAAGCCAATTCCAACAATTGCTCTTCTGCATGCGTCAGATCTTCTGGTATATATGCTGTATCAATATTAAGCAGATCTCCTATCCAATTCAATATTTTTGTTTAAATCAGGCAAATAGTTTTTCAAACCCACTTGCAAACTCTCCAAATGCTGTGTTGTACATTTCAGAGTATCAGCATCAATTTTAGTAGTCGAACTTCCATTCAAGCACTGTGTAAGCAAGTAAGCCAAAGCAACGGGGAGGGGTACTTAACCCGTCTGCGTTAAAAATCAAAGGTTTCTCCGATTTCAGTCACATGGGGTGGGACAGTGGACCATAGATGATTGGGTCCTCTTTCATTGACTTTCGCCTCAGTTGTACCCCCATCAAACTCTTATTGTACTCCTGGGGGTATGCGTACCACACTTTGGGAAACACTGTTCTAGATAGATGGATGTTGTAATTTGGCCAAACCTGCTTCTTCTGCCATTTAACCCAACCAACCAACAATTTAGATAGGAATATTATTTAAGCACTCCTAAGGTTCTGACAGAAGGTACTTTATTTCTACTTTAAAATACACAAGCCCTTGACTCGCAGATTATATGGACAAATCCATCCACATCATAAAATTTCTAATAGGACTCTTAGTCATTGGAAAGTTTATTGAATATGCAGTCCTAGTTTGAGTTGGCTTTCTTTTTATGGAAGTGAGAACTGGTGGGTTATAAGCAGGAATCTCTTTCAGATATTTTTTGAGCATTTGATACATTTAAATAAAATGTTGAAATGTCTATTGTTTAGAATTAATTTAATTTTCAATTTCTATGAGAATTTTAATACTGACATAGCATGGAGAGAGCATTTATTTATGTTCTTAATTTTAGGAGACTTTCAGTTTAATTTCTTTTTCCCTGTTCTAAATTGTATATTGCTATTGTCTAATAACTAATTTTTCTGTACACTTTTCTAGATAAAGATAACTTTATTCTTATTAATATATAATTTCCTAGAATGATTGTAATAATTTTTTTTTGTTATGACAGTAAAAGTAACTAAGTAAAGTAATGAAATGCACATTTAAAAATAAAAACATATTTAAAGTTATATCTATTCTAATGAAAAATGTATTTTAATTTCAAAAAAAGTAAAAAAAAAAAAAAAAAAAAAAAAAAAGAAGCATAGATGGTAAGTAGTTATTCTGCACATTCTTTTGTAAGAAGTTAAAACAAGGCTTTTTTTAAAAAAATGAATGGTGTAATAAATTTTGATAATTGAGGAACATATTTTCCCAAAATTGGACAAGCTAGTTTGATTTAAGAACATGTAATAAAATTGATCCATTAACTACAGTTTGTTTTCTTCCCCTTTTCAGCAGTTATCTAATGAAAGGATTGAGTGATTTATATGATAAGCTATATTTATAACTGAAATTATTTTTAAGGATGGATAAGATGTGATATCACACTATTCAAGTATCATTGTAAATGAAAGGGAGATATATCTTTATTGCTTAACCCAATTACTAACCAACCCCTGAATTTTCCTAAAATAATAATGTTTGAACTTATAAAAAACAGCTTACTATGTTTCACTTGGTTAAAGGATAAAATTTTATATTTCTTAAGTTCAAAATTTTGAAAATATGTATATTTTTTGTTTAATATTTTATTGGTTTCTGTAGTTAAATTAATTAAATCAATGGTATTATTGCGTTTAAAGATATATTGCATTTAATGTAATGTACATGATTGTACTCATATTATTATTCTAGAACATTACATAATATTAGAATTTTAGAGGAGGGAAAATAATAGGTTACTGCAATGAAATGTTCCATTTGTCAATTTAGTTATATGATGAAAATTATATACACTTTGACTTACATTTAAAGATGGCATTAAGAATTAAGTACATTTTGGCAATAAATGTTTTAATTGTAGCTGGTATTAAGCCAAAAACTTCAATTTATCCTAACATTGTTGCAGACTCTAAATTAGGAGGGAGGTGGGAGTAGAGATTCTTTAAGTGTGGTGGAACTGGATACTCTTTCTTTATTGTTATCCTTAATTCACTAGATTCCATCAAAATAAGCCTTCATATTGAAGCTGTAGTGAAAAGATTTTTCATACAGTTGAAAATATTATATTCCGCTATATTTCTTTGAAATTTGGCTTGATTCTTTCCTGCAACAAATTCCATCGACCATCATCAGTAACAATTAACAATAAAAATAAAAATAAAATTTTTTGGATTAATAAAAAGAATGTTGCCAGAAAATATTTAAAAAAATCAGACAATTATATCAAAATTAAATTAGCTAAAAGGTTCACTATTGCTGAGTAATAGCAATGTGTTAGTTCCCAAAATTGTCTACATCTTTTCATTTATTTGTTAAATTTTGAAAATGAATAAAAATTGTAGAAAAAATTTCATAGAAATGTGATTGATATCATTGTAAACATATAATTTTTAAGGTTTATTTTTCTATTAAGATAGTTTGCTCCAAAGTTACGCAGAAAAAAGACAAAATTTCTATTAATTTCTAATTATTTGGTTATTTAATACTTTTTAGCTCTTTGAAAAGTTAACTATTATCTTGTGTTAACACTATGGGCACATTGGTGTCCCACAAAAACTATCTAATCTAATGTTAATTAAAGTTATCTGAGACAATCTTAATAATAGGAGGGGGGAGGGGGAAAGATTGTGCAGATGGTATATTATTAAATAAAAAAATTTGTAAAAGTTTGGATAAATGTGGGCTAGTTATTTAAGAAGAGATATAGAACATAAATACATAACCATAATGATTTTTATCTATACTTAGATGATATTAAAATAATTAACAGTCATTTTGGTTTGGCTTCATTCTAAAACCGTGCTATGTTACATGTATAACAGTCAATTCAAAAGATTAAATTGATGTGTTCTTGAAGGAAAACTCGACATGTTATTCACTAGTCTAGTGCTATCATTTTCAAGTGAAATGTCATATAAACAAGTTGCACTCTTATTATTAAATTTTCTTAATAACAAAACCATTATTAATCTTTACTTTTGAGCTCATAATTGTTTCTTTATCATTTTAACCATAAGTCTTAAATTGTGTCTGGTTCTGTTTTATGATGTGGTGAAACATACAAAGACCTAATACTTCTTCTCTTAATATAGAAAATTAAGCATCATCACCATAGAATAACTTTCAACCTTTAGCTAACGAATTCTCTATCTCATCTACCAACTATTTTCAAATAAACCAATTTTGGGAAAAAAAAAAAAAACTTTGAAGTAAGATCATTCTGAAAACAAAAGTATGATTTAATTGGTATATTAATCATAATAATACCCAACTTATTATAATAATGCATAGATTTCTGTAAATTTCTTTTAAGTTATATTAAAAGTATTAAGGTAATTGTGATATAAAATCAAATTCTGAAAAAGATTTTTAAGAAATTATTAATAGAAAATCATTTTTAAATGCATATAAAAAGTTTTTAAAATATAATAAAGTATAAAAGATATAGGTATTCTTTTCCATGCTTTAGCTTGAAAATTAGTCAAAAAGATTTTTTTTTATTTTGAAATTTTGCTTTTGGTTGGTATATGATAGAAGAAAAGTCTATTAGTATTTGTAAATGCAAATTAACTCATCAAGTAAAGAAAAGAAAAGGGGGGGGGGGGAGGGAATCCAATGAAATGTAGTTGGTTTAGT
This sequence comes from Argiope aurantia, assembly GCA_026543865.1. Classification (NCBI taxonomy): domain Eukaryota; kingdom Metazoa; phylum Arthropoda; class Arachnida; order Araneae; family Araneidae; genus Argiope; species Argiope aurantia. Next base: position 199,742 of record JAPMOR010077955.1, read on the forward strand.
CTCAAAAGTGAAATGTCTCTTATAAATGAAAACTGGGTATTAATAAATTGACCTGTAGTCATTTTTGTCCTGTTTTCATGGATGTTGTTCCTGTAAAGCTACTATTTAGCTAATTTATTTTTCTTAAAATGTATCCACTGAGCATAAATGTATGATATTGAAAATTTAGCTTGTTCCAAGTTGGAAATTTCAGTATTAATTTCATTGTTTGCTTGTTTATGTTTTAGGCTTTAAAAAAATGTCGAACCTTTATTTTATGTATGTATACAGAAATGTATTTACCATCACAAAAGTATTCAATTACAATGATTGGTAAATAGGAGGTATGGTAACCAAACTTTAGATTCAAATAAACTAATATTGCACAGCAATTATTGTATGATAAATTGTAATTATATGCATGCAAAATTATAACTCAATCATTTTTATTTTTACTATAATTGTGTCTGTCACTTTTGCCACCCCCTTCCTCTTTTCTATATATACTATTCTGCTAACTTTAACACTTGCGTATAATTTCTGAGAAAATGTTAAAATTTATTAATTTCTAAATTAAATGACTGATAAAAAATTTTTTTCTTGTACAGTATAAAATGCCAAGTTCTCATTTTTTTGTACATGAAGAAATATAATGAAAGGTTTTTTTGTTCTGCCACTTTTTAAATAACTTATTTATTCTTTTAGGAGCAAAATTATATATATTTTTTATTATTTACTTTAAAGAGGTGTGTTGTGATTTTGCTTTAATAATAGTTTTCATTTTTCAGTCCTTTGTTTGTAACTTGGAAGATTGGGAAGGATCGCAAATTACGTGGCTGTATTGGAACATTTAATTCAATGAATCTAGCATCTGGTTTGAGAGAATATGCTGTTACCAGGTATGCAAATTGAAAAGGCAGATATAAGCTTATTAATTTGCTATTGAAAATATTGACAATTTTCAATTTTTAGGTAAATTATTTTCTCTTGAAATTTTTTTACTTTCTTAATGTTGTTTCTTAGTAAAAAGTAACAACATTTTGTATTTTATAACTTAGGTAAAATGATTATTAATATTTAATTTTCAAAGGCTTTTTCTTGATATTTACTTCAATTTGTTTTAAAACATACGAAATCATTTAAATTTCAAAAAGAATTAATCTGTTTATAGTAAAATAGAAGTGTTTCATAGAATAAATTGTGATAAAAAGAATTTTTTATGTTTTCACATCTTTTATATGGTATTTGAATTTAAAATATTCATGTAATATCTTGTCCGTTTTATAATTAAAAATATGATTTGGAAAAAATTGCTGAAGTTTATTGGAGTTATCTTTTTTATATTATGTCCATAATTGTAGGAATTTCATAGGGAAAAATATATTTTCGGTGTTATATCACTTCTTAAGTGCTCTTAATTGTAATTTTATAAAATTGTTTATCGACGAGGAGACAATTTTATTGAGAATATAATGCAATAGGTTTTATGAAAGAGTCATATTTAGATCAACAACTAATATATAAATTGAGATATATAGAAATGTAATATATTTACAAAATTTTTCGTTTATATCTTAGAAATGTTAGAAGTAGAAGGTTTTAGCTTAGATTCATGTTTGTCATAGATATAATTTAAATATTCACATTAATTATACAAATTATGATAATATTTTTTGATATCATGTAAATCTTTGATGTTGTACATTAATTGAAAGTTTCAAAGCAGGCATAATGCAGTCAGATGACATTTTTTTTCTCGTTTCTTTACTTATGTTTTTTTTTTTTTTGTCTTTACTTTCTAACAAGAACTTGTTGATCCGTATATTTCTGTCTCATTTTCTTCAATTTTGTCAAGAATTTTTATTTAATTTTGTTTTCTTTGTTTAAAAGGATAAAATAGATACTTGCGGTCATATCAAAATTGGATATAAGATATTTTGGTCCATAAATCAAATTGTGCTGGCATAATTTTTATTTTCAACTTTGTATTGTGGTGCTTCATTTAATATTGTATTCATTATCATTATTTTTTATCACTTTTTTGCATGCTACACCTTTTCTAGTTTTAATTAGATTGATATTTTAACAACTAAATCTTTTCATAATTTAAAAAGTGTTCAACTTTTGCTTTCTAATTTCTTTCACAACTGCATGCATTTTCACTATTTATATATTTATCTTTTTAGCATGCTATTATATATATCATGTGTCTTTTAAATATATGTTTTTTAAACAAAAAATACTTTTTAAACAAAAAATACAAAAAATACTTTAATATCAAACACATCAAGTACTTAGAAATGAACTCTTTAAGTGTAGAGTTTCAATTAATGAGATTTAATAAAACAAGATAATTGAAGGTTAACTCTAAACAATTATGAAGGCAAATTACTTCATACCATCTTAAGTGTGCTTCTTTTTTCTGGTTATGTAACCATAACTTAAAATGAAATGCAGGTAACTAAATAATTTTTAAAATTTAATATTTTTGATTACAATATCCAATATTCCATTTGATATTTTTCTAGATTAATTTATAATTAAATTGTAATTTTTCTCAAATTGCAGCATAATGTATTTTTTTTTATTCAAAAATTCTCAAAAGATAGAATTTGTTTGTAATTTTCTGTGGGAATCCTATATTGTATTATCTATTTTCATTAAAAAGTTCATTTTATGAGTTGTAAATGTCAGATTTATAATAGAATTTAGGTTATAGGATTAAGTAACAGTTTATTTATTTTTACTTGTTAAAGTTATTCATATAATACAACTTTTCTTTTTTTTTTCTTCAGTGCATTTCGTGATAGTCGCTTCAGTCCAATCACTCGGGATGAATTCCCTAAACTTCATGTATCTGTTTCAATCTTGCGCCATTTTGAAGATGGACGGGATTACTTAGATTGGCAGGTAAGAATAGGAATTTATTTTTGTTTAATTGATATTAGTTGCAAAAGGGCATGATAAAATTGTGTTGTTTTCCCTGTTTAATATAAGTTTTAAAAGGGAATAATGAAATTTTTTTTATGTAAGAAATAAGTGTAGAAGTTATCATTTAGATTATTTATTTTGCTACTGGACATATATGAATTCAAATGATAAAAGTTATGAAATAATAATTTGTAAATGTTTATTTTGTTGATATTTAAAAAATAATACTATTTTAAGGATATTATTAACCATCATTTGTAAATTTCTTGTATTAATGTCTATTAAAATTATTGAAGGTCAGTATGAACTATTTGATTTTGTATATAAAATGAAAGTTAATGCACAATGATTGAATATTAAATTTTATTTCAATTTTATTTATTATTATTCAATTAATATTCCCACATATTATATCACATTGACCTATCATCAATATATTAATTTTTTTCTTGCACTATTATAGTTATTGTGATAAACAATATGTATGTTACATAGTACACTGTCCACGGTATAATATGTGGTATACAATACTGCATAAAATAATGAGTATTCCTTTGCAGAAATGCCAATGTTGTAAAATAATACAAATGTATTTTAACATTGTACAAAAAATTGTCATGCAATTATCATTTTTTCAAAATCAGTAATGTTCCAGATTAAATTATGACCTATTTATTACATTTAAGTAGATCTTATTAATTTAGTAGTAACATTTCATTTTGTATTTAGTAATAACACTGGTAGTTCTGCACATGAATATTCATTATTCTATACAGTATTGTGTACCACATATTTTATTGTTGTATACAATAACTATACTAGTGCAAAAAAAAAAAAAAAAAAAAAAAAAATCTCACATTTCATATGTTGTCATATGTTCAGTTTAATGAAATTTTGGATGGATTTTTATTCAGGAGTAGAACAACTGAATTAAAAACTCTACAAAATTATAAGAATTCAAAGCCATTTCATGGTATAATTCACAGTTACATATACACACAAAAAAAATAAAGAACCATTTATTGAAAGAAAAAAAAAATAAGGAACTTACAAGAATAACTGCTTTGCAACTCATCTAAATTTTATTTGTGATTAATTAGTAGAAAAATCAGTTTAATGTTTATGTACTTATAATAAGATATTTGAGAAACCAAATTATGTGACTATGGACATTTTTAAAGAATTTGCCATGCAATTCAAATGTCATAAATTATGAAAATTGTATGAAATAGTGGCAAAAAAAAAAAAAAAAGACTCTGACATCAGTATATTGAAGTTTTAATTTGCTATTCCTTGCTGAGAAGTTTAGTGTAATTTTTTTCTGACAAAGGTTTTCTAATCCTATGGAATCCAAAATAGTTTTTGTTTTCCCTTTATGTAGTATAGAAACAATAACATCCTGGGTTTTATTTAAATGCTGCTTATCCAGTCTTTATCCAATTTTATTTTTCCTTGAAAACTATACAAAATATTCAATGCACTATTTATATTTTTAGCAGAATTTCACATAATATCTGCATTTTTAAGTCTAGAAGCAGGAAATCTACATTTTAGCATGCATCTGCATTAATAATCTGTTTAGGCAGGAAATCTGCATTTTTAAACAGGAAACATTATATCAAGAGCTGATGTGGTATGTAATTAAATATGAAATTTTGATTTCAGTACATTGTTTCATATTTTTAGACAGTGCATACTAAATATGTGAAAGAAATCATTTTTTTTGTTCATTAGATGTTTTTTCTGCTTGTTGAATTTACAGTACTTATCGGTATTTGTAATATATTTATACGTAGCTTTAAAAGAATGATCAATTTTTTTTGATGCAGTTATCAAAATGCTTTATGTTATTGATTGACATTTATAAACTGATTAAATAAATTTTATATATGTGGTTATCTTATTGCTTGAATATTTTATTTCGAGCATCAAACAAAAATTTATTCATTGATAGTAATGCTCTATTTGTGAATTGGATTTAATATAATTAGACTTAAATGTTAAAATACTACATTTGGAAACATCAAGTTTTTGTCGTGAAACCTTTTAAGCACCTGACCAATGTCGTTATGTTTTAATTACATACCAGTAATTTCCATTATACCAGAGCTTCTTAAACATAAAAATTGAACTTCCAGAAATTGAATGACCCAGAAGAAACTGTACACATTTCCTTTTTTTTTAAATTATATTCTTGCATTTTTTTTCTTTTCTTTAATTTCTGCATCCTACTCTGCATTTGTTTATTTTGATTGGACTAAAAACTCTTTCCTTTTTTGTTCCAAATGAAATACTGGATGGTTCTTAGGAAGAAGAGCTGTGAACAACATGGAAGAAAAAGTTTGCAAGTCTTCCTCCTGTTTTTAAAATAAAATCATGGAAATTTCATAGAATGAAAATGTACTTCAGCAGGATTGCTACTGTTTGACTTGGCTGATTGTGTGGAAATGTAACACCTTGTTTCTTCAAAAAGATGTTTCCCTTACAACTTATTTGAAGCAAACAGTCTTTCACAAGTGACTATTGATTTCAGCTTCTGTTGTAATTGATGGCTGTCGTATAAATGACAGTCATTTTGAAAAAGAAAAAAATTATTATTGTCATTAAGACATATTAGATCTTTCATTCAGTTTTGTAAGAAGGAAAAAAAAAAAAATATTATTAATGATTGTTGTATTTTTTTACAGAAGAGATTTTAAATTTGGATAGGACTAGTTCAGAATAATATTATATCTTAAGTATTTAGTTATCGGAACAATTTTGACTTTTAGATTCCTATTTAACTAAATTGCCATTTAAAAAAATGCAATTAGATATAATTTTCCTGTTGTAGAATCAGTTGTTTATTTAACAACAACAACAAAAAATGCAAGCATTAAGTTATATATCAGCTGTGGAACAACGAATATATTATTGTTATAACCTTCTCATATTGAGGGGAGCTAGGTGGCTTCTGTTTATTTTACTCTTTTATTTGTTAGTAATTTTTTTTTTCTAAATCGAAGTTTTAAAGTTACAATTCCAGATATCTAATTTTTGGATATAAAAAAGTGAAATTGTAGTTTATAGAATATGAAATTCATTAAATTGCCTCATTTACATATTCCTTAAATCTAATCAATTTTTGTTCTTATTTTCTTTCCATTATTTGATCACTATTTAAAAACAATTTGGTGAATCGATTAACTTTATATTTAAAAATTACTAAACAAAGATGGCAATTTTCTTGCTTTTTTTGGTAATAGCTTTTGACTATAAATTGCAAATTTCAGTGTCTGCTCTGAAATTATCTTATGCATATTTTTCTGCATGTCATTTTAGGATACTTCTTAATTAGAAAAATTGCATCTGCAATTTTTTTAATTAATTCAACCATAAAAATTGTCGAATAGTTAAAGTTTATTGAATTCTTTTTATATCTCTTACAAAAATTTTCGATTACACAAATTGACATACAAAAGGCTTTTCCTGGTTAGTTTCTTTATTACAATGATTGTCATAGATATATAATGGAAAAAATGATTTAAAAAATGGATAGTTTGAATAATTACAAATGGAAATGATTTAAACTGAATATGGAAAAGATTTGTTAGAAAACTTAAAGGATCTCTAATGAATGTCAGTTTTTAAAAATGCAACTAAATTTTAATTTAGATTTGAAAAATTTCTACTTTCCTGCTCCTTTGTTTATCTTGGATTGTTTAATTATTTATGCTGGCAACATTTTATTGTAAAATCCTGTTACTACAAATATTTATAAATTTTTAAAACTTCTTTCATTTTTTTAAATCACAAATAAACTGTAATCTTTTAAAATAATTAAGTAGGCAGGTATTTTGAAAGAGATAAAATTTATTTGGCACTCTGTTCACTTTTTATAGATAGGTTAGGATTCTTCATGAAAATTTCTATACTTGCTCTTGTAATTTTATAGGAAATATAAGGATATTCTATCAATTCTTTTGGTGTAAAAATGATATTAGACAAAATATAATCATGCAAGTGTATACATTATTTGAAATGGACTTCCATGAAATTTTCAAATCTCCCCCCTCCCCATTAACTAGCATTTAAGAAATTTTTTAATTGTAGTTTTACTGTAAGCAAAATAGCTTACTAAGGAATTTAAATTGATTTGCAAAATCTTTTTTTTAACAGGAAACTAAATAATAATTCAAAATTTTTGAAACTGTACTCATGGGGTTGAGAATAAACACAAAAAGGCGAATTCTAAGCTTTTTATAGTCTATTCCTCTTTTGAAAGTTTTAATAAATTTTTTGTTTTCATTCTTCTATTTTTTTTAATGAAAAATATATAAAAAAATGTGCAGTAAATTTTTTTTTTGTATTATGGAAAATACCAAAATTATGTTGAATTCGTAATTGAAATTCTAGTTAATTTTTTAAAAAGGAAATCTCTGAAGTGTACAATTTCACTTTCAGAATATAATTATGCTAAATTTGGTAGCCCTAAGTCAAATAGTTTACCCTATAAAGTTCCAAAGCATTCACATATTCTTCTTTATTGATAATAGAGATTACTATTAAATCATTTTTTAGTAACTAAGCCTTTTAAAATTATTATATAGATGCTTTTCTTTTAATAAATTTTCACAAGTATTTTATCAATTTTTCCAAAGTCAATTTACATCCTTTGTTAAATTATTATTAGTTATATTTATATTGCAAATTTTCTTTTTTTTAAAGAATTATTTCTATATACTTTAAAATAATTATTATAAACTTTAAAATAAATTGTAATAATCAAGTCTTGCATTTCATCTTTTAATTTCTAATCTTGGGTAATGGGTATTACATCATTATCTGTATTGTCTATTTTGGTTTTCTTTATTGAACAAATTATATTAAGAAATCCTACGGTTATGGATGAATTAAACAATATCTTTTGTCCATAATGCCTTTACAAAGAAAGCAATATAATAGGGCTTTGTGTGTGTGTGTGTGTGTGTGTATGTGTGTGTGATACAAAATAATAAGTAAGGTATGCAGTTACATTTTTCTCCTTCTTAAAAAAAGTCTGAAGTATTTAAAATACAAGATGCTTTCAACTTAATTTTGTTTGATGGAAAAGGAAAATTGTTTTATTTAACTAAGAATACATGATTATTGTAAAAAATGCTCATATATAGAAATAAGAAACCAATAATCCATTACAACATTTATTTCAGTTTCTAAATTATTACAACAGTATATATTATTGTATTTACTATCTTTTACTTGTGATAGGAGGTGCAATTGATAAGCAGATTTTTGTATAAAATAGCTTAATTGATAGTGATGAAAGTTATAAATTCAAATATGAGAAAAAAATATGCTCAGAACTCATACAACTTGGAACTGCATTGCAAATAAAGCATGCAAAGAGCATAAAAAAATAACTTTGTCCTTTTTATGATTCCAATAAATAGTAAAACAACGTAATAATTAAATTTTAAAATTTTCATGCATTGAAAAATTTAAAAGTATTATTCGAATTCTCTAATATTTAGATTTTTTCCATAATTCATATTGTGACTTTCTGGAATGTAACTTTTAAAACTTGATTTTTTTAAAAAAAATTTCAGCTGTGTAATTATTTTTCTTAGCTAAAGTGTTCTGTTTTAAGAAAATCAGAGTTGTTATTTCGATTATATGCCTAAATATTCAATAAATTTAGATATTTATTAGTTCTTTAGAAGGTAATTGCTTATTCATATTGAAATATTAAAGAGATTAACTGCACATATATTTTGTTTCTCATAAGTAACTATTTTATTCCAGATTATGTAGTACCAGTGAAACAGCATTTCTATTTTCCCTCAAAATATGGCATGGATGTAATAATTGTGTGATTTTTTTTAATGCATTACTTTTTTTTATCCTTAGATTGGTATTCATGGAATACGTATTGAATTCAACACAGAGAAGGGCTACAAACGAACTGCCACTTATCTTCCTGAAGTTGCTCCAGAACAAGGTTTGCTTTTTAAATCTTGAGATATTATACATTTTATGTGCTATGAAAAGAGTGTTTAAAACATTAAATTGCTCTTATTTACTATCTTTTTTTCTGTTCATATTTTTTACTTGTATGTAGATAAGAATGAATTTCATATTTATGTTTATAAAATATGTTTATCTGGATAGTATATGTATATCCCTATAACTTTTGTGATTTTGTTAAAATAGAATAAAGTAAGTGTATAAGGAGAATTAAGAATGAATATCTTATAAATTTTTATCAGTTGTTCTCTTATTCTTCAATGCTTTGAAAAGTATTGATGTTTATATAAAATTGTAAATGAAAATGTTGTTGTAAAGTGACAAAATTAAAGTAGCAATTAAAAAAAAGGTTGTTTTATGTAAAAGTAAAAATTATTCTCACCTGATAAATCTTGACTACATTTTTTATTTTACATTATTTAGTTTGAGATTTTATTGAGTTATTTCTTAAATCATTTGAAAACATTGTTTTTGTCGAGAAATCCTGCCTTTCAAATTTATTAATACAAGTTTTTCTTTTTAGATGACTTGATTGTTAAAGGTATAATTTTGAAAGAATTGAATCTACATAGTTTAAAGTTAAAGTTTGTCTTCAAATATATAACTTAAGTGTAGAAATCTAAGTTCAGTTTCTGTAGTGAAAAAATCTTATTTTGGTCTCAAGGTAAATGTGTAGCTTTTCTCCATGTAATGTATTATAATTTTGTCTTAGACTATAAGAAGTATAATATGGAAATAATTAAATATGTGCTTATTTCAATATGTCTGAAATTAGCTACAGTCAAACCTCACTTATTGAGCACCTCACAAGCATGAACATTTTAATGCTTGATATTTTGTTGAGTGATTGATGAGGAGACACCATGATGTCATATGCTATAATGCCTGTATTGGGCTGTATTGAGTATTTTTTAAAGAATGTCATTTTATCTACATGGAAGAAGTTTTGTCGGATAACATTGTCGAATATGATGCAAAAGGGTTTGAGCAAGCATTTTTGGAATCTTAATTAATGGGATTTTGTCTCTAGCCAAGATAATGAGGCTCAAGATGGGTAGCAATAACATCAATGAGCTGGTAGCAGCATATATCCGGAATTACCTAAGAGCTTATGGAGTTGCTTTCTTTGTCACAGCAAAAAGTTGTGGAGAAGATTTGGTAAGGAGAGGAAGAAATAATAGATGCAATTGAACAACAATCTTCTATTGAAATAAGGAAGATGCTGAAAAGCATGGGCAATTATTACGCCATATGTTAAGAAGCTTCACTTTGATAAGACAGTAGCTATGACCATTATAAATTTATTTAACATTAATGCTGTATCTCATCTTCTTATGATTTTGAAGTATAGCCAAAGACAAATGTCTTTAAACAATTTTCTTGTATAAAAAGTATGCATTACAATTAATAAATTACATTATAAATTTGTTTGAGTATTTTTTCAGAATATAATGCATTTTATCTTTTTTCCATACATTCCTATAGAAATAATCAGCTTCTCTGAATGAATGTTTTGCATTATGAATAAGATTCAGGACTGAATTATGCTCATTAAGTGCAATTCCACTGTATTCTTAACAATAAAACATTAAATGTATGATGATTTATGATGAAAAAATTCTTACCTTTGATTCTTCAAACCAAGCTTAAATTTATATATATATTCTCCCACAAACATTTAGTAATTACTTTTATAAAAAACTAGCTCTCAAACTTATTACCAGATGGAATTATTTTTGTTTACTTTTTAGTGCATTGTAGCAAAGATTTACTACATAAAAATCTATGAAATGTAAAAAAAAAAAAAAAAAAAAAAAAAAATGTAATAGATATTTTAAAAGTTGAATGTATTTTACCTTCTTAGAAGACATTTATCATTTATCTGAATGTTTTCAGTTTGCCAGCATCCTATAATTTAGAAATATATATGAAACAATGTAAAACTTCAAGATCATTATTTGAATTTCTACCACTTATGAAACTTTTTTTAGTGCATGTTGTATCTCATGTATTAGAACTATTTCTTTAAATACTGAGGGCAAAAAATAATCTCACGGAATAGTTTTGATGTTGGAACTGGGATGTTATAAATTCAAAAGCCGATTTAGGAAATGTCTACTTCTATGTACTGACTTATGCTTAGTTTATGATGGCCAAATGATCTCTGTTGTGGTACAGAAATTTAGTAAAGGGCTGTTATCTTTGTTACCATGATTGAAGTTTGTGAAGTCCATCCTAGAATAGTTCCATTATAAATTTAAAATAGGCATAAATCTTATTAAACCATTTTAATGTTGTGGAACTTTTCTGTTATCAATATCTTTCTCAGATCCTATTTTTGTGAAAATGAAATTATAAATGAAGTGAAGGTGCATAAATGTAGATTTTGTCAAATTTGTTGAACAGGACTGTTTTGAAACATATTTACTGAACTTGTTTAAATATATCTAGTTTTAGATTCAATGCTCTAAAGTTAAATTTTTGTTAGTGTTTTTTTTTTTTTTTTTGAGTCTTTAATGTTTGTTGAATATCCATCCCCAGTTGGTCAACCCTCTTTATTTTGGCAAATTGCTGGAATGTGTTTTTGACAATAAAATAATGAAAATAATAAGTTGCTTGTAATATTTATAAATTGATTTTAAATAAAAAATTTTGTTAATTAAGATACACAAAGATGTCTGATATTCATTATTGTTTCAGAATATCTTTAAAAAAATAAGCTTGTTAAATTTCATATCATCTTAAAAAATATATGGTATTTTTCTAATTGTAAATCAAATATCTTTTATTAAAATTATTATCTTTATTTTCTGATGTAAAGAATAAATTTTCAATGAATTAATCAAAGTTCCAAACAACAAAGCATTGCTGTAGTATTTTTAATTTATGACATGGTCGAGCAAAAATCCTGAAATTTTCTCTTAGATTTTCACTCACCATCCGTTTTTCTATTTAAAGTTTCTATAAAATTGCTATTTCGTACTGGTAAAATATCAAAAGAAATATGTTGATGAAATTACTTTGTTTTTTGCTAAATATATGTTACATGTAAAATAAAAAAAAAAGCTTAAAAATTTTTTTTTTCTTATTTTGAAAAATAAATATAGATGAAGTACATGCACCAATGCATAGATATGAACAATTACTTGTTTAATCATATTTATTCTGCAGTTTTTGATTTGTCTAAAATTTTAATTATTTCATTCAAACTTTCATTGCTGCCTACATAATTGACATTTGCTCGTATTTTAAAAGTAATTTCTATGTTCACAAATTCTCTGGTTCCAGTTGTTGAATTTTTATGTTTTAGGTTGGGACCAGATACAAACTATTGACTCTTTGCTCAGGAAAGGTGGCTATAAAGGTGTGATCACCAGTGATGTGAGGAAGTCTATCCGTCTTACCCGTTACCAAAGTGAGAAAATCACAGTCAGCTACAATGAGTACAAGAATGCTTGGCGTTCTAGATGCTGCTAGCATCAAGCTCACGCTAGCTCTCCAATGCCAGCTAGCGTGGGCACATATGGAAATTCCTCACCATGGACCACCATGCCCCTTCCATATGGTCAAAGCCTATGGTCTGTACCTGGGACAGGGCATTCTGGACTTTATGGGCCTAGCTTACCGTTCCACCCATCTCCTCCAGGCCCTTGGTGTTGGAAGCCTTAACCCATGATAAAGATACTCAGCAGTTGAAAAAGTTGCTGACTTGTGCCTCAAGTTCCATTAACATAGTTTTTCATTCTTAAACAGCAGACACTGCCATGCCTGGGTGTACAGTGAAACCTTGTGTATTCCCTACTGAAATTTTTATTTTAAAGTGATATTTTGGAAAATTTTCTTTTAGTGGGGCTTTGCTTTGTTATTGATTAGTTAAAAGAAATTAAAGATTTTTTTTTTGTCTATAAGGAAGGAAACCTTTCTGTTTGACATTTTAAATAAGGATTTTTTTCCCCATTGTGAGAATTGATTGGGAAATTTTCTTGTAACAGGAGATACTTGAATATTGATGTAATTATGATTTCTGTAACTAGAGCAGTTAGAAATAATTAAATAGAAATTCAAATAAGATTTAAATAATTTATAATCAGATAAAAATATATCAATCGAAAAATTAATAGTTTGTGTTCTCAATAGTTTAATAAAATATAAAAACAAATTTAAGTCACATTTTTACTGAAATTAATTTTAAAACTGATTTACTTTTTTAAAATAAAATAACAAGAATTATAAAGGCAATTTATTCACAGATTTTTAAATGTTTCAAAAGTTTTCAGCTGTGTGTTCAATTATTTATTTTTTAAAATATTCATTTAATTGTTCCTTAAAACTTTATGCACTAGTTGGAAGAATTTAATTAATATTTTCAATTCTATATTATTACAATGTAGTGATAATGTCTATTCTGTACTTCTCAAAGAGTGAGTTATTTTATTATTGTTGAAGAGAATTAATTTTATTATTAGTTTAATACTTTTATTGTGAATAAAAGTAATTTCCATTTAGCCAAGATTCTTATTTCCTTTGAGATGAGCTGTCTTTTAACTTTTTTTTTTAATTTTCTGATGAGTTTAAAAGCATTAAATATATTTTTCTTTATAAGTTTAAACATTAAGACATCACTGTAAAGTATTATCCCTTTTTTTAAGACCCTATTAAATTGTTTGATACAGTTAATCAAATGGACTCTAAATTTGTTTTATAATATAATGTTTAAAAGAAAAGTTTAATTTTTTAGTTTTCAGATTAAAGCAATCAGATTTTTTTAAAAAAAATCAAGAATTAATTTAATACTATTTGTTTTTAGTTGAATACTTCTAAATTTCTTAAAATGTTTTAAATTTAAAACCAATAGACCAAATTTTAAAATAATGTATTTTGAACTTCTCTTGTTCAGAATATATATATATATATATATATTTAAATGATATCTAATTCTTAAAACTGAGGGAACAAATTTATTTTCGAAAGACTTGTTCTAACAATGTTTCACTGTAACTTGGGATTTTTTTAAATACATAGGTTACTTATGGATGAAGTTATCTGCTTCAGTGCCTTGTTCCTTCTGATGACTTCCTACCAACCAACCATCATTTGAGAACTCTGGGTACTGATATATTTTAATACAGAAGCAGATTTGGTACAAATTCTTTATCCATAGGACATGAGCATGTTCTACTATAGTATTGTTTTATTTAATTCTATGTCAGTCATGTGTTTTGGCATCTCATTTTAAAAATATATTATTTTAATAGTGTGAATTTTAAATACCTTTTGGCAGTTTTGGTGACAAAAGTTTCATATGAATTTTTGTTTGCTTTAATTCAGAGCTTCTTAAGCTAAGAATTTTGATCTTAAATTGGCTTCATTAATGAATTTTGGGTCACTAAAACATTGATATTGTTTTCTTTTATGTGATTCTTGAAGGTCAACAAGTAAAAGTAATTCAGTTCTATCCCTTTGTTTCAATCGTCTTATTAAAATTTTCCAAAGACAATACAGTTAATAAGATTTTTTATTGCTTATGATTTTTAATGCTTTAATGTCTATTTAATTTTCCTATTTATCTGTAAATTTAAAAGTGAGAGATATTTTTAAAAATATTTTGCAGAATATTTTGTTTGCAGACAAAAGCAGTCTCAAGTTGAAAAATTTTAAGAAGCCCTGTTTTAACTGAAAATTGTTGCTGCTCAAGTCGCTCTCTTTATCCTGAAATATAATTTAAGGCCACTGTTAGAATTTTTTTCATTTTATTTTTCTGTAAAGCTTAATTAAACTTTTGATACAATTTTAGTATGACAATATTCTTTTAAAAAATTAAACAGAATGAAATGTGTTTGAATTTGGCTACAATTGATCAGTTTTGTAATGTTGCAGTGTTTATGTTTTTAAAAAAAATGATCCTTTTCGCATAATCAATTCCAATTCTAATGATGTTAATTAATTTGGCTAAGGATGATGATGATAATTGCATAGAAAAGAAATTTATATCACATTTAAGAGAGGTAATACATTTTAAAATAATAATTGATCTTTTCTTGCTTGGTTATTGGAAGTAACCAAACAAGCAATAGCAAGAATTAAAATTTGCTCTTTAAAAATGCAACGATATACATTCAAAATTGTGTAGTTTTATTAATTTTTTGGAATTTAAATTATATTAATGTTGTGAATTGATCATTCATTTGTTAAAATTGTGTATATGAGTTATTTTTAATTACATATCTTTACAAGAATTTTATTGTATTTTCATATTTTTCAGATCAATATTTTAAGTATTTTTGTGCAATATACATTTTAAGAAATATTTATATGAAAAGTATTAGCATTATTTATTCCTTACTATAATAAATAAGAATATTCACATTGTTTCTTTTGACAGATTAATATTTTTTGTTTTTGCTTGGTCTTCTATATTAATTGCATTATTCTTTTTCTTTTGGAAATGAAATAATTCACTGACATAGTAATTTAACCAAAGTTTTTTTTAAAAATCTTTTCAAAAATAACAATTTTTGGAAATATATGTTCTGTATTTTTAATTGTTTACTGAATAATTTATTCGTTTTTTTAAAGGTTGAATTATATAACATTATTAACATTAATGATGATGCTTCGTTTTAACATTATTTACAGTTTTGTCTAAAATTTAAAGTTTTTTTTGTTATTTTGATAAGCGTTATTAAAAAAATTATTTTTAATTATATAAGGAGAAGAATTTTAAATCTTATATAAATAATAAAATTAATTAAAATTAAATTAGATGGTTGATATATTAGACTAACAATATTGCGTACTGAACTGTTTTTAAAGTTTGAAAAAATAATTTATAGAGAGGTAAAATATTTTAAACAATATTAAGTGCACTAAAATTAATTTTTTTCAAAATTTAATCTTCAAAAAAATTCTAGAACTAAACAAAGACAAAGCCATTTAAATTCTTCCTCCTCCTCTTTTTCCTTCATAAAAATTCTAACTTTAAGCCTTCACCTCCATAAAGACATTTATAATTATGCCACTTGTTTTGTGAACTTGTGTAATTTTAAAATCAAAATGTTTTTTTTTGGGGGGGGGGGGGGGGGGAGAGTTTGACTTTGCTTAAGCTCACAAAAACTGATTTAGCTTTTAGTTTCAATTCTTTTAAATTGTTTAAGTTGTATCTTAAATCTAAGATGTCATAGGATCCTTAACTCAAAAGCATTATTTATGTAATGAAAATCAAAATAATTATTTATTTTGTCTTTCATTTATTGCCGCTTAATTCATCAGTAAGCATTATTTTTTTATGGAAATTAATTTTAATGAGAATATTCCAGAATAAATTAAGTTGTGTATGAGACTAACCAGCAGCCATTTGTTTTCAATCTTGAAAATAATTAAATGGCTTTACCATTTTCATGACCCATTATGAGAGGAAAGGATGGAAAAGTGAGTTGTTATGATAAAATTTGCAGTTGATTCGAAATTAACTTTTGTACATATGAAGTTGTTAAGTTATTTCTTCATATGAATTTTTGAGTAATATTAAGTTTGTAAAAAAAGAAAATCTGATGTTATAAAATTAATTAAAATTTGAAAACTAACTAATTTTACTTTTTTTTTTTCATTTTGCCATAAAATAGCTTTACTAATTCTCTTTGGAGCTGTTTGTTTTGGCATATGAAATAAGCTATTGGGGGAAAAGAATGCTGTTAAATTAATAATATGGAGTAATAGAGACCATGTCATTTATTTAGCACCCTTTATTTTGGAGGAGAAAATTAGATCTGCTGAAATTCTGATTGGATTATATTCTGTTATGAATTGGTATGTTTATTTAAGTCTGTATATAATTCAATATTTTATGTATTTAGTATAGCTAATCGTAGTTGATCAACTTGCACTGTATGTTCTATCTTTTTTTTCTCCTTTCTTTTCTTAATGAGATACTCTAAAAATGTTAAAAGAAATTAATTAGGAGGCTTCTTTAAAAATATTATTTGAGCATCTCTGCATTTACACTCTATTATCATTTTTTTATTGAATAAGTACGATTATTCTTATAGAATTCTGAATATTTAAGAATTTCTCATTAATCTATGGAAAAAGAAATACCTGCCTCTTCTTTCTCCCACATTTCTAAACATGCATTTATTTATTTTTTTAGAAAATTGGTTAAAAATGTCAGTAGTCTTTCACAGTAAATCTTATGTGCGGACTAATTATATATAATCATTGCAGAAAAAGAAATGAAAGTTTCTTTGGCCGTGAGCATTTTAATTAAAAATATGTTTCTTCAGCCAGAAAAATGTACGGTTTTGTCAAAAAAATAATTTATTTACTTCTCTAATTAATCCATTCAATTTAATTTTAATAAATTTCTTATAAATTGTATTTAAAAAAACCAAGGTAACTTAAAATAGAATTAAATTATATATATTTATTTTCTTAAATTATTTTAAAATACAGTAAAACAGTAAAAATGAAGGGAATTTTTGCATTGCCTCAAAACTAAATCAAAAGAAAAAAAAAATTGATGAATTGACTTTAAAGTCTAGTTAATGGATGATATATAGTAATTGAAAATTGTTTAAGATTTTGGATATACATATTGACTTGTTAAAACAAATCAATGTAACTCATATAAATAGGGCATCTTTATAATGAATGGATAAAATTGGAGGTGAAGGCATTAAAATTGTTGTTCAAAATATTAACATTTAAATTAACAATGAGATTAAATGGTTTTTCATAATATAATGCCAAACTGTATATTCTGCTTGCTAACATTTTGTTAAGTACTTAAAAGTAAATGAATTGAACTGCTTTTTTTCTTTCTCTTTCTTTATTTTTTGAACTTTCTTTATTTTTTTATGTAGGATTTTATTATTTTATGTGTTAATTCTTGGAGCAAATAGGGAAGAAAATCTGAAAAAGGCAGAATATATTCAACTGTATACTCATGCTTATCTCATCTTCATCTCTTATAACCGAGCCATTAGTCTTTCAAAATAAGAAAAGGCATTTAACTGCTGATTCACAATTTTTGAGCCATTTGAAGTGTCATTTATGTATGCAGCATTTATTTTTGTCTCATGTAAAAGCAATCCATTTTAATTCTAAAAGACTGATAATGTATATTTTTCTTTTAGTGTTTAACCTTTCAACAGCATTTAACAAATGTACACATCAAAATAGGGCATGTATATTCTTGAACGCAAAATCAAAAATTTCAAATTTTTGTTAGAAATAATAAAAATGTCATTCAACAATTAATTTATGCCCAAAACTATGAATTATTAATATGTATTATTATTATTTTGTAAAATTCAAGGCATTAGCACTTTGTTTGATGTGGGTACTTGAAATTGTTTCATTTTATTTATTTATCCTGTGAGACTTTTTCAAAATTAAATTCCAAAATTACCTGCTTAAATTAACATTCCTATTGTTCAGGAAGAACTTTAAAATATTAGAATTGTAGAATAATTTGATTAAAGTAAAAATGTAGAAATTTAAAAATTGATTATCTTTTATTACTAGAAAGTTTCTATTAAAAATAATAAATTTTTCTTATTTAAAAAAGTGAATGCTAACTTTCTGAAGTTTTCATGTACTTGAACAGCTAAAATATGGTTGTGAATTAATTATGTAATCTATTATTTTGCTAACAAACTTTTGAAAAAAAAGTATGAAATACATTTCTGGAAATAATTTGCACCCCAGCAAAAGTTTGTTTTGTGTTTAATTTGCTTTAATTACATATAATTAAAAAAACTATTCCTAACATTTAAAAAAAATTCTGACATTATATTATTATTAATATTTATTTTTGAATACAAAATGGAAAATTTGTGAATCAGAATCAGTTACCAAATATAAAAATAAATGATTAGCTAATATGGACAATATTAGAAATTTAAAATGTTGTTTCTTTACAAAATAGGGCTTTTTTGTACAAATTTTATTTTTTATTATCCATACTGATTAATATGTCTTTTTGTTTAGACATAATTTTGTATCTCATAGGTAGTAAAAGCTATACATTTATTATCTTAAGTCTCGGTGAAGAATTTGTTCTTGAAAAATGGTACACATGATTTGTCTGCTATTCATTCGAGTTTGCAATCTGAATTAATTTTCTTTTTTTGAAATGCTTTGAGATTGGATTTATATCATGTAAATAATGGTCTTCCAGTATGTGAGTAGATGTTGGTGTTTATATAACAAATAATGAAAGATAGATTAAAATAGCTAATAATGTGTTATATATCATATATAAAAAGCTGTGATTATATAAATGAAATAGCAAGGAGTTGATTCTTTCATGGATCTTTAATATTTTTTGGTATTATTAGGAATTTAATTATTCAGTATTACAATATTTGTTAAGAAAACTCTTGTTATGCCATTATTTTATTTGTAAAATAATTTTAGTATAAATTCTACTAATTTTTTGAGTTGTGCATAATTATTGAAAGTGCTTTCTTTTATAATTTAAAGAAAATCCTGAAAATGTGATAAACAAACAAACAAACAAAGAAAGTAGGGCTAACATTTTTGATTAAATAAAAAAAAAGGATTGATTTATTTTAAGCTTTAAATCTAGAAAAATTTAAATTATAATGATTTTTTTTTATATTCTTACCAACAGTTATTCTTAAATATTTTGGGTAATTTCAAAATAATTAGAGAATTCTTTTAATGTTTCTTTTTTATCAACTTTCTTCTCCTGAGCTAAATATGAAATATTGGGGACCAAATGTATTGTAGAATCCAAAGGGGAGAAATATTAATTCATTTTGCAAACTCTTATTGAAAAATTATTTATGTAAAGATGTCTCGGATAAATTGCTGGATAGAACTGAGGCAATATGTAGGTAGGAAAAGGCTTTGTACAGCACTTTTGATCTGGTGATTTCTAAAAGAATACTTAAGTATTCTTGATGGTACATCAACATTGAGCGGAACAATTAAAATGCATTATTTTCTCAGTTTTTAAATCTTGTGCTGTTTTTAATCCAAGTGACTCAACAGCTTTTTAACAGTTGATAGCTATGATATCAGGTTAGATAAATGTTTTAATATGTAGACTGTTTTAATTCAATTAAAATTTTATTTATATTGGATGCTAGTTGTTGTAATAAATGTCAGGCATGTGCATAACTGTATTAAAGCAAGCTGAATGTCATAGTATTTAGATATAGACAGGTGTTAGTGTTTGTTATAAAAAAATTAAAGAATATTTGAAGAAAGGTATTATAAAAATGATTATTCACTTTTTCAGATTAATATATTTTTCCTCCAGCATTTTTATCAGTAGTGAAATATCTTAAACTTGAGGATTAAAGGTGGCTAAAGTTGATCTAATTTTGAATGTTAATTTATTTATGTGTGACTGATAATAAAACAATTACTCCATGAATTGATTCAGAATCTTCAATTTTATTCTAACATTTTTAGAAGTTTTTATAATTGTTATCAATTATTCTTATCTTTAGGGCATTAATATTCTGTTTTATTTCGTTCGATGTATTTCTTTTAGTGCAGTTATGATCGTTTAAAAATTTTTATCTGATTAAGGAAAAAAAGAATGATTTTTTTTTCCTTTTTGAGATTTTATTCACACTATATTGAACTATTGGCTGCTGCTTGTTCTACACTGAGTTTTTTTTTGCTCTTACTCAGACTGATTTATTCAAGTAAATTTAATTTAATTGCAATATTGTATAAATCTTTTGAACTAGCCTTTATATGTGAGATATTTCTTGAATGTATTATTAACATATGAGTATTTAAAAAAAAAGAAAGAAAATATGAAAGTTTTTATTCTGCCTGAATAATTTGTATGAACTTGTTTAGTATTTGATATATTTTGGCTCCTTATTTGTGAAAGTGTTGATGATATTTTTTTCCATGTTAATTAATTTTTTAGAGTTAAAAGTTCTCTCTCTCTCTCTTTTTGATTGAAACAAATATGTCTCGGAGTTTGCTCAGAAATTCCATGTTATGATAGTTGCTAAAATTTCAAAGTAGTATTCAGTAGTTTGCTGCTATTCTTTGATTTTATTTAAATATTTGTTCTAAAATTTGATTCATTGAGCCACAGGTTGCTATTGGAGATAGGAAATACAATTTTGAATGATGATGAAATGACAAGGGTCTATAAAATGCTCATTACACAAGTGGTAAACATTTAATATTCCACAAATATATGCATTTTATCCATTGTTTATGCCCATATGCATTTCCATGTACATTTTATCCATTATTTATGTGCATAATTGATCATATGCATTATTATGTGCATAATTGATATTTGTAGATTTTGGCACTGTTCGACTCCTACTGAAGATCTTTAAACGAGACAGCATTTGATATTAATTTTAGATTTTCATTTCTTCTATTAAAATAATTCTAAATTAAAATAGTTCATTATTGTTTATAAAATATTAAGATGGCAATTTGTTGCTTATTTTTACAGTTTTTGTTAGATTATTTGGAAAGGAGATTACTTATTTTGAACTTTTTGTGAAGAATTAGCTCATAAGAGTTTCATAGGATATTAACACTGATTTCTAAATATGTTAAATAAAGGATTTTGTATTTACTTTCTTGTTAGCAATTCTAAAATATTTTCTGAAAAGAGTTTTTTCCAGAGGAAAGTATTGTTCATGAGAGATATGTATATGCAATTCCAATATACTTTGTTTTTTCCCTTCTTTTAAATCTGTTATTTAATAGTTCTTGAACAGAATTGCTAATTTAGTTATTAATATAGTTCACCCATTTGTTTTGGCATCTAATTTTAATTGATAAATTATTATTAACTCTCATTTTTAAAAATTGTTCAGAATCATAAATTAAATTTTAATTAGAAATTCAATGAATTTTGTAATTTTTTGTAGAAAAGCAAAAGGATTTCTTTTAACTAAAGAGAATCATTTAATCACATTGTACAAAGCCTAAAATTAGCATTGGAAACTTAAGTTATATCAAAATTGAATTGTTTTCTATATAAAATATCTTAGACTTCTTATTTGAGACATCTGAATACAATGAAGAAATCTTAAATGTGTTTGAATATGAAGTTATACTTATGAAATTTGTTGATAATACATATTGTGCATAGGCTACAGTTTTTAATTTTCTGAGAAATGTTCGTAGTAGTAGTAATATTCTCAAGAAGCAATTGCAGCTTCTATTCCTCATCTTCAGCTTTTAACTATTAACCTTCCAAGCAGCTGAACTGACCTTTCCCATTCATTATTATATTTATTATTTCATTTAAAAAATATTTATCAAATAAAGGATTTTGAATTAATTGTGCAACATGATTAATCTGACTCAGTAGAATCATTTGTTGCAGCTCAAAGTTATCAGTTCAAAATAAATTACCACTTGGAAGGTTAATATTCATTTATGCCATGCTTCAAATTACATTTTAATTTAAACTTTGTAATGTTTTTGTCATGGCGAACAAATCTCTTATAATCAAAGTGATACTGCTTGAGTAAACATTAATGAAACCCAAATCCGAATTTTGATAAACTTCACTTATATACTAAAGTGGCTTAAACATCTCAAGTATAAAGTCAATTCATTCTGGATATATTTTGTAATATTCCACTTGAGCATTCTATTAGGAGGATTACATTCTACTTCTAAAAAAATGATTTTTTTATTGCTTGGATTAAATGTTAGAGAAGAATTTAAAACTAGAAATTCCACTTCTAAGAGTGCTTACCATAATTGCTAAGACATTCAGAAAGAGATCGCAAGAATTTAAAGGACTTAGCAGTACAGTGAAGTGTTTGATTGGCTTAACAATATTTAGATTTTGTAGATTGATTGAATAAAGATTTGAAATATGGCAGTTATATTATGATACCATATATATGTGTTCACAATATCTGGTGGATCTATGTGTATCCCATATAATATGTATTCCATATACATGTATACTTGTGCTTAAAATGCATGTTTTGCTAAACTGAAAAATTGTTGGAACTGGTAATTGTTTGTTGTGTAGTTGTAGCTGTTGCATGAAATGTAATTTTGAATTACTTGTTATTTTCATATAAAAATTGTTCCTTCATTAAGTTTTTTCCCTTGAAATATATTTGAAAATTGGTTTTTGTAAATAATTCAATCGGATTAATTCGTTTAATGAACTCAGATTTCATGAGCATTTAATGTGTGATATTTGTGCAATTCCTTATCTTTAAAACAAATCATCTGTATACAACTTATCAAAAAAGTATCTGAATATATAATTGCTGTATATGTATAATCAAAAGATTTTTTTTCCTAAAAAATATTTTCTCCTTAATTTTTTTGCAAATGTAATTTTAAAAAGCATTACAAAAGCAAAATATCAATTAATATTTAATTGCTCTTACATTGTTTATAGATGACTATTGATTGAGTTAAACAAGCATATTTATGAATTAGAAAATGAAATTCTGTGATCAAAACCTGCTGTTGATAGGCAAATCTATACAGAATTTAATAATGATAAATTGATATATTCATATTAGGCATTATTAAAGGTTCAGTGATATCTCTGGTTTCATTGTACAACCTTAGAACTGTGATGGACAATCTGCTTTCTGATACTTTTTTGAAAAATGGATGCAAGGGTTTAAAAATATCATTTTGCTATTTTAACAAAGTAAATAATCAGTTTGCTTTGACTTTTTTGATGTATTTTGCAAATATCATTTTATCTATATCTTACTTAAATACCAGTAATGCACTTTTATATATATAAAAAATCTTAAAATTTTTTCCTGTGAATTGAAACATGGTTTTATTTTAAGATTTTCATTGATGTTGTATAAACTATGGAATGGTTGTTATTTTCGGACTTTGCACTGTTGTAAATGTAGATCCCTGTGAAGATCTTCATTGTTGATATCTACCATGAAAGCAGCATTGTCATTTTACTTGCACAAAATATAGAGCTCAAAAATTATATAGATGGTAGTAATCGATATTATTCTGTAGAAATATATAAATATATACATACACATATAAATTTAATTGTTTGAAAAAAATGATACCTAAATGTGTTTTAATAATAATCCTTTGTGATTTGTCTGAAAGTAATCTGTTTGTTGTGATGATATTTACTCAGAAATGTACTTAAAGGCTTGGGTTCTGCAGTGGTATACTTTTACTGTGCCTTAGTGGAGATTTGTTTTATCATAATTCTTGGTATTGTTTGTGAGTGTATGATTTATGACAACTATACAAAATAAACTTGGTTGTTTTTTATTTCTTGCTCTTTAACCATCATTTACTTATTATACTTATTTCTGCCTTTGATTAACATACTACTGAAATGAATGAATTTGGAATCAAACTTTATTTAATCTTTCATGGAACTATTAATTGTTTGACACAAATCTGATATTTAGTTGACAAAATAAAACTAGAAAAAAAAACAATTTTTAATAAAAATTTTAAATTTAAATTTTAAGATAAAACATATTAAATATATTGTTTTTTTTATAAAAATTATTATATTAAAAGAAAAAGTATTGATATTATTTATTAAAAATTATCTGCTAAGTAGGACCAATCATAATTTTATTTATATTTTACCTAATTCAGATTTACTATACTAGCATATCTAAATGTAAATGTCTTTGATTTTGAAAATGTTCTTAATTTATTTTTATCAAAATGAGACAAAGTTTATTTTCTTTCCATGATGTTTTTGAATTGTCCATTTCTAATAATTCCCAAATATAAAATTAACAATTTTTGTTTAAAAACTGAAATTATATAAAAGCAAAATAAACGATTAAAAAAATTGTTCTAATATTGGTTATTAATATTACATACGTTGTTTTAAATAAATAGTTTATACTAACATCTCCTTCAATAAATTAAAATTTTATTTTGCTATAACTCGTTCTTTGCCTTAAAAATAAAACGACTAAATTCTAATGAATAGGCTTTTATCCTCTTTATTTTAGTATCTACTAGCCGCCTTTGGCGACCAGCCGGTTCGCCAGTATTACCGCTCGCTACAATTTTCAATTAAATATTTTAAGTAACTGGTCTCTTAATAGATTCTCAAACAAAACATTTTTAATCTTCAAATTTTGATAGTCATACCAAACTTATACTGTTGTTTAGATCGTTTCGTTCAATTTACTATATATAAAATGCTAATTTGTTGTCATTTCCGGTAAAACTTCAACTTTAATTTAAAGTGGAAATGAAGAAATTGCAATTAATATAAAGATATTTTTTAATAAAACCAAGCGTTTTATTTTATTTATCGTATTTATTGTTATTTATTTATTTATTATTATTATTGAATATGAGTATTGCAAACAGAATCGCTCGATAAAGTCTTATGTGAACTACAAAATATTTTTCATAATTTATGTAATATCTCAAAGAATAATTCAACAAAAATTTCTCAGATTCTGTATAGAATTCAGTTTTTAGTTTTTCTTTCAAAAGCATTGAAATGAAATCAATAATAATATTTTGATCCGGCCTATAAATATATTTCAAAAATTATGAAGTCTAAATTTAATGCACTAAGGTATCATATTCTGAGAAATATTCTGGACACCAAATTTTAAATAAATGAATGTTTCTATTTTCCACTATCAACTAAGACTTATTTATGAAGTTTTGAATGATAAAATTTAGAAAAACTCAACATTTTCATAATCTTAGGCCAAATAATCTTGAGAAACCTGCGCGCTGATGGCGTATTTTCTTCGAAACGATCGATGGAAAATCTAAAATTATCCTTTTTTTATTGAATAGTCATATTCAAATTTTCATAAATCAGTCAGTTTAAGTGATTGATTTAGTTGATTGGAAATTAACCCTTTTTATTTAAAATATTAGTGTTTAAAGAATATTTTTTTATTCGTAATTTCCACAGCAGAAGCTTTATGTAAAATCAAAAATTCGTTATTTATTAGAGCATTTATTGAATCAAGTTACATAAAATATAATCATTTTCCATTTAGACTATTTTAGCAGATCTGTGTCTTAATAAAGGTTTACAAATTAGCTGTGTGGCCCTGATTTGAATGGATATCCTGTTCATATTAAACAAAACTTGCCTTAAAATAAAACTGATTTATTGGAGTAATAATACAGAGAGTGTAAAAGATCATAAAATAATTTTTCTTGAATTTATTTTTGAGAAAAAATAATGTTTTATATTTGTTTCATTTCCTACAGACATGTGCCGAAAATTATATTTTTGCAGATTTCATTTTCAAAAAGATTTAATTTGTTTTTAGTTGGAGCTTTAATCAATGTGATGGCAACACTTTGAAAAAAGCTAATTTTTTCCCATAAATGCGAAACGTGCTCGTGTAGCTTAAATTTTATTTTTATTCTGTACGAAAAAAATTGTTGAAAAATATAGTTAAAATATTTATTTAAAAATTCATTAAAAATAGAAATTTAATTTTAAGGTTAAAACATTGGTATCATTTAAAAGATAAATTTTTGATCTTTAAGATATATATATTGTAGTGAACTGTGTTTGTTAGATGCACATATCATGCTTTAAACATATGCCAAAGCACTTTCATCCAAAAATTTGAGCTTTTAGACAAATATTACTGCTATTCATGAATCTATAAATTTAAGAAGCTCTCAAAATTCGCTCTCCAGAACGGCTAAATTTCCAACTTAATACACATTTGCATTCAGCATAATATTTTCGTTTTGCAGAGATCAGCCAATAAGAGAGTTTAAAATTACCTTTTCCATTGCAGATTCGAACGAAATAAGAACTTCATTTGATAAATAAAACATAAATCTTATGGCTCTTATTTACTATTATGCAAACTGGTAAGAGCTTTGAATAATTTATTTGCAAGCAATAGGTTCATTCTTGCCAGGAGCCGTTCTTTTACAGCAGCAAGCGGAGGGTGATCTGCAGTCAACGCAAAGAATTTTAAAGTACTGAAGTGGAAGCTACTGAATAATCAAAAGCGTGGAATTTTCCTAGGTAGGATTATTTATTGATTTTTATAAAAGTATTTGACGACAAAGTTAAATCTTTCATGAGAGGAGGCAAAAGCATGAAATTTTATCTTTTGAATATCGTCTGAAATTTCTATGAATCATGTTGGAAGAATATTATCGAGTCTCCTGAAGGCGATGTTCACTCACATTTTTGATGAAGTAAAGGTGTTCATATAAAGGTGTTCATAACTCAAGTTGTTAGTTATTTTTGGGATCATGCTCTTGTCATTCTCAGTTATGACACAAATAAAATATTTTCAAGATTTTTTCAAAATACTAGGATTTAGATTCAATATATTTTTATTGGCAAATTGCATTCTTATTGCATGTTAGACTTTATAAAGGTTTCTAAACTACGACGAATTTTGTAATAGCTATTAAAACAAATTGAAGAACCTTTTAATCCGAAACTTCCTTGCATGCTAATTTCTTAAGCTTAGTCTGTTTTTTTTTTAGATTGAATGGAAAAGATTTAATCTTAATTATAGTAAAGATAACAAGCATGTAAAGTATTTAATATCAACTGCCAAAAATAATCTATAATAATAATTGGATCGGAGGTTAGATCTCCCTTAGAAAGTCCGATGCAAGCCAGAATGTGATCCGGTGAAGCTGAATGATCACATCATTTCTTTACAAGTGGAATGGAACTTTCTACCACTTTCAAAGGAAAGGCACTTAAGGTGGTCACTTTTTAATTCAGCCAGGGCAGTTTGGGAGCCACGGTCACATTTGATTTCCAGAAGAGTGCCAGGGGATATTCCCATGTACCATTGGTGCGCAGGTGCGTCATATTAAATTGAATTTAGATTTTTCATTTGAGTATAGTTCTTGATAAGTAAGCGAAGAGCCTGTGGCCGTTTCATTCTCAATATCCTGCACCCATAATTAACTATATTTTTTATAGTAGATAAAACTATGAAAAATATTATTGTAAACTAGTCACTTTTGGCTACCTGCTGGTTCTCCGGGGATATTGGTTAGATTTTATTTCAATTAAATCGTTTAGATATAACTTTATGTAAATGATACCATCAAACTATCAACCATTTAAAGGGTTTTTTTTGATGTTGATTGTTTTATATATGTTCGCCTGTTTCGCACATGGAAATCAATCCCATGTTATAGCATTATTACAAAAGTAATTTCCAATTCAACTATTTTCTAATTTTCTCGGTATTGCAGCTTCACTTTTTTAATTCATATTATTTCGTATATTTGTATTAAAAGAATCTTTCTACTTTAGCTTTCAGCAATAGAAAAAATATCACGCTATTAAATATTTGATGAAACAGTGAAAACGGTTTGAATTTCAGGATAGCAATTTTTAAATTTTAAAACGATGTAAAACTAATTTTTGTACAATATTATTTTCAGAAGTTACCTCGAAAAAACGTCATAATTCGGCTTAATTTTTTATTAATAAAAATTCTATTTAAAATTTTAAAAAATCACTCTGAAGTGAACATTTATACTTCTAAGTCATGTAGGTGCAAAATTTGATATTTTAGGTCAAATGGCCTGGTCTGTTGAATATACACATTCATCTTTATTAGAAATAAAGAAAATACTTAAAAATGTTTCGAATTTTTAAAAAATTAGTGAACAAAATGTATTTTTAAAATTTTTTTAAAGTGACTTTTGTTTTATTATATGCTTCAGAGTTGTGAAGAAAAGCGTTAAAATTTCGATTAATTTCTAATGAAAGTTCTAATTAAAACTTTGAAAAATCTTTTTTCACTGGACCTGCCTACCCAAGAAATAATTACGTATCAAATTTGAGTTAGTTAACAGTTATCATGTAGAGCATTGAATAGTTTTTGCATTATGCATATTACTATTTATAATGGAGGGTTTCCAGACTATAAACGTTCTTGGATTAAAATACTTCAATTAAAATTTTTCTTATGGGCTAAAAGAACAGAGAATAGAATATATATAATTTACAACTAGTATAATTCATGTAAAAACAATTCTAACCTGAATTAAATATAATTATGCCAAGAAGTGCAAAATTCCAAGAATCATGTGGATTTCATAATCTTGACGTCTGTTGCCTGTATATATTCAAGGTTTCTTATTACTGTAATAAAAGAAAAAAAAATGTATTTCTTTTTCATTGAATTTTTGCCTTAACTTGTCTAGTTTATAATTTATTTTCATTTCAGACGAAAAAAAAGAAAGATTTATTGTCAGTAAATTTTATGTATAAATTAAAATGCCGAATTTGATGTTTCATCTTTATTATCATACAACCGTTTTAAAATCGGCGTTATATTTGAATTATTAGAAACTATACCTTCCTTTTTTTATGTATTCTTTTCGATCAAAGATCAGATAGTAAACTTCGTTCTATTCTATATAATGAACGAAATGAATTCAGACAGCTTGATATTTTTGTTTCTCTTTAATTAGTAATTCTTTTGTGTACTTTATTTATTTAATACTTAAGTCAGATGAAAGAATTTTGTTTACGAATGAGGAAGAAAAAATCAATTTAGATTATTTTTAAAATTTGTTCTATCCAGGAACTCATCTTATTGAATTAATTTTTATAATTAACGAATATTTTGGAAACACTGGTTAAATTGTGTGGATTAATTGCCTTTAGTATTAGTAATATTTTTAAAACCATTCTTTTAAAGTTAAGAATTTGAAGAGGCATCTATTCTTATGAATTGTAATAAATATAATAAGCATGTGCACTGTTCCTTTTATCAGCTATTATTATTATCATCTGTTCTCTATGTTAGTTTCGCATGTAATTGGTTTTTTTTTATGTCTATGAATAATTGTTGTGTTTTGTCTACTTAATATATTTTATTCGTCTACGTAATGTATTCAGTAAATATCATGCTTATTTCTTGAGCCATTTATTATTCCTAAAAAATTAATCCTTTCATGAGTTCAATATTTATAGATGAATACAAGCGTTCCAACTTTTAGGTACCCAGAGACTTTTATACAATTCAAGTTTCTGGTTTACATTCTCTTTGGGCATCTACCTCATTCTTTCCCTATCTCTACGACAAACGAGAATAACTAATGTTTTCCACGAGCTGTTGCTGCTGTGTTAGCATCTTTCTTCTCATTGATAGCAATTAACTCCTCTTTTAATTGTGTAAAACGTTTCAACTGGCATTCATTCCGGTCAATCAGTTCGGCTGGTAGCTAAGCTTTAAGTTATCTAAAGATTAATCAATACAGTTGTTTTACCCAAGGCTGACTTCCAGGTTACAGGTTTAGGTTATAATAAGTGCCGTGACTAGGAATGCCCAGAGCCTATGTATGTGATTGGTGGACAGTGAACTTCAAGGCCGAATTATTTACATTGTTATATTTCTAATGTCTTTGAAACCAAAACTATCACATCATAGTCTGATTTCATATTTTGTCTCCATTTCTCATTAACAAATTTTACAAACTCATTTATTAACAAACTTATTATTTGTGAAGAACAAAACATAAAAAAACAAACTAGGACATGAGGATTTATTATTTCTGCAAAACAAGCTTTGCAAATCAGAAAAATGACAAAATTTGATTCCTTTTCAGTGCATATGTCTGGACAATGAACTTTCTATGTATCGTTTTAAAAGTGCCTTTATAAAAATGTCATTTTCGCGTGGGGACACCTCTTAATTGAGGACGAGAAGCTTCCAGCATGGTGATAGGTTCTCGCCATCCTTGTGGGTACACGAAAAGATGGGGTTTTGATTCCTCCCATTGAAAGCGGGACACACTTCCTTAGGAAACAGTTGTACCGTGACCCTTAGAACTCAACCACAGTTTCCGTTAGTGTTGCTGTTATGGCGGTTCGGGTATTCAAGTTTTCCCATGTGCCTTCCGACTGATCGGAGTTGTCAGTTTTTGAACTGTGATTATAGAAATGTTAAAAGCAAAGTTCTCGGAGGAGTTAAATGACCAAAATGTTTGTCTGCACGTCTTAGTATTAGACCCTTGCCCGTGCAAAGCGTTGTTTTGACATTTCGAATACCTACTTTGCCACAGTCAGAGGAGGCTACTAGAATTATACAAATCTACCATATATTTCCAATCCTCTTCTATGTTTCAAATTTTAGAAGGCATTTTAAGACAGAAATGTAAATCTTGCTTTCGCAAATAAGTTACTAGAGCGATTACATAATTTGTGGTTAAATGCACAGAATCTTGCCAGCCATGGTATTAGTGCTTGCACATTTGATGTTCTCAAAGGCATAAATTGTCCTGGTCTTGAAGACCTATACAATGTGATCCTTGTAAAAAGAAATAATAACCCTTAAAATAAAAAATAAAAATAAAATAAAATAAAAAAGAGTTCAAAAGTTCGGAGAATATGGAAATGATTGAACCGTATTGCACCGTAATCCATTCTCAATCCAACTTGCACTCAAGCTAATATAAATATAATTTACTACTGCAATGCAGTATTTAATGTAATTCTAAATTCGCCATCCGCCGACACTTCACTTCAAACAGTTCCACAAGCTTGGAAAATCTTACTAATATAATACGAATTCCTAGTAATTGAAAACAACAATAACAACTGAGAAATAATTTCCGAAAATTTTATAAAAATCAAATAGTTAGCATGAGAATTTTGGGATATGAACGGTTTTTCCGTTGCACGTCATTCGTACTTTGTATGCTGAAGCTTTTGAACTATCTTTGTTCTGCAGAAGAATTACACTCTCTTTATTTTTTAATTCTATTTTATTTCATAAGAACCCTCCTTTGCACAATTTGATATTAAATAACCATTTGTTTAATACCTACCTGTCTTACACTTTTTGAATTATTTATATATCCAAAAATCTATGCATTAGATAATCTGGACCTTGTTCTATGAATGGATTTATTTATATCGCCTTGAATTAAATGAAAAACAATTTAAATATTTTAATTATAAAGGATCAGGCGAAAATGTTTTTGTTTTTGCATTTTTAAAGTTGTATGAAATTAATATTTAATGGAGGTGATACTCAATTTGAAATTATTTGAACCCCTAGTTTAATGCTTACCCTTAGCTTTTATTCTTACATTTAGCGATACAAATTTTTTTTAAATATATCATTGTATTGCTAAAATTTAAATAATTTTTGTATTTAAGTACTTAGTTGCAAATTAAGTCAGAAAATCAAATATGATATATATAATTACATTTAAAAAGTATTCTGTAACTTTATTATAATTTTATTGAAAAATTATTTATAAATACAGTTTTTCGTTGATCGATCCTTATACTTAAGTTATTTTTTTTTGTGTTCTAATTTTATTTTTGTTTTTTTGTTGTTTAAATATTTTAGAAAATAAAAATCGTCTCTGAAAGTAAGTAGAAGTTTTTGTACCATTTTATTATTTTCTTTCAAACAAAATTTTAAAATTTCTTCAAATTATATATATATATATACTTCTGTATTTATTTATATACATATATATTTATGTATTTATTTAAAATTCTTTTATAAATTAAAATGAAATTCTCATAAGTTTGATATTTCAACTGCAGATTTTTCCGCAAACTATCTGAAAATAACACCAGAGAGTATCTGTTTCTGTAAGTATTTAAAAGTATAAAAATATGTAAAATGCCACATTTATTCAAAATAATTAGAATTATTTATAGATTAAACATTGTTATTATATTTTTATATTTCACAATGGCATCCCCCCCCCACCTAAAAGTGCATCTCTACAGACAATGTTGACATATTTATGATATCAGGACATGTTTCTATGTTTCTAATTTGATTTTGCAATTAAAATAATTTTTATGTGAAGTTACAAAAAAAAAAAAAAAACCCGAGACACTTATTTGTTTTAAATATTCGCAATTTTTAGCAGTAAAATTGAATTATTAATAAAATTTATCTCGAATGAATAACGGGAATTTTTTTAGAAAAATGTTTTTCTTTTGTTATATTTGTTATTATTGTTGCAATATATATCTTTTGTTTTTTCGTCATCTTGCAATGATACTTATTGTTCAATATCTGTTTTATGGTGCATTTTAAATGTGATTTAATAATGAGCCCTGTTATCATGTAGATAA
The DNA here is from genome assembly GCA_026543865.1 of Argiope aurantia. Classification (NCBI taxonomy): domain Eukaryota; kingdom Metazoa; phylum Arthropoda; class Arachnida; order Araneae; family Araneidae; genus Argiope; species Argiope aurantia. The sequence goes on from JAPMOR010077955.1 coordinate 232,707, forward strand.
TTGTAGTCAATGCTAATGAGTCCCTTAAATATAAGAATTAAGTGAATTAATAATAAAGTAATTGTCTTGGCGGCCATCTGGTTAATCAGAGATATTTGCTGTGTTTATTTTCAATTTAATTCTTGAAACTAATTTCGTGTCTATGATTCCCTCATCAAACTATTTTTAACCTTCATATTATAAAAGAAATCAAAGAAGTGTTTATTAGACTAACACCTGTTTTGTTCATTGTGTATATGGGCATATTAATAGAATTAAATCCCATAATATCATACGTACAAATGTAATTGTTTAGTCTTCTATATTCTGACTTTCGCGGTACTATAACTTCACTTTTACATTCATCATTTAAACTACATGATTATTTAACAGAAATTATTTTAAGGAAAAACAAAAAACAAAACAGAAACCTTTTTCCTTATCTCTCTTCAATGGAAGAAAATCACATTATTAAATATTTAACGGAACGATTAAAAAGGTTTGAATTTCAGGGCAACAATATAAAGCATTTTCTAAAAATAAGATAAAAATTTTTTTCATAAAGGAATCGCCAGAAGTGAGGAAAAAAACTGCCTATCAAATAAACTGGTATCATTAAAAAGACAATTTTTGAAATTTTGGAATGGTGTAAAAATTATTTTTGTGCAATTATATTTTCTGAAGTTATAGGAGAAAAATTCCGAATCCAACTTAGATTTTAATTAATTAAAATATTAAATGATCAATTTGAGCCATATATACCTTATCATTCTCCAATATATATATATATATATATAATATAATATAATATAATAACGTCAAATTTGATCGCTTTAAGCCGATCAGGCTGGTTTGTATTGCACTAACACACATACACAGATGATTATGCTCTGGATTTTTATTTTTCGAAATACAAAATTTCCGAATTTTTTTTCTTCTGAAACTCACTAACCTAGAAATTCTCAGGTTAGATTTAAGGTTTTGTTATGTTCGCCAAATTAAAATTTTTTATTTTTCAAACCATAATTTACCAAATATGTTAATTTAGAAGATTAATTGCAGTCCTAAAAACGAATATCGAATATTCCTCCAGCGAAACTAATTATATTCCTAAAAATTAATACTGAAATTCTATCAGCAAAACTTCGCTTTTCTTCACTATCCAAGATGGTGGCTGTTTGGCGACAGTTTCCTGAACTTGGCATCAAGACTTTTGTACAATTTCTGTGTGGAAGTAAATATAACATCATAACATTTAACTTAATTTTGAAAGTTTATGTCTAGAATTTTGAGAATATCTTTTTGATAATTTAATTTATAATTTATTTAATTTTGATAATTTAAATTATTTAATTTATTAGAATAAATATATTTATGATAAAAATAATTATTAAATTTATTAGGAACTTGTCAAGTTTTATTTATAAAGAAAGGATATTAATTTCTTTTCGAAGAGATTTAGATTAAACGAACCAATTACGTGCTAAAAAATGGCATATGCAGAAATTTTGTTCATTAATTTAAACAATTTGAATCCTGCTTTACATTGTAAAGCAAAATCTGTCAGATGTGATGACAGAGACAGTCCAGAGCCTGCATTATCTGTTTTACAACAATTTCTTCCATTTAACCAAGCCAATATCGGAAACTTAATAAACTTGGTGCCAAACTGTTTTTTAAAATTAAAAGATCCTTAATACGAATAATGAAACTTTTACATGAAAGAAGATATGTTTTCATCATTGATTAAGAAGACTTTAAAGGTCTTCATCAGCTGCTAAGTTATTCATTGCAGATTTTTTTTATTTTTTTTTATTACGCTTTATTCGTTAACTCTTCTTTTTCTTATTCCCCTTTACTTATATCCTAGATTTTTTTTACATCGAGAAGGTATTTTTTTTTAACTGTAAGCTTTATCAGGTCGGATTTTTCCTGGTGGTTTAATAATAATGTGTATCAGCTGTTAAAAAATCCATGGGATAATTAAATTTATCAGTGAAAAATAGAGATATTTTCTTGTCTTCCTAGCTTTCAACATCAAGTGTCATACACACAAGGACTAAAAGGAAAAAAAAAAAAAAAAAGGCACTACAGTCTCTTCACATTCATAAATATCTTTCAAATAGAGAGTGTCTTTGTAACCATTAACCAATTTATTTCATATTAGATTTTTTATTAACTACATTCTCATCCATTATATTATGCTAACAAGGCCAATAATCACAGAACTCATGTGTTTTTTATGCATAATATCTTTCTGTATATCATTACTCCAGATAATTTTTCAAAGTAAAAAACCGTAGTAAACGGTTTCGTATTATTACCATTTTTTTATGTTTGTAAATTCTGTAATATTTATTTTTGGCTTATCTTCTGTATATCTTCTGGTATTTAATAATATTCCCGTAACAAGCCCATCAAACCGTTCATTGGCTAGAATGATTGCGGCTACGGAGGTATATCCCGTATGCTTAATATGATCTTTGTTAATGCGCAGAGTATCGATGTGGACTTAACAGCTTTCAATTAGAAGAATTGAGATGATTTGCGTCTAAAATTGTAGTTGATATATTTTATGCAGGGTACCCTGAAGTAATCTTCCCTGTTTGGCGGATCTGCAGTTAAAACGAATGAACGAAATAAAACCACATTTCATATACAGACTGTGAAAGGCATGAGAAGATGAATTCCGCAGAAAAAAATAATTAGTACCAAAAGTTGCCGATAGGGGAAAAACTGGTACTGTGGGAGTACAGTTATGAATGAATTCATGAAACTCACAGAAAATAATCTTATATTCATCAATATTAACGTCCCCTGGATGCCGTGCAACATTTTCAATATGCTGACCTTCCCTGTGTACAACATTTTTTATGCGGCATATGGCATTCTCCACTGCTACGTGTAAACTGTCAGTTTCCATGTTCACAACAACCCTTCTTATGCTCTGTTCAAGACATGCAGGTTTGCGTAAGAGCAACCACGGCATTCATTATCTGGTATAAAGCAGGTTTTCCAGTCGAGATAAAGTAGGGTCCATATTTAGCACACATCAACAGTCAATCACGAACAACAGTCAAGAACACATCAATAGTCAAGAACGAACTGCTAACCGATCGTTTGGTTTTCCCTTTTTACGAAGAATGTATGGCACTGTTGTCACGTGCGCACTAGGAATTTTATATAATCCATCTCGATATGCAAATTTCTTCGTTTGTACGTGACAACAGCGCCAGTATTTCTCCTGTCGGCAATTTTTAGTACTATTTTTTTTGTGGAATTCATCTTTCCATGCGTTTTTCAGTCTGTATATGAAATGTTTTTTCATTTTGTTAATTCGTTTTAGCTGTAGAAATAGCCAAACTGTGAAAGTTACTTTATGGTCACCCTGTACATTGTGATACTTTTAAGCATTCTTTCCCGCTTTCAATGGTTAGTATTTGAATGCTTTAATCTCTACGTGTTAAGTGAAATAAATAGACAAGAATATAAAACACAAAGACAATTTTTTTTCAAAGGTTGGCTTTTTATTCTCAGAAGATAAGCATTAGGGTACAAGTATAATGGTATATGAGATTTTAAGCTAGTCCACTGCGTCTTAACCATTATCAAGTCTGCTTCTACTAGGATGGAAAATGCCACCAAAAAAGATTTAAGCTCGTACTAAATCACATGGCACCCCTTAGAGCAACAAGTCCTCAGTCACCACCGCCATTTATTTAATTTTTGAAATGTGTATTTGGTTTTATCAAGCAGTCGGGAATCAGTGAAACTGATCTTGTAAAAATACCTCGGTTGCAACTGAAGAACTCTGTAAATAAAAGAGATTGAAACAAACTAGCAGAATGTGTTAGATAAAAACTGCTGGCAAAGTAACACATACAAAGCACCAAAAAAAAAAAAGAACATTGGAAGTTTAAAAGCATAGATGTGAGCAAATATGAAACTATTTTCTTGTGGCAGCTGATGATGACCCTCTTTCTTCTAAACATTCGGTGGTGACATATAATGTTCTTAACCGTTAAGCATTCGAACAAACTCGATTATTTTTAAAAATCTTAATGATATACATTTTAAACATTATTTTAAAGTTAAACATTCAATTATATAGTTTGATTGTTCTTGTTAGCTTTCAACGCTCTTCACAAAAACAATGTTAAACCCTTTATATATCATTAAAAGAATCGCAAGATTGTTTCTCATTCAATGCAATAAGCGGGTTTGATGCGAACTTTCGATTTTAACGTGGCTAACAAGATTCGGGTGGAATAAATTAATAAACGACGTTTCGGGCACTGGCAAGTCATTTTTAGATAAAAGAATGCATCAAATCCAGTTCTTGTCGTGTGATGGCTTTGAAAAACGAACAGATTGTTCTTAATTACATCAATACATTGATTACGAATAACCTTTTAAGTTTTTTTTTTCTTCTTCAGAATAATTTAGATATAGTAAAATTTTTATTTGCATATTTTTTTTAAAAGCAGGCATGAGATATATTCAAAACTAGTTATCGTCTGCAGAAATCTCTATAGTCAGCAGGAAAATGAATAAATAAATAAAAATGTGCGGTATTGTTGAGAAAAATTTACTTATTCGGAAGAGATGAATTTATTTATTGGTTTAGTTTTCAAAGTTTATTCTTTCTATAAATTTTTATTGTTTTTAAATATCTACTTAATAATTTAATATGTTTTTGCCAAAAATAATATTTGTTCAATAAACATTTAAGAATGTTTAATTTATCAGCAGTAACAGAATTTTTTAAAAAATCTTAACTGTTAGGGTTAGGAAATTTTCTTTGGGAATATATTTTATTCTAAGATAAATTAAAAAAAATCATTAATGATCGCAAAATCATGCTCTTAGTCTATCCCTAACATTTTGTACACATTTTAAGCTCTATATTTAAATAATGCTACCATAGTGTTACCTAAAGCAACATTACGTTTAAGTACTAGAAGAAATTCGCATTATTTAAAATAAATACATAGTTCTACAATTCTCTGTATACTTACTTATCCTGAAAAGTAACATTTGATGTATAAAAGCCAAATGATTTTTAAATGCCTACTTTTTGAAATTAATAAGGATTTTTTTTTATTAAGAAATGCTTTAATAATTAAAGTTCTTTTTTTATTGGTATTACACTCCGATAAATTGTTAGTTTCTTAATTATACTAAAACTTTATTTGACTGATTAAGCTCTTTTGATCTGAGCTAACTCTAATAAGGACTTTCTGGTATTGTAATGCCTGCTAGTAGACTGCCAGTGTCCGAAACGTTCTCAACGGCGTAAATGCTTCGCAGCACGAAACAACTAATCCTTTCTTTTTTTTTTTTTTTCCCGAACGACTCAGTACTTGAGGCTCCATCTTTTTATGAACTCTCTCTCAAAACATTACAGATTACAAGCCATTATGCTGCCATGTGAAGCAGAGAATGCAAATATATCCATTTCTATAGATTATATATATTTATTATATATAGTAGAAATTAAGGCGAAAGCTGTGCTTGAAATAAGGTTATGCCGCTGTCGCGCCATCTGGTGACGAGAATAATAAAATCTTCAAGCAAAAGGAATGACTTCTGTTTGAATTGATATGCTATGTACATTGTACAGATCTTCAAATGCGTGGATTCGTCATCAGCCTCAGGTACAACTTTCTCATTCTTAGGCAATTTTCTCGCACGAATTATAACTATCTGCGCTATCAGTTTTTTTGGTTTATTTTTTGAATTCTCTCTCTTTCTGATGACAGCAACGTGTTACAAGTTCGTCAGTAAAAAGTGTATCTACTATCAAATATAGAATAATGAAAAATATTGGATATTTTTTTTTCTTCTGATAAGGATAATATGTTTAACAACCAATTAAAAATAATTTAACATCACACTTAGCAGCTCGACGCTAAATCAATAAATTTCTTATTCACGTTTACCTTTAGGTTTACGAATCGTTTGCTAGAATTTTCTTTTTCGGTGGGGAGAAGTGAAGAAGAAACTCAAAATATTCTTCATATTAAAAATGAAAAACATTTTTTCTTATTCTTTTTTGCTTCAGTTTTTTAATAGTTTTCCACGAGTATTCTTTATTTGGAAGTGGAAAAATAATAATAAAAAAAAGAGTTTTATATTAAAAGAATGTTTAATTTGATATTTTTTAGATAGTAGTGCAGATGATTACACTATTTAAAAATATTATTTACTTTCTTCTTTAAATAAGTTATTTATTCTTATTATTTCACATCAGAAACAGAAGAAGGAATTTATACATTTAACGGAAAAAAAGTATCACTTTGTTGACATTTTTTCAAAACAAATATGGCATATTTGTATGTATATTAATTATATTTAACTTCGTACGAAAAATCAATAGTAAATGGTTATGTTTTTTAAAATTGAAACCAAGTTTAGGTTAAGCTTTGTACAGCAAAAAAAGATTACAATGGAATCGTTTTATAGGAAAAAAAAATGATGCTTAAGATGTTTGGTTCTTTGTGTGAAATTTATTATTTTAAAAATCAGAAATGCATAATTTTATGCAAAGTTTGTAATTTGAAAAATAAGTTAACAACTATCATATCAAAAATAAATTTTGTGCCCTTTCAGCGTTTTGTTTATAAGAGAAAAATATCGAAGTTTTATGAATATTAATTAATAAGGAGTTGAAAATAAGAATAAAAAAGAAAATTTGTTTCTGATTCTGCACCTCTATTACTGCATTTCACTACGAAATATTCAATTATGTTAAAGAAAAAATGTGTGTATTGGGAGGGGGGGGGGGAGAGAAACATAAATTTTTGGCTTAATAATTCTGAAAATCGTTTGGCACATTTGAAAAGTGGGTTACTTTTGGGTAAAATGTAATTCCACTTTGAGAAAGATGAAAGCAGACGATTCGCAATCCTTTGCAATACAACTGAAAAACATCGACAACAAATGTAAATATAAAAATAATAAAACATTAAACAACTGTAAAAATAACATAAAATAAAAAATAAAACGCTACTGTACAGTTATGCAAGTAGGTAGTATATACATTTCGCATCAGGAATTTGATTTCCTCTCTTTATTCTAACAATAACATATATCAGAATGAGTAACAAAAATAAATTAAACAAATAGAACTCTGTAGAATAACTGTTAAATTTCTTTGTTTTTTTGCACTAAACACACAAATAACTATGGCACCAAATCCTAGAGCAGTATTTTGTGTGTAAAATCCTATGTGCTCTCAACAGCACTGGTGGACTATATATTTATATTTATATATATAAATAGGCAGAGGATGGCAACTAACATACGAATTGACTGCGAACCAAGAGCAGAAGCAAGATAAGAGATTATTTGAGATAGATTATTTTTGCATTGATTAAACTTATAATTAAATTTGACATCTTATCCACAATTTTAATTTATAACATAATCTAAAATAATTATTTATATTCATGATCCATATTTAATCGATTGTCAATAACATTAAAGATAATACAATTATTTTTATATAAGTGGCAACGAACAAAAGAAAAAAAAAAGAATTCTGATTTTGAATAAGCAGAATTTATGTGAATCGTTATCCGATTGTTTTTATTTATACTTTTTTAAATACTTTTGGAAGTTTTTTGTTTTGTTTTTGGAGCTGTGCAAGTAATAATGTTAAGTAAGTACAAAAATATTATTTTATATTATATTAATTTTTATCTAGAATTTTTAAAGCAACATTTGATAGTGATGAAAATTCACTGAACGCATTTCAATTTCGATTTGGTGAATAATACTTCACCCATTTGGGGAGTTTGCGCAGATGCAACGAATTATGTATTTTTAAATGTTTATAGAATTAATTAGTGTGTCGAAATGTTAGTATAATAAATCGAACTTCAATTCGGATACTGATTTTCTTAACAACTAGGTCTTTTTTTGAAATAATTTAATTTATTAATCTTTGTTGCTTGAATTATTTGCGTGCTGAAATTAAAAGTATTTTGAAGTATTAAAAAATTTATTTTTCCTTTATAAATAGATTTTAGTATGATTTGCAACAATATGTTAATTTATCTAAATTAAAAGAATTTATAATTGTTGAAATTGCTTTATTAAAAGCATCTTTTTATTAAAGATTTTAACATTTCTAATATTTTTAAAGGTAAAATAATTTATTTTTTTTAAAGAACGAATTAATTTTATTCTTTAACATTTTTAAGTGAATTTAATTGCCGGAGTATTTTCATAATTCTAGTATTATATATGAAATATTTCGCTTCATTCTTTTTTCCCTGTTACAGTACATTATTAAAAACTCTGTTTTAAGCATTAATTATCTTTTATGCAGTGAAAGTTTAAAGACAGAATGTAATTAACAAAATAAATTATTAAAACCATTACATTATTTAATAAAAAAAGGAAGAAAAAAATCTTTCACTCCAATTCAGTAAACTTGAAGCACAAATTTTTCAAACTAATGACAATATACTTTTTGAAAGAATTTTTAAAAGTATTCTTTTAACATGCGATGAGCAATAATTCAAAAATTTATTGGTCTGTTATGACGTACATTAAGAGCTTAATAAAAATGTTTGTATAAGCTCGTTCTGAGATTTGTTACGTTCCAAAAGTTGTCCATAAATTGCTTTCTTTAACTATACTCTAAGGAGTTTTAACTTAAAAGTTTTTCTTCAAAGAATGTACTTGATCAGACTTTTAAAAGAAAAGAAATTCATCGATATTTATCTTAATCAAAACCCTGTTGTCACCTAACGTCGTACTAATAATTTTTATTTTCACCTTTAGATTCTCCAGCAATTCTCCAAAATATAACCTCTATTGAAAATTTTTTTTCCCTCTCTACATTTTCAACGCTTTGGAGAGTTTTAGAAAAGAGTTATTTGTTCTCATTCCAATTTCTCTTTCAAAGATTTTTTTTTACTTCTCCATTTCTTTTTATGACTCAAGTGTTCGGTAATTAAACCGTACCTTTTATGAAGTGCATCATTAAGACTACGATAATAACTGTCTCTTGGTAATTACTCCTTACAGCTGAAAACCCGACAAAAGTATTTTTTACCTTTACCCTATCTTTCTTTTTATACCTTTCTCTCTTACGATGAGATAGATACTTAAGCACGCCGGATAAAGTGCGGTGTACTTCTTAAACTGGTACTAATTTAGACGAATTGTTTCAGGTGGCAAAGTTTTGTTCTCGAGAAAATTTTCGCAAAATTATATTTTTACCTTAGTCGACAGGCAAACTTTTAGAGCGGTTAATATCAGTTAGGGATTTGGGGATTTTTTTTTTCTTTTTACCTAACGCTTTTTCCCTCAGCGATAATTCAAGCTTGTTTTATCTTTTGAGTTCTTTAACTGTGACTGTAATGTGTTTTTCCGATTGCATTCTCTTGATAAGAATATAAGGGGAAAGAAAAGGACGCCTATTGCGTTTAAATGGTGCATCAATGAATGAACTCCGAGAAACATTTTTATATTTGCTTTTATTTAGCAGTATCATTTAAAATTCTTTTTTTTTTCTCCATGAAAACTAATGAGTTATTATCACAAGTAAAAAATTTCTGAGAAATTTTGCATTATGTAAAAATAAATTTTGAGATATCCGTGGAAATTGGTACAGAATTAATTTTTAAATTAAAACGAATGGAAAATAATTAAGTGACTTTTTTAAAAAAAATCACGTTTCCCAAATATTTGCTTACATCTTTATTATTTGGTGCAATTTCTCTATTCATATATATTTTAAGCGTTATAAATAAAGTGTTAAATATTCAAAATGTTTAATGTGCTTTAATACTTATGTTTGGCTTTTTTTTAATGCCTCGAGAATTTCTTATTGTTTGATTCATATTGTAGATAATTGTTAACAAATTCAAAAATTTAATTTTAATTTATTTTCAGAAATTTAACCGAAATTAATTAATAATAAGTTATTTAGATAAAAAAATTATGTAACTTTTAAGATATCTGAATAAGCTCAATTTAAAACTCAGATAACAAATTAACAAAAATAACATATATTTCTCTGTTTGCTTTTGCTCTTGGTATCTCTCCAGTTCTTTATGCGAAAACATATTTTGTTTTTATATTTTATAGTGAAACATTTTTTTCTTCTATTCTACTTTCTTTACCAGGCCAACGGCGTTCAAAAAATCTACATTATGTATATATCTTATCTATACTATGAGTTATAAATACACGTACATGATTATAACTAGTTTTTCCTGCCAAAGGGGAAGTTCAAAATGTCAAGGATTTCCTTTCTAAGAATCCTAAACCATTTGCTTATGTTTGGGTATCGGTCATAGATCGGTCCTCATTCTGGTTTGTGCTAAAGGATTCAATACTCTGTACATGGAGAAATGTTAACTTATACAAAGCAATTGATTCGTTTTTATGCTTTGACAGAGGTGTCTTTTCTTTAAAGCAACCACCGAACCAGAAATCTCAGTAATTTTGATCATAAAAGATTTAAACGATGCCATACCCATTTATGGGGTGGCCTTAAATAGAAATATAAGAAATTATTTCTTATAAAAATCTTCAATATTTTGTATTTAATTACTATGAACCCGCCGATTTAATTTTGAGACCCGCCTATTTTATTCTCCTAATAGAAGTAATCACTGGTAAAGGTGACGCTTGAGCGATAGACACGACTGTTTCCAAACGACGCTGTAAGAATAAGAGTATTTGGTCATCTAAAGTTATATTTTGATTGTTCCCCACTTAAAGCGACTTGTAGCCTCAGTAAACAAAGTTACTGAAATAATTGGACAAGCTATGTAAAAGTCAGGTAGTTGCTATTACAACGCCCATTTCGGGTGGGAGTTGTCACCTTAGCAATAAAAAAAAAAAAAAGAAAAGAAATTCCATTTTCAGTTTAAAGGTGGGTTGCTCACATGAGTTTTGTGGGTAAAACAAATGCAGGGGTTTCTCAAAACCTTAACTTTATTACCAAACGCTCAGCAAGTAGATTGTCGTTGAGCTTCCAGTCACTCGTAGCCTCTCAATAATAGGTGCGTTTTAATGAATATGATACAAACTTGAAGAAACAGCAAACTGTTTTATGTTAATAAGAAAATAGAAACAGATTTAAAGCTTCTCATTCTAATTTTTTTAAATGCTTGTTCTTAAATTAATTCTGTCTTCTCAAAAGTTTGTTGAAAACTTTTTAAAAGATGCTTGAAAACTTAATCATTGAGGTTGTAATTATGATTCAGTCATTCCTTATTGGATTCGATAATTAAAATTTTACTTACATTTGAAAGTTTAATATTGTTGGTTAGTTTGAACGAAATATTTTAACTTTTCTACTTAACTTTCTTTCGAAAGATTCGATTTGCTAGCAAATCAAAAATAAATAGTAATCTTTACATCTATTTATTTTAATTTTTATGTAAAATATATAATAACTGTACATTTTTATATAATATCTCTTAACATATTTGAAATTATGGTTTTCAAACTCTTTCCTAGTCTGAAATCTATTCTATTACATCAAAGCATTTAAAGAATTGACTACTTTTAATAAAACCTAATTTTTGTGCGAAGGAGGAAGAAAAGCTTATTTATGTGCATTTAGTAATCAAAGTGCCTTACTTAATGAAAATCTAACAAACTAAAATGTATTCTGTTGTGTTTTTTTTGTATGAAACTTGCACCTTCTTTCTTTTTTCGGTGGTTCAAATGTTCTGTTTTGACTGTTTCTGCATGCTTTGTATCAGATCGTTCCAAACTGATACCTCTTTATCAATAACGTTTTCAAATTCAATGTTCGGGGTTTGCTAGTATCCCATTCAGTTCAATTGACTAGTGTTAAGCTGAAAAAAAGCTCTGCATTTCTGAATGTCAAACTTGAAACAAACTCAAATAAGAACTCTTAACACATTAATGACTATTGACTAGCCAGCTCGCATACAGTTAACAAAACTGTTTCAATATTTAACAAATCAATAAAACTTCATAACAGGCGTATAAAAAGCAATAATAAGAAACAAAAATTGAAATAAGTTTTGTAAAAGGATAAAATAAAAAGCTTTTCTAATGTATACAATCATCAAAATATAGATGAACTTTTCACAGTTAAAAATTAATACTTTGGCACTAGGTACCGGTACTACTGTCAATAATCATTTATATATGTACATAACATCCATTATTTCAGTACAAACATATTAAAAATATAAATAAATATATTATTATCCTGTCAGAAACAAAATACGAATATACATAATTCGAGCATTAACATTCAAAAAGAGCAAATAATTTTAATGAAAAAAATATCACTGAAATATGTGCTGAAAAACACTCAAATCTTTATGATAAATAAGAAAACTCGTAGTTGCTTTATTTTGAAAAAATATTAACGATAATAAATCTCATTTATATTTTCCCATGGCTCTCTTTTATCTATCTATTAAAAGCACAAATTAGCAAATTTCCAAATTTTACATACTATTGAAGATTTAATAATCCTGTTATTTTATCAGCGCATATGCTGTCATCTTACTCTTGTTGCTAATACGATTAATGCTCAAAAATTAAATGTAATTGTATTTTTTCTAACTTTACCCAAATAAATTATTTGTTTAGTCTTTTAATAATTCGCTATTAAATTGTTTTGAATGCAACGGAACAAAAGTATCAATAAGATATCTTAAGTTTAGAAAATGAGTGAAAATGGCAAAGAGAATTAAGCATTTCTTAGTTAAAGAGAATTTGTAAACGATTTTTGTTTTCTAAATTATTTAATATAGATAATTTATTTGTTAGAAAGCTGGTAAAAAAATTTATCTTCTTATCATAACCATGGGAAAATTATACAAATTAGAATGAGTCACATTTCAAAATGTATAACAAGCATATACTTAAATTGAAAATGAAAGACAAAATACTTTATCTGGTTTGGAATGTTCGGTCTCAAACATAACAATGATGAAAGTCCACTTTATATATCTAACAATATCTGTACTCTAGCGTGTAGAAAGATACAGGAAGTATATTATCTAAACACTCTTTCATCAAACTTATTGGAAAATACGTTCTTACAGGTGTCAAAACCTGTTTGTCAGAGAGCACCGGAGGAAAACGTACCGGTACTTGGCTTCATCATGTACGGCCTGTACCATTTCTGGTACACATGGTCAAGAATTTCCAGTTTGGTCCTACGAATGCCCAAAGCATGCAGATCTTTTTCGGGAGAATTGGTAATATTCTTATTTCATCTTTTAAATATTTTAACACTCTTTGATTAACTACTAATATAATTCAACAAATTCCTTTATTTGAAGCATTCATTTCGAACAGATTAAAAGTTCACAAAACTCTGGCTTTATGTAGCATTCTTAGTATTGACTGGAAACTCCTGCCCAAGGCTTGTAAAGAAAAGAAATTGTAAGTTCAAGTATTAAGCAAGAGGAAGTTATATGTAATGAAAATGTCTAAAATAAAATGTTACAGTGCAGAGGGAGATAAAATACATTTCAAAGGTGAATGATAATAGAAATGTTCCAAACAGTGGGTTTGATACTGTAATCTATACATCGTAAGGAAAACCAATAATTCTTATCTTTAGTTTTCATGTAAAGTCTTTGGTTGTAGTGAAACATATATGCATATATGTGTGCTAACTTTGGACATAGTCTAGAATTTCTCTGCAGTTTATCGGACTCGCAACTGTTTATTTGATGTTGTGAGCCAAAAGTGGATTAACAGTGCTCGCACACACATAAATATATCTTCATCCAGAGCTGGATAGGTTCTTTGGCTTATGACGTCATCAGAATTTGGCGTGACGTCACCTGAAAGTAATAGGAGCTATTCAAGTCCTCGCTTTGGCTAGGAAAGTTGGAAGAACACAACAGTGCCGATGTTAGTATAGTCTCTTGTGCTGATATGACGGTTGTAAGAATTTTGTTAAACATATTCATCAGTATCATCTTTCCATATTTCTACTACCTTCTGTTGTGATAAAGAAAAAGTATTAATATTAAAAAAATCTTTAGCCACTTTATCTCATAGAGTTTGTATGTGGCAATCAATGAATGATCATCATTTAACAATTATATCAGATATTCTCTAAATCTACGTTCTCTTTTTTTTTTTCAACTGGGAAGTTTTATAGTCTAGTTTATATCTTCTTTCACCCGAAACAAAACGCAGTTTTTTTTCTACTTTACTTTATGTATACCACAAAGAACGTTGAATAGTTTCTTTGTTTTGTTCTTTACATTTGCTGAGTAATCTTCACTAATTCTACAGTGCTGAGTGTATCTACGTGTGGTCTCACTATGGCATGGAAACAAAGATAATATTTTTTTCTTCTTCATTAAATATTTATCTTTCGTAAAAGCGGCAAACGTTGTTTAAAGGATAAATCTAAGAATGGCTACTGCATGGTGTGGATATCAAGCAAAACCTAACGTAATAGCTACGAATCATAAAATCCATTTAGACGTTGGATTTTATTTACAGTTTTGTGTTTTCTTGCGTTTTCTTTCTTCTTTCCGCTGAGAAAAGGGTAAAGAAAACCGTTCAGTGCCAACTTAAAATAGATGAAAGAAAAAAAAAATCTTGAGATCTCTAGTAATCTAAAATTTCTTTAAAATTGGATCACGCTCTAATAGCTAGCATTCAAGTAACAATCCATAATGCTAGATATTTCTTTTCCAAAAAATGAATGAACTGACGGTTTTTTTAAATACCCAGCATAACCTGCAATAAAAAAACAATAATAAGTTCACAAATAGGTTAAAAAATATTCTTCAATTTTAATAAAAATTCTCTTAACTTTAATTATTTTCATTAAATAATTTTCTTATGGGTTCGTGTTCATATCAAACACATTTTATAAATATGTATGATGATATTTGCAAGAAAGTTTTGAATAAATTTGCAGTCGAATAAAAAATATGTGAAAAAGAAAGTTAATCTTTAAAAATATTTTTCAAGGAATAGGAAATAAATAAATAATGTAATATTGTACTTATAAAAATAATAAAAAAAGGCGGTGAGAAACAATTAACGAATTAATTTTTCTTTCCTAATTCAGATTTTTTGCAAAAAAACAAACAAACAAAAAAAACAATACAAAACTAAAAAAAACAAAAAAACAAACGAGTTACTTTATAAATGTATAAATGAACCGAAATCATTTTAATGCATATAATAAACTCAACTTATTACGTAATGATCCTTACAAAAGAAGCATATAAAATTAACATTATATTAAAATGTTGGATTAATTGCTTGTATTTCTAATTGATTTCACAAAATCAAAAATGACTTATTTATAGTCTTGAAAATAAACCATTTAGAATCACCGCAAGTCATTTTATTATCAGTTTTACAGCAGTGATCACAAGTTATTTCATTTTCCCCTTGTAAAAAGCAAGCAAAAAAAAAATGACAAAAGCTAATTATTCAGAAACTTCTATAAAGAAGAAATCACAAGACCTGAATAAGAATTTTTGATTGGCTACTTAGTTTCGCTTGGTTGCAATTGACTAACTCGTGTTTAAATAATACAGGATTCCCAAAGTGATGTTTCATGTAGCTTGAACGTACAGCGTATCTACAAATTTATTTAATAAAAATAAGAATTCAATTAAATGGTAAAATACGATATTTTGAGTTCGTTTGGTTTAGTGAGAGTACATTTGAAACCTGAAAAGCTATTTGAATATATTTACAATGATGAAAAATATAACTTTTCCATTTCTTATTTGAAATTCGGTAATTGTTTAGGAGAAATATGGTTATGAATTTCATTCTCTTTTCTCTATTATTATCTATCGATGCAGTTTCTGTACTATTATATATCTTCCAAAGGAATTTTAAACAATGAAAAGAAATTCCACATCTTATTATTTCGATTACTATTGACTAATATTATACTACATCAACATTTCTCAAAAATAATACATATATTTTTTGTTCTCATGCAATTTGAATGAACCTTCCATTTAGCATTACAATCCCATGGGATTCAGAACATTTTAAAGACGGGACATAGCTTTAATGCCATCGAAGATAAGAATATTTTTATTTATTACTTTTCCTTCTCTGCTTCCGTTAGAAAAGACGTTGATTTAATTGGGCATTTTTTCTCCCAGAGAAAAGCTAGCTAAATTACTTTTTATTCCTTAAGGGGAAGATGCTTCAGTATAAAACAATGACAAAGGTATAGCATTTATTCTGAATGAAAATTCTGAATAATAAATTGCTTCTAAGGCAGTTTATTCCTTTTTATCATTGCATTATTTTAAGTTACAACGTTTATGTTTTGTATTCGTTTGTATTCATTATTTGAAGTGAATAACTATTACTCTTAATAATGCACATCTTTTTAAAAAACAGTTTGTTAAATAAAAAAATGAGAGAAACAGCTTTGCCAAGATTAGTATGTTTGAGACATGTTTATAATGCGTTTGCTAATTTAGGATATAACGTCATTGGTGATTACACTACAAAATTAAAAACGTAAAAATTTAAGAAAATAACTTATGCATTATTTAACTAACAGTAAGAAAAGAAAAAGAAGACGACTCAGGTGATGCTAGCTAATGACGCATGCCATCCTTGAAGATGTATTAAGATGTAGTGAAAGAATTTGAGATAGCTTTGTAAGAATTTTTAAGCGTGTATTGTTCATGTTTCATAGTATTAAAGTATGTAATAAAATCTATAGAAATTTTTTGAAGTCGGTACTTTTAAAGCTTTTTTAAAGACAAAAATATACAAGAAATTAATTAAAATATATCAATAAAATATTATTTAAGAGTACGCTAAAAAGAATATTTATGTGATATATTTTCCAACAAATTATAATGAAATCAATTCGAATTTTAAAGAATAATTGAAAAATGTCTTTAAATCTTTTTCAAAATTTTATAAAAACAAATTTACTTATTTCATGCTAATAATCCTTTTGTTAGAATATCATAGTATATGTAACGCACATTCAAGCAAATATTTCGACAGCAAACCTGTGAGAGCCACATTAGGTGATTAAGGGATTCCTCAGAGCTTATTTAGATAAAAAAAAATGATTTGGGATAATTGAAAATTGAAATAGCGCAAAAAATTGTATTTCAAAAATTTTTGGAATTTGGTTATGAACCATGAAAATTTGTAAATTCAATGTCACTTTCCCCTTTTGACTCCTAAAAATTTATTTTAATGACTCATTATTAAAAAAACATTTAAAATGATGTTACGCTATTTAAATTTGAAATATATGTGCATTAATAAGTTTCTTATTTTTTATGATAGTATTTTAGCATTTTTGTAGTTTGTAGCTAAATGAGTGAAATTTAAAATTATATATTTATTTGATTATTATGCTGTAGAAATGTTCGTGTTATGCTTTAAATGCATCCAAAAGGTTTAGATATAAAAAGAAAACATTTTATAGACTGAATTCAAATTTTATAGGGTTCGCTTTAAGTAAAAAACTGTTATCTTATCTGTTAAAAAATAATTTTTTTTTTTCTAATTTCAAAATGTTCCAATCTTTTTTCAAACTCCTTAAAATTTTATATTATTAAAAAAAACTTGTAAAAAAGATGTTTTGGCATACATAAAAATATTTTGAAGGTGTTTATATTTCTTTTTATCTCAAATATTGCGCATATTTTTTCTTTCATATCAATAGTTTTGCGTTATTATATATATATTCATTTTGAAAGTCTCTTCTCAAACACAAAATTTATTGCTAAATTTCCCTCGTAAAGATTTAAACTAACTAATAGAAAAGAATTATACTGTTTTGAAATAATTTTGTAGGAATTTATCATAATTGCCTGAAATATTTATATTTATCATAAAGACTACTAATTGCTTTAAAAATTAAATCACACCCATAACTCAAAAATAAACAAACATATTGCAATGAAACTTTATGCGCTATCTTTTAAATGTTCCTCTTAATGCTTGCGAAATTTCAAATTAATAAGTTAAAAATTAAAAAAAAATTATTATGAAGCTTCATTGCTTTCATTGCTTTAAGTAGAAAAAATACTTCAATGACTAGTAAATATAAGAAACTACCAATTAAAAGCGTAAATGAATTATCCAGATAAAATTTAAATGAATTTTAGAGTAGTTGGGAATTATTATAAATATAAAGATGTATAGTAATAAGAAAGATGAAAGTGTGTATTGTCGCACTATAGGGAAGATCGTTGGATCTATAGCTACCAAATTTAACACATATATACTTCAAAAAGATTTAAAATTAAAAAAAAATGTTACATTTTTCACTATAACATCCGAAAATATAAATAAATTTTATAACTATTTGAAATTTTAAAAATTCTTTTTAATGATGCTAATTTAATAGTTGTGAATATTTTTCCTGAATTTTGGCAATATTTTAAAAAAATATTCTTTTCACTAATTTTTAACAAGCACTGACGTTCTGAAATTCAAAACGCTTTCATTTTTCATCAAATATTCAAATAAATTTTCATCAAATTTCTTCCATTGTTAAGGTCTGTAACATTTGTATATTTTCCCAGGAATGGTCTCTTCAAAATTTTCTCGCATACTCTCTAATAACGGTGTCTTCTTCCCTCATAAAATTGCGGTTCTGGATAAGACCGCGAATATCTTCAATGGCATTGACGACATGGCATGTTTTTAACATTGGCATGAATTTAACATTTTCATTGAATGTATGGTATAAGTTATTGTGCTATTTTTTTGATTAATCCAAAGCATTCATCCTTAGATACCGAAAATCAAATTTGTATTTTAGACACTTTGTTTCCAACAGATTGAAATGAAAAATTTAAATAGAGCTACAATTGTAGTCATAAAATCACATACCTAATTTCATATATTTAAATCGTTGCATTTTTGAGTTATCGCGTTAATGTACTTGTGAAATCACACAGACAAAAGTTTAGCCCCTTGAATGCTTTGGTTCCAAATTTGATATGGATCTACATTTTAGATGTTATATCAGTGCACCAAATTTTATCCATTTTGGTTTCTTCATTTTGTAGTTATTGTGTTAATTTATATTCAGATAGTCGGACAGATATTTGCTCTGAATAGAATTTGTTCAAAATTTGTCAAAAATTTATAAATCTTTCTATAAAACTGAGGAATTCTGATATAATGAGAAGAATATTGATCCAAGAAATTTTATCGAATCAAATATAAATTATATTCGTTGGCGAAGTTGTGTTGTTTAAATTGAAAATAAAATTTATATCTCTTTTAAATAGTTTTCGAAATTTTATATATTATAGTTTAAGACTTAAATGTGAAAAATGCCACTTAACAAAATTAACATATATATGAACACGTATATTTTATAACATTCCCTAAAAATTGTTTTAATATTTCTCTTCGCTAAATTTATCATCAACTTTAGCAAGACTGGTCAAACTTAAGAAACGAATTTGTGAAAGAATATAAAAAATACAAATGCAAGTATCAGAAGTTAGACAGAGGAAAAGAGAATTTTTAAAAATATTTTATATCAATTCACGAATATCATTTGAATGTACTTTAGGTCGATATTTATTTTTAATTATAAAAAAACCCCATTTTACTCAGTTCTTTCAATACATTCCTTTCGACATCATTTTGCATTTTTGGCAATCTTTACTGCTCTTTTGTGACAATATCTTTACAATTTTGAAACTTGTTCATTTTAATGATTTCAGCTGAGAGTTGATAATAAAAAACCAATTCTGTAACAACTACAGTCCGATTGACAGCTACAACCATTCTTTATTAGAACCGATATTTTTTCTTCCCTGACACGTGAAAGCAAATATGCTACCTAGTCCTCTTCCGTTGGAATGACATCCAACAGAAGTTCATTTCACGCGTCAACATCAATTATTCCTGCTCAGTTCCTTAGCGTTGCAACCCTAGTTTTTGGAACACATGCTTCCAGGAAAAATAACAATTTTTTCCCTAACTTTTATAAATAAAATTTTTTTTGAACTGAGCTGTATATTATATCCCTTCAGTGAGGCATGACAGGCGATATTATGTGCGAGACATTTTGTCATAAAGGAAGGTGCGAATGAACTATTCTCATTCAAGAGAAGATTTAAAACGTGTTTTTCTCCTTTGGAATAAAAATGTTGCCTTTTCAGGAGGAAGACGAAAAATGTAGTTTACCGAAGAGAGATAAAAATGAAGCGAGAAAATAAAGACGAATGCGGATACGCGAGTCCGCGATAGCATTTTTTATTCCACTGCACGGTCATAAAGGTGAAAGAGCATAAAAAGCTATAAAAGCGATGAAAAGAGCCCATTTTTGCCTTTGAATAGGACGCAACATTTTTCATTCCGACTCTCCTCCTCCGTTCTTTTCTTAATTCTAATCTAATTTTTTTTTCCTCCACACCAGGATGTGTTTGGCAAATCCCTGAAGTAATTTCGGTTGCTCATTTAGGGATAATTACAGCACTTGATTCGCTTACTTATCGTGAGAGCGATGGGGTGAGAGGAAAAAGTGCGAATTCGGAGTGAAAGAAAATATCAATTTCTTGCTTCTTCGGAATTTCTTATTGGTTGGGTAGGAACTGAGTCGAGGTTTGAGCTGGTGCCCTGGAAGTTCAGACATTCCTCTTCTCTCTGACTATTTGTTTGTAGTCTTCGACTAATAGTCTTTCCTCTGTTTGAACAGAAATAAATAATATTTTAATCATTTTAACTGCAGATGTTAGAAGCAAAAGTTGCTTATTTACCTCATTTTTACCACAATAGTATCAGAGTCACAAGCTGACTGCTCCCACCCACCGAACCGTTGCAATAGCAACACTAACGGGAACTGTGGTTGAGCCCTAAGGTCCATCGCCGGCCACGGTATAACCCTTCCCTAAGGAAGTACGTCCCGTCATCGATGGGAGGAGCCAGACCCCTACCTTTTCGTGTACCCACAAGACCGAACACTTCTCCACCTCAGTTACGAGGTGCCCTTCCCCCCTCTTGTGAGGCTTACTAGGATAGTATGCCACTAAACACAAAAAGTCATAGTGAAAGCGAAGGATTTCACCAGTCATCCATTTAAAAAAGAATTGTTGGAAATGAATGACTGCAAAGCAAAAGAAATTTCTTTTCATAAACAACATAATATGTTTGAATTTTATAAGAAAGATGAGAACTTTCGCAATGCTTGAAATTTTTTTGAAACTACAACATGGCTTCAAACATTTAACATCGATTCGATATATATAAAACGCTAACGTCTGGGGCACAGAAATCGTTCTTATTACATATTGTCTAATGGCAGCGATCAAATGCAAACAAATTAATATACGAACATCTCAGACTACTTCACTGAACATTGTTATAGCTGCACTTAATTCAGCGCTTCTTGAATGAATGTAGATGAAGAATATAATTAGAAATGCTATGTATAAGATTCACTTAAATTCATTCTGTTCACTCAGAGGAAAGCAGCATCAAGCAAACTCGAATTGGGCGCGGAAATAGATTGAACCATTTTCATATGGGTAATCACTATGATTTACCAACAGCAAATGATGACCGTATCTTCCCAAACTATTGCCTCATAAAAATGATTGTGTATCATTTGAAAACTCAAAAATTACCTTTTTAAATGATATCAATTTTATATTTGTATTATATTTTCATAAGTTTTAGGAATTTTCTTTCATTTAATGCACAATTTGTAATTTTAATGTTAGCAAATGAAACTCATTCGTCAAAACATTCAATCACCTTTTTGCCAGGGTTAAAATTAAGACTTAACAAAAATTGCCTTCTATGGATCGAAGAATTTTCGTAATATCATTTTATTTTGTAGTATATACATATTTGCATTGACTTATTCAATTTAATTCATCTTATCAAACAACAAGATGAAATTTTAAAATTATCTTTTCACATTAATTTTTAACATCAGAAAAATTTATAATTCGGGCGAACAAATGGGTCACCAAAGGCGGTAGTATTGTATAAAACTAATATTATTAATATGTACAGAACTGTATAATTTAACTGTCAGTAAATTTAAAATTCAAGAATTTATTTCTAGGGATTTCGTTTAAATTCAGTCTTGAGAATAAACGAATTGGAAACGAATTTCCATAAGTCACGATATTTCGTAAATTATTGTATTTATTTGTTATTTTGTAAATGGTTTGTAAATGTATTTGATTTCAGCGTTGTTAACATTATTTTACAAAATCATTGATTAATTTAAAATTATGTGTGTCAATATTATTTCTTAGATTTTCCTTTAAATTGGCGATAACTTATATCTATCCAATTATTTTTTTTATAAATATATGCTACAAGTTAATAAAGAATAAATACCGTAAAATGCATAACACCAATTTTTTTACACCCAGATTGTACTTTCCCCAAATTGATTTTAATTCCATGTATTTGGGCCAGACGGAGTAAAAGTTGAAAAAAATTAAGGTAGTTAAACACGCGTTATTAAAATTCCACCATTACCCAGACAACTAAAAGAAGCTTCCGTCTACCACAAGTTTGGAATTTTGTTCATTATTAATCTATAATATACCTCTACATGGTTACTAATGTCGAGTGCTATTTAAGTCATGCCTAATCTCTTGGCAATATAATTAAAAGACTAGTTTAATTATGGAGTTGTTTTGGAAATACTGCAAATTTCCTATGAGCTACTCCAATTTCTTTCTATTTGCGTGTTTGTTTCAGATGATTCTGGTAAAGAACATGTAAACTGTTTGTTTCTAGATTACTTTACTAGTAGAAGATGATTACTTTCAGTTTTGAGAGAAAGTAGCAATAAAATCCAGACGATACAGAAAATCTCTAATTTTTATCTCCTCTAATTTTTATCATATGTTTGAGTCTATAATCTTAATTTCTGCTAATTTTTTATTTGATTAGTAATTTTTGTGAATTTAATTTTACCGAATTTTGTAACGTATTCTCCTTCATTTCTTATTTCTCATATTGCAAGGAATGTAGATTCAGAGAGATGATAAGAGACCATACTCGAAAGAAAGTATCTTATGTAGCAAAAAAGTAAAGAATGCGTCCGTGCTGAAGTTTCGGTGTAGGTGGAATATCACGTACTTTATGGTTAAAAGTAAAAATTCCACTTTATAATATTGATAATTAGAGAGTGAAGGAAAAGGAAACATGGAAAGTAATAAATCAACGTTGTTGCAAAAAAAGTATCTAATTTTTAGATATTTAGTCATTTTAAGTATATGAAGATATTTAATAATGTTAATTTAGTCTGTTGATTTTGGAATCATTTGTGTTTCAAAAATTAAATTTTATTAACCAAATTACTAAATTTTGGTAAGAAAAATTAAATTGTTATATATTTTATAGGATCATAAACTAGAATTTGTTCTCAGTTATATATATAATAATAAACAAAAGCTAAATCAAAGCAATCGAATTATGTTTTAAAATTTTGTGTTGTTTATCTATATTTCTGAAATACTAAGCCTCAAAAATACCAATATTCTTCTGTAAATATTAGAAATGAAACTTAGGAGATCTTTGGTGAATTGCTTCTAATTTTAATTTGTGGAAGAAAATGGACAGAAATGCCTTATTGTAGAAAGTGATTTAATTTTTAAACTAGCACATCTTTCTAAACACCCTAAAATTTAAAATTATTTTTATGTTTATTTCAACAAATATACACGATATTAATTAGAGATTTAGAAAAGAACACATAATGTTTGCAATGCATCATTGATGCTGTTGTAAAAAGTTTGTAAGTAAAAGTAACAAATTTTAATTTTTTAAAAATTAACTTCTTATGATTTGAAATCTTAAATGAAGTATTTCAACGTTTTTAAATTTTTTTCTACCCCTCCCCCCACAAATCTTAATACCCAGTAATTAAAATTTAGTCTTAGTGTTTACTTCAATGGCTTTAAAATAAATGTCAATTTTCCTTTGAAATTGCAATTTTATTAAAAATTATTTATGCTATTAATAAGCATACTTTTACTATTATTAAATACACCCATAATTCATTATGCAAGAATAAAATAATTGAAAAGTGGTTTCAAATATTTTATCAACTTATTTGAACTAGCAAAATCTCTAGGATAAACTGCATTTTCGGTATATCAACTTCCATCTCTCTCTCGTGTATCTCATGTATCAGTGTATCTCTTATGTGTGTTTTGACTTTTAAATTATATCTAAAATTTTAAACATATCTTGAAAACATATACATATTGTCTTTTATGAACAAACAAATAACCAAAGTGAATCCCAATAAAGTTGAAAATTTCCCCCTGATATTTACAGATAATAATTGCAAATGATAGTTGAAGTTGTAATTTTTAGAATTTTATTCTACAGAACTATTATTCCTTTATTGGTATCCGTATTTTTTAATTTGCTGCTTCTCTAATGCCCTGAATACAATTTTGAATAAAATTGTACTGTTCACTAGTATTAAGATGAAGTGATCCGAGAGGACATCGTTGAATAGTCAAAGATTTTAGACTTGAATTGAAATGGACTACGAGTAGCACATTTCAAATATCAAGTCATAAAAGCTTTGACTGGCTAACAGTTCTGATGCATTTCTTGTTCTTACGATGATGGTAAGAGTCTATAATGACTTCAAAATTATCACATAAAACTTCCAAAGAATTGCTCAATGGAAAATTGTTAGCCTTTCTTTTTATTTTTTTAAAATCTAATATATTAAAACTATTATTCTTGAAGCTTTGAGAGTACATTAAGTCTTTAAGATTATTTAATGTAATCAATGTAAGAATGTAATCAATTTAAGCTCTATATTTTATTAATTAAAAATCTTAAAACATTTAAATTGAATTATTAACTGTCTGCGAAAGAGAATTTTGTTGAGAATATTGTGAATGATTTACCAACGAATTCTAAATGAAATTCTTCAGAAAAACAAACTTTACTCAGGACCATTAAAAATTAGGGATATTTGACTGACTTCAATTGGAATATGAACTGATACGAAATCAATTAAATGATACGACAATATTGCCAATTAAATCCTTGTCCTCTTTTACAGTTTTATTGAAAAGAATTAGTTTTAAATTATGGCGGAAGATGGCGATACTATATGTAATTTTGTTATCTTTAGAAACAAGGAAGCTTCATAAATGTCAAATAAAAAATGTTTCGTGATTCTTTATTTCCAGCAGAAATTTTATCTAAATCCTTGTTTATTTTGTATGATTAAAAGTGCCCTCTTAATGCTATCTATATTCTTTTCAAAATTTGTTCTTGCAAATTCAGATTTGTATTTTATCAGTGGTTTTTACTATGTTTTAATTTACCGATAAAATACTTACACACAAAGCGATTATTTGCTATTTCTTATTTTGCCTTTACACTTAAAAGTAAGCATAATTCATTATGTTATTGGCATGAATTCAAGCGTGGAATCGCTGTAATCAATATTTGCTTTGTATTCTGTCTCTAATGTTATAACAGATTTAAATTGCTTTGAAAACTTATCTGAGCATTTCTCATAATTTTTAATGACATGTATTATTGAGTCAAACACTTATGTGTCGTTGCCAAAATAGTTACGCATATATAAATGAAAAATTTAAGTGAATAATATATACATTTTGCGATGAGGTATTTTTTAGCAGCCATTAAGACATATCTGACAGTATATTGCTAGTTCCGGTACCAATTACATAAGATAAAGCGCATATTTATTGAAAAGAATTTTATTCATTGTTTTATTCCAAGTTTTTAATTTTTGTTACAGGAGATGATAACACTCACATAAAATTTAATATATCACTAGAATTATGCGCCATTAATTAAATGTTCTTCGCTTGAATTTAGAATAGTTTTAACAAATTTCTTTAAAAAGGAAGCTATTTTTTTGCAATGGAAAAAAAATTGACAATCTTCAAATCTTAAAAATGAAATTATAAATAAAAATTACTTTTAAGTGCCTTGAAGCAGATGAATTCAAGAATTAATTTATATTTGCTGTCCAAACAACAAAGAAATTATAAATAATCTTCAAGTGTTTCTGAAGAATCCTGAAAAACTCATCATTTTAAGATTTATTACTACCATTTCGACACGAAGAAAATAGTCTTTACTTTCATAGGCCGCCCTTTCCATTTATATCTTCCGTCAACTTCCATCCTTATTCATATCCAATCACAGTTTAGCAAGGAGGGGATAAGATAAAAGAGGGAGAGGGTGAGCAATAAATAAATAAAACTACCTTTATACGTGAAAGAACTTCTCACATTAATTACTCTTGGGAATAGAGGTGGGCATTATTAAGTCTAGGTCGTTGAAAGGGGCTGAGAAAATTTATACCCGTATAATGGATCACCCAAAATCTTTCAACGACAGAGTTGAAAAGGGAAAAAGGATTTATTACCGAAGGTGTGTTTACTAAGTGGTGAATTCAGAAACTGGTTGAAGAATTTCTCTTGCCTGGACCCAGTGAGCGTGTATGTGTACATAATAGATTAAAAAAAAACTACATATGCTATGCGAATGAAAGAAAGAGTTAAGAGTAAATAGAGCTTGATGCTTACTTTAATGAATTACCGTACATGATCATGGATAAAACATTAGATGCGGAACAAAGACTGAAAGTTGTCCATGGATTTCGACCACAGGAAAAATTTCGTGCGTTTCGAAGCAGCATTTTGGGAATTTACCTGTCATATTGCACCTGTTTATCAGAAAAGTTTTAATTCTCTTCTATTTGAGATTATTTTTCAAAAATGTTAAATGCCCGACTTGGCAGGTTTTATCAAAAAGATTTTAGTAAGGCAGTCTTTCAAACCCGGATAGATTTGAGAAAGTTTCATCTTTATGATATAAATGAAGTCTGTTATTATTGATTCTTATAATATATTACTCATATAAAAATTAATTTGTTGTAATCAAATCAGAAATAGTTAAAAATTAATTTTTTTATTTATTTTGAATGATTTATGCTATATATTAATTTTTAGCAATTTTTTTCAGCAACATAGTTATTTACAAAAAGTTAAAATGGAATAATTTTTTTAGAATTAGTTTTAAATGGTAATTAAATCTGTGTTTATTTTATCTATATCTGATGTATAGTATTCCGAAGAAAAATGACAGATTTATAAAATGAAATGCTTGGGTCTTTGGGCCTAATTCAACTGTAATTCTATTCACAGGCGAAAAATGCTAATAAACCAAAAGCATTAATAAATAGAACAGATAAAAAGATACAGGAATTATATAATGTTTGCTAAGGAATATTTCACATTTTATAGCAGAATGCTTAATTACTGCTATAACTTTTTAATATACTCTTGAACTTTGATCTTAATTATACGTATAGCTAAAGTGATTATCATATAACGATCTAAAATTACTGACGAACACGGCAGAAAAGTTATCTAGAAATAGCAGTTCAGAAACTAATGTAATATAATTATCAAAACATATGTTCTAACCCATTTCAATTAATTTAGAGGCAATTTAGTCTCAAGAAACGAGGTTATAAGTCAAATAGAGTTAGAGACCGAAAGGCTTCCAATTTTGTAGCGTACTTCGCAATTAAATTCTAATTCTGATGGCACCTTTACTTAAAATTCCATTTCCATTGTAAAATGGTGGGGATTTTTCTACTCTGTTGACGTGAAGCGCCCTCTACCCATCGATGGTGGTACTTCATTGAGCCTGGTTTTAAGTCTTTCTTTGTTAGCAACGATTTGAAGCGAGAGTTTCGCTTTAGAAGCAGATACACAAAAGCTTTTGTGCTGAGGTGGAAGAGGATATGCCAGCGATGGAACTGTTCTGTTTGTTCACTAAGTCGGTCAGGATAATGGAAGTTTTGCGAATAAACTCTGAATTGAGTCGAAATGAGGAGGATCCTTTTAGCAAATAAGGCTCTACATGTAGTTTATTGCGAAAATAGAGTCATTCAGTTTAATGCACGAGGTCTAGCACTGGATTAACGCGGAGAATCAATTTTGTTTCTTTTGGGCTGAATCTGCTTTATTTAAAATTTTCTCTTGGGTTTTAGAAATAGTTATGGGCCGTGTTTATTTTAGAAATGCAAACAGAATTTGCTGACTGAATATTCACACAAGCTTTGTTGCTGCATTAGAAATTGTGGTAATGTTTTATAGCTAGTGATTTCGTCTTTTAAAATAAACTCGTAAATATTGCTTTTTAAAAATAATTAAATTGAGCGATGCCTTAAAAGGACTTTTCATTCGTTAAATGGTCTATATCATATTTTTATTTGGCATTACCAGACATTTTATAGAATTTGTTATTATTATGAGATGATGTTTAACATGATTTGAAGTAAGATATTGATGCATAATCGGAATATTAAAACCTAAAGATTTTGAAATGGTAGCATTTTTATCCGAATTTTAAGAATTAATTTAAATAAATAATATTTTTGTTATTATGTGATTAAATTTTATATGAGCTTAAAGTAGATTCTGAATATTATATAATTAATTTATATAAATAATTCTGAGTTGAGATAATTTTCAAATTTTATCTTTTATGTTAGGGTTAAAAATTAAAGCAGGATATTTTCTTGATAAAGTAAGTAAATTGAAATACAAAAATAGCGAAGAAAAGAATAATGTTTCGGCTTTCAAGCTGAGTTTTTATTTTAAAGGAATAAAAATAAAGATAAATGCTATTATTAATATTTGCTTTATTCATTTGTTTATCTTTGGATAGTACTAAACATTGGACTATGGATTTTAAAATTGCTTACTGTATAACTGAATGCAATATTGTATTTATGTTTTTAAATAAAGAAGTCGATATACTTATAATTTTCAGCAGAACGTGCCCATACTAAAAGCTGATTTAAAAATATAATAATGTAATAATAACTCTTTATTAGAAGTCATAATATATGATTCATATTAAACATCTATGATTAAATCTGAAAGGATAAACTAATTATTACAGTAATTAAATTCTGATCCATTTCTAATCAGTTAAAAAGTAATAAGATTTCTAGAAATTTAACTTTTTATCTATTTGTACTAAAATACAGAAAGAATAAATCAAAGATGTCTTTTTAACTAATTAAAGTGTTTTAAACATCAACACAGCCTTATTTGGTATGAAATATGAAAATTTATTCAAAACTAATAATTTTTTTTCAGAAAACGGTAGAAGATACTTCAAACATTATAAAATCACTAGACCGTAAAATTAAGAAAAAAAAAAAGACTTTAAAAAACTATAATGTAAATATAATAACATACATTTGTACCATTTATTATTTAGTAATGCATATAAAAGGGAAAGCGAATTCTAAACATAGAAATCCATAACTACAAAAAAAGGCAGTAATCGACTTGCAATTAAAAAAATTAAGCAAACAAATTTTTTTTCTCTATTTTTTTACTTGTGTGGACAAATACGAAATTCGCTTCATAGAAAGACTTAAGGTGTAAACCCAACCGCACAAGTGTTTGGTTTTTCTTAGCCATAGAAAAAAAATGCCAAAAACAGCTTTTTGAAAAAAAAAAAAAAAAACTTTTTCCATTTACATGAAAATTATCAAGGGAAAGCGGCGGGACTATGAACAGAATCATCTTATGAGAAATCCCCGTATTTGATCTTAAAACTTACAAAAACATAATGAAGAATGAAACTCAGCTATAAAAAAAAGACGAAAAAAATTGCAAAAGATAGGTGGAAAAAAAAAAGCAGGGAATGAAAAGGGATTGCAGGGTGTGGAAGCGCGAACTAAATTTAAGAAGAATGATTGAACGATTCACGAAGAAGAGTCCATACAAGGTAAGTGGAAAAAAAGAAAGCAAGCAAGGAGGAAAAGCAGAATAGAATGGAGAGGCAAAGGAGAACGTGATAATAGATGGGACCATGAAGGAATGAAATAGACCCTTATGACGTCATAAACGAGAGGAAGAAACGAGGAGGAGTAACTCCAGGTGAAAGTAGTGGAGAGAAAATGACGTTTCTAACGCAAGTGGTGCAGATGCACTGAATAGAAAATCTTGCGATTGCGAGATATAAAGAACTCTACGAAATAAATATTTCCATTGTTATTGGTAATAGGGAGAAAAAGATACAATAATAAAATTATAAGCGTTCTATTAAGATGGTTCATGTAACATATTAGTCTATAAATAGTATGTTAGAAAACATCATCTTTAATGACAAATAGAGTAAGTTCTCCTTGATTAAAGACATTGAAAATGAAGGAATGGTAATTGCTCAGATTTTAGCAGACCTAGATTCAGCAGTTTTTATATTTTAATTCTGATTTATTTGTACAGTATACTCGCGCATCATGATGCGCTTTGAATATGCATTATAGGAAATCTCATTGAGATGGATTTTTATCTGCACAAGCGTAGATTTTTAACAGCACTGTATGAAGATCAAATGAATTCGTTAAGACTAAAACTACGAATTGTATTAAATGTCAGTGACTTTTAACATTTCCTAGTCGATCTTATTGCTAAATAAAAACTCAGAATTTCAGTTCTTTTTGGAAAAAATAATAACAAGAATAAAAGAGAAAATCTATAATGAAAATACAGATTTTTACTATACCATCGAAAAAGGCGGTAATGTTTTAAGAAAGTTTTACGTATATCATAAATTTGGAGAAACATTGTTGTGGTTAAACATGAAGCTTAATCTAGAATAAGAACAATGAATATAGGAAGCTATTTGGAATTAATGTTATCTAATTATTCGCGTAAAATTAGTAACTGCTCATTAAGTAGATTCGTTGAAGAATATTTTATATTAAAAATTTACTTGTGTTCAAATAATTAAGAATTTTTTAAAATTTAAAATCTTTATGTTATGTCCGAAAGTATTTATGTTAACATAAATGAGCTTTTTCCCTCCCCTTCCCCCCAAAAGGTTGAAAATGTTGAAAATAATGTTTTTATATTAATGATTAACATAAAAATTAATTTTTTTTATATGTTTCTATCCTATGT
The DNA here is from genome assembly GCA_026543865.1 of Argiope aurantia. Taxonomy (NCBI): domain Eukaryota; kingdom Metazoa; phylum Arthropoda; class Arachnida; order Araneae; family Araneidae; genus Argiope; species Argiope aurantia. Next base: position 263,627 of record JAPMOR010077955.1, read on the forward strand.
ATACAGGAAACACTTAAGTATCTCTTCTATCTTAAATATCATTCTCAATTTTGCTTATTTTTTAATTTTTAAAATTTATTTTAATACATTTGTGTGCAAAGAAAATTTAACAAATTCCAAAAATTTAAGCACATTTCAGTGAAATTTTGGCCGTCTGAATCATATGTACATTATTAAGATTGTTTTATCTGTATTTTAGTTGCAAGCTTAGTTTCATATAAGGAATTTTATATGAAAATAATAAATTTTTTAACACATTTGGGCATTTAAATCTAATTTATTTTATATATCCTGATATTTGTATTTTAACATTTAAAATAAACGTATGAATAATAATATTTTATATCTATATCTAAAGTATTATAACTGGGAGAAGCATCTATTTCTTTTTTTCCTCGTTAAAAATATACGATTCAAGACAGAATTACGAGGTGCAAATTTAATTCATCATTATTTATTTTTATTTTGCAAAGGATCACGTTTTGAGATAGATATTGATTTTGAGAGAAAAGATGTTTTGATTCCATGCAAGAAAAAAATATTACGTAAAAAAATTTAGGACTAAGTTTTTCGAAGCTCTTTATATGTAACTATAATTTACATCGATTGCATATTTGTGTTATACTTTTCTAACGGAATATCCTATAATTTTCTTAAATATCTTTTCTAGTATTTTGAGACAAATGTAGAATGAGACTTTTCCGGATTTCAAATTTGTGTGCAAGTTAACAATATTTTAGCTCGGGCAACGTCTAAATTTAAAAATTTTAAAAAAATTACCGAAACAAAGTTTTTTAAAGAAGGTTGATGGTATCAGAAATACATTACTATGAGAATATTATATCTAATTACGCATACATAATGATCATTAATTAGTTATACAAACCTTTCAAGTAAAAACAAAATAGCAACAACAAAATTAGTAAAAGTTTCAAACAATTAATTTCAAAAATTTATTAAATTTTTTTTGTTGGAAATGTATTGTCTGTTATTCAAAATAAGTAATCAATTTTTTGAGGAAAAAAAATAAATACAAATTCGTGTTCTTTAAAAACTACATATCTTCAAAGGCAGAATTTCAATAGAAAAAGCTTTTCGAAGGTCATATAACTTATTGAAATTTGATATGTAAATTTGATAAATATGTTACAATATTTTTTTTAAGTCTTAATTTTTAACGGCACTACTTAATAGTAAGAAGAAACTTAAAGGAGTTAAAAATTCTAATATAAGCAACATTCAAAACGAAATCATTGAAAAATTATGTTGAATTTTTAATTAAAAAATAAGCTATATTAAGATAAACGTTATTAAAATGTTTAATTCAGAGGTTTAGTTATTATCTTATAATGATTTTATCGAATAGTAACATAAAACATATATTTTAGAAATAATTAAAACCAAAATAATATTTGCTTTTCACAGAAGCTCTTCTTAAAAACAGAGTTTCTGCATTTGCCAGATGACTTTAAGAGCAGATAAAACAAACAATTGAACAAACAAACAGTTTGTCCAACTCAAAATATAGTTCATATTTTCAATAAAACCCCGCAAGTTAAAGAAATTAAGTTTTGCGTAGTTGGCAGCTGACTTTAAGAGTTGAAGAGGGGACTTACACCACTTTCGTGGGCGTGTTTCTTCCTCTGTAGAAAGAAAAAGTAACTCCCAAAAATGTTCTCAATTATACCTGAGACCAATTACTGCGGTCATTAAAGACCAGGGGAGCCTTTCCGCCAATAATATCTTTACTTCCTCCCCTCTTACTTCTCGGGAGGGAATTTTTGTTCGCGCAAAAGAAGCTTTTCTTTGTCAGGGGAACGACGCGCCTTAAAAGAGTAAGTACTTCAATATTAGTTGATAGGAAACCTTCTTTCAAAGAGATTTCTTGCTTTGAAAGAACTATTAAGAATTTTTTTCCATCTTGTATTTTCTGTTTCTTTCCTTTCTTTTTCTTTTTTTTGGTGCTTTTTACTTTGTTTGTCAGCTTCCATCACAGTTTCTTCTAGGGCTGAGTTTTTGAAAAGAGGAAGAAGTTTTTGCGTTTCTCCTGCTGCCTACTATTCCTGTATTGCGGGATCATTCCCACTGAATCACCCTCTTCTCCAGAAGATCAAAGAACGCCAACTTTTGTTTCATATTATGTATTTTCACTTTTCCTGCAGTAACGGCTTATTATAGGAGGTAGTGATGCTAGAATGCGAGCCTTGCCAGCTCGCGATTAAAACACACTTTTTTTTCCTTCTCCTTTATTACTTCTTTTCTCTTACCGGCCCTCTTTCTCTCCTTTGTTGTCGAAATGAATAGTCTCGAAAAGATATTTCTTTTCTCTTCGTATCAGAGTCGAGCATTGGGATTGAAAAAGTATCAGATGTTTTTCTCCCATACCGAGACACATATGCATTTTTTTAAACATTTTTCTTACAAATTATCCGTGAAAGAGACACTTGGTAGTAGATCTGTAAGTTTCGTTTTTTTCATGTACAATTTTTTCTCTCTCAAAGTTTTTAATGAACCCAACAATATTTCATATAATTCTTACACAAGAAGTGCAAGTCTTCTTTTTAAATTTCTAGCAAACAAGTATTCTAATCCGGACACAGTTATGGAACTGAACACGGAATTTATATAGCGAGTTTTTAGAAACATCTGTTTCCGGGGAGAAGAAAATAATAGCAGAAAATATTCTACTTCTGCATAATTTTTTGAAGGTATTATGTTACCAAGAAGTTTGTTTTGCAACTGGTGACGCTTTTGTTTTATACATTAAATTACAATCTCTTAAATATACTTTGTGATATTGAATCTGAAATACATAAAATGGTAGTTAATTTTCAAAAGCAGAGCATTATGCATATAAAATAATGATATTTAATTATTTAACCATCAATGAATGCTTCTCAAAAGAATATCCAATATGGATTTTCATTCCGGAATTTACAATTCAATGTTATTAAATAGGCGAAAAACTGGTGATAGACAATTTTTTTTTAAATTTAGTAAATATAAAGTTTTGGATCAGATTATATTTCTTGAATTGAATCGGCCATTTTGATATGGAAAACATACATAAGTTACATGAGAAAAGTTTTTATATTTTTGTAAATATTTGCATAATACAAAACATCAAAATATATTGTTTTTTATTGACTCATTAGGTACTAATGAATATATTAATTTAAATTCATGAATATGTCCCAAGATATAATTACTTTTTGACATGACACTTGGAATACTGATTCAATATGTTTTTTATTTTAAAATATTAATACATAGTTTTAGAAACTTTTTATGGAATCATCTTGTCTAGAGCCAGAGAAGTATTAGAAATAATGATTTAAGGCTTTAATTTTTAACTCCATGTCATAGGAGTAAGGTATTTGTATACCTCACTAAATATTTTTTTTCACAATTATGCCTTATTTTCATTATATTTGATTATGAACTCAATAAATTTTTATGTATGTATTAATATATTAAACACATCTCAAATCACAATATCTTTTTTTTCTGAAATGTTATAAACTAATTGAAATAATTGCAGAACTCAGATATTAATTAATCCAAAGAAGAGTTTGAAGAAAATTGTCTGTTTTTTTTAAATATCTGATAAATAGTTAGTATACACATTCACTTTTACTTATTTAAACGCAATTGTTTTAAATACACATATAACTATTTTACGAATATAATTGATAGAAGGTATTACTGATGATATTAGTTTTCAGTTTGAGAAAACAGAATAGTAGTTAGTATTGAAATGTGTAATTGTATATCTAACTAATTTACGATAATACTTGTATTTGGGAAACATTTGCCAAAATGTACATATTTTTTTCCTAAATATTTAAAAAAAAGGTGAATTTAGATTTCTAATTTAAAAGCAATAAGTAATTAAATTACTTCTTACTTTCTCCGAATTAAAAAAGCAACTAAAAAATATCCTTCTATTACTAAAAAAGAACTTTTAATTGTCTGATAATTGCAAAATATCTATTAGATGTCGCAAAATAATTTCCTCTTTAAAAAAAGCACCGTTTTTTCAAAGAATTCAATCAGCATCCCCCCCCCCCGCTGCAGCAAATCACTCATTCAAACACGGGATCAAATCGGAAAGAAACGCATCCTTTTTTCCCCCCACCATTCTTTTGATAGTCAAATTAAAAGAGTTTGAAGGATTGAACTCACGTTACGACTCACTTAAACTAATACTTCTAAATACAGTCTCATTCTTGTGATAGTACCAGCAGCAACAGCTGATGTAACTCTCCTCTTTTTTCTGAACCTATTAAATTTTTTTTTCTGTTGCAACCCTCTTATTTTGAAGCACGGTGGTTCATTTAGAACGTCTTTTATAAAATCGGAACAAGTTGAGAGCGAAAATAAAGGAGAAGAATCTTTTCTTCATTAAAGTGTGTGATTTAAATTTTTTTTTTTTGCTGCCCCCTTATTTCTCCACTTTTGTTTAGACAGCCATTACTTATGTATGGGGGATCAACGCAGCGAAACAACGTTTCCATCGGCCTTTTTTCTCTGCTTTTTTTCCAGCCTGTTTCTCTTTTATCACAAAAGACAATTAATGCCAACGAGGTTTAAAAGTGGTTTTTTAAGCACGTGTCACATGACACAATGAAAACGAGAAACTAATAAAACTAAAAATAAGAGACAGCCTAAATTACTAATTCTGAGTGTTTTAAGAATACATATTTTTTTGCTTGCTACATTTAAAATGATATATTTTGTATGAGATGACTCATTTTGTTTCTTATATTATAAAAAAATATGTAGATAATGTAGTAGGATAATATTTTACTGTTATAAAAAGTTAAATCCTTCCAAAAGATTTTTTTAACGTATTTATTATCTAAAGTTCACACTTCAAGAGTTTGTGGCTTGCCATAATATGGTTTTTAATGAGGATTATAAAATTTTAACATTTGTTTATATTTATTTAAACAATTTTTAATTTGAAATATTTCAGCTCTCAATTCATAGTTAAGAATATAAAAGGAATTCTCTAGTAAATAAATACATATTCAAGGCTGTATTATAATTATTCAAGAATTTTGTATTTTTATAGATCCGATATTCTGAAGAATTTACTTCTTTTTTAATATTAATAGAGAACTTGTATTTGTGTGTGTTTGGTAGCACTTGACATCTCTGACCTTTTGACCAAAAATTATCAAATTTGGTATAAATAAACTTTAAAAAATGAGAATGTGCATCTAGGGCTGCTGAGTTTTCATCACATCAATTAAAATTTTTATTAAATAAAAATTAAATACGATTTTTACGTATATCCTAAATACTTTTCGAAAATATTTTAAAACAAAAGTAATTTTTAACACCATTAAACCATTATAAAATTACAAAAACTATTATTTTAGTGATATTAATTTACTTGACGTACAAGTTTTTCTTGAATTTTGACAAATTTTTAAAATGATTTTTTATATAATTTTTAACTATGTGTTTTTTTAGTTGCAATGAAATTCACAATTTTGTTTTAATTTCAAATATTTAATCGCTTGATTTTCTTTCATTTGTGACAGCTAAAGAAAAATATTATATTTATTATAGGCACAGTTTAGATGCAGAATACGTATATATTCCAGTACTGCGAAAGACAACTTGCAATTAGAAGACAGATTATACAGACTTCCTTTTTTTATGGCAGTATGATGTTACAGGAATCGACCCCAGATAGATTTGCTCCAGATATGGACTTTTTACTGGTGAGTTTAGTTGATATTTATTTAAAAATTGTTTATGAAGAAAGTGAAATTTTGGTCGTCCATACTTTGAAATTTTATGGTTTGATTTTAATTCTGCCTAAACTATTTTAACAACCAAATCTTCTCCCTCCTTTCAAAAGACATTTCGTTCATTTTGGTGCAATTAAGCCGAAAAAAATTTATAAAAGATAAAGCATAATGCATACATCAGTAAAAAATGACGGTATATTATATAAAAATCAGAAATGTTTCTTATTTTCGGGAAAAGATTACAAAGAACTTTGATGCAGATGATTTTTGCGAGTGTACTCCTTGCTTTGCATTTTTAATTTCTTTCATTGTTTTATATTTTGGAATAAATTGAATCTGAATATATCTGTAGCTAGACTAAAGTGGTTTAGATGGCGAGCGAGCGAAGCGATACGAGAGGGACAACTACTTTAGCAGTTTCTGGTGGTTGGCGAGGATAAGCTAGCAGGAGCCCCCTAGTTTTATGAATAATACGAGAATCAAAAGCAATGTTTCTGTGACTCAGTGATAGAATCTCCGCTCAGGGCTTTTTTCGAATCTCTCTTACGCGTTTGAGTCTGGTACAAAATAAATTTGATATCAGTCAAATGGTTCGTTAATAGAATCTCCGCTCATGGATTTAAGACCTTGTTTTCTCGAATTTCTCTTACACGCGAGAGTTCGGTGAAAGATAAATTTGATATTATTTAAACGTTCTCATGCTAGTGTAGTGGGAAGTTAATAAGAAAATATTTGTTCAGATTTTCTCAGAATTATGGGCCGAAATTACAATCTGCATTGCCGAATAGAGCTTGTGAATTTTCCGGATGGGACTTTAAACCATCCAGTTAATCACAAAAACTTAATTACTTTATTTTCTTGGGAAACTAGTCCAATAACAACTAGCATGCTAAAAATTTCTTTGCGAATATAACGTTTTTTGTGTAGATTTATGAGACAATTAAAAAAAATCTGGGATATGCATTTAAGACAAAAAATATTTTTTTTCTTCCATACTTTTATAAATTTGTTCCAACTTTTTACACAAATATACAATTTTGGTTTAAAGATCATTTGTCACATTTCATCCATTTAATTTGTTACTTTTTAAGTTATCACAATCACATGGACACACGTAATTTCAAATCAAGGTCTTCCAGGATTCTGGGTGATTTAAATCTAGAGATGTTTCAAATCCTATAGGTAGAAGATATTACATTTTCAAGGTATACTTAATCTAATTAAAAAAAATGTATTCATTCTTGCTTTCCTAGTGAGATCTCCGTACGCACTACAAGTTCTGTAACTAAATCCAGTTTATCGAGAAATTTTCTCTGTCTTCAGCTAAGGCAAATTTCAACGTCTTCGCTAATCACCCACCATTAGAAAATCCAACCACCTTCTTTCCATTAGTCCCTTCTTCCGTAACCAGAACTCGGGGGGCAATTTGAGCCTCGAACTCGAGTCCCTAATACGCTCTTTAATTTAATGTTCACTTTATAAGACCTAATAAAGGAACATCCTTAACGTCTTTCTCTGAATTATTCAGGTGAGGAGAGAAGGCGACGATGAACTAATGTTCCGTGACCATTAACGCAAAGTCTCCTTGCCCTCCCCCGCACCAGCAGCGATGATCGGTAATTAATATATATTTATGTGTCTGCATAAAAGCCCCTTTTCCACTAGTGTGACGATGTCCCGTACCCGTTACGCGGTACATCGTTGACGAGATGGGAGTTTTCAATCGGATAGTGGAAGTGCCAGTTAGGATTCAGCTGCTGCTGTTGCCATCTCTTCCAGCCAATAAAATACAATCGGCGAAACGAATCGGAAATGAGTCCCGAGAATACCTTGTCATAACGGACGTTCCGAACGACTGATAGAATGCTGATGTCCGCCATTGGATGTTTGTCAAGTGTAGTTGTTGAGGGAAGTGCTGCTTCCGTGACTTCGCCGAAATTTGTTGAAAAAAGACATGCAACGCTTGGGAATGTGTATAGTTTGTGGCCTGTTCACAAAATCTGCTTGTAGAGTTATTACATAAGTATTTAATATTGTTTCCAGCAAGTTTTCTCATATTACATTTGATGAGAAATTTGAAATATTTATTGAATAAAATTCCAATTTCTTCAACCTATTAACTTATAATAACCTGAATCGGAAATTGAATTATAGAAATTTTAATACTTTAATCAAATTGAAAAGTTATTAAATTAGAAAATTAATTAGATATGTTTAAAAGTTTACTATCTTAAAATGCATTAGAATTACTATAAATGTTCAAAATAATATATGCCATTTAATTAAGTAAATAAATTCATAGGCCAAAAGATTAAATGTTGTTTATTTTTAATTAACAGCTTGAATTTGTTCTTAACGTTCCTGCAAATTTCTCGAAACAATACTTCTCGAATATATTCTTTGATTGCATTAGTAGGATATTTTAGAAATAAAGCGCAAAATTGTGTCAATACACTGGAATGCTGCTTCATAAGCTCTGGCTGTTTGAAATGTAAATGAGATTTATCATACTTTGAATAAAATTTATTATCATTTATAGATTTCTTGTGAACTTGAATAAGAAGATCGAAAAGAAATTAAAAGTTTATTTTAAATTCTCAGGGTTTTCAGACAGATCCTTTTTCCAGCGGTATTAGATTTTAAACATGATATATTTATTGATTCGTATTAATATTAATTTTCAAAAAATATTATTAATATTGATGAAAGGAATTGTCAAATGCATCCTAATTAAACAAATTTCATTCGATTTTTTAAAATTTATCTTTTTAAATTATTTATTATCATCAAATTTTAATCAAATATTTAATGTAACTTCAGCAAAATATTTTTAAAATTCAACGTTTATGCAGTAGAATATTATTTTAGCTTCTTTTCATTTCATGCTGTTCTGTTCTTTTTAATATGCATTTTTATTATTTTATGTCAGATTCTCTAAATTTTGTAAAAAATATACACAATCTGTTATTTATAGCTTTTTAACACTGTAAGCTAATTCCTAATTTGAAACAATGTAAAATGTGGCCCTTTTCTTCGTAATAGCAATTTAAATATAGATTTAAATCTTTTACAGATTCTTCTCAAAACGAAGTAAAGTATATTAGTTGCTTTACTGATATCTGCTTTTCCAAACATGATATGAATTAAGGACATAAATTTAATTTTATTATTTTGTATGCTTTGTAATTTTTTTGCATTAATATCGATAGTACTACCGACTGTATACAAAAATGGAAGAGTTCCTGCAACTTATTCTTTCTTATTCTTATGTTTTTGTATTATTGTCTGTGATACGTTTCATATTTGTTAAGAATTTTTACCTTTCTTTGTATCATTAGTTAGGAAATATAAAAAACTTGATTAAATACGGAAAAAATATTAAACAAACAAAAAAAAAATCAGCACCATTGAAATTTTTTTTTTTTGAATTTTAAGATAATTAGAAATCAATTTTATATTGCAATAGTATTGAAAATTATCGCGAGAAAAAGTCGATCTGTTGCTCAATTTTAAATTGAAATTTCAAAAACATCGACTCCGTAATGCACATTCCCACCCTTCAAAATATATATATGTATCAACTCTGGTAGCTCTAAGCCAAATAGTTGCTCTAAATGGTTTAGCCTGTAGAGCGTCAACACACTAACACGCACGCATGCACACCATTATTATAATTTAGTTGCCCATATTTGTAATGAACTATTACAAATAAACTTTCAGACGAATAAAAAATGATTTATCTTTTTATAAACATCATTTCAAACAAATAAAACTTCTGATTTTTCAATGAATAATAATATTTATTTTAAACATAAGATAGTCGAATAAAAATAGTTGTGCATTAAAAATTTAATAAAATTCTAAAACACAAATAGCTATTTTAATTTACTAAATAATTTTTAATTAATCTTGAGTAATTTCTGTTTGTAAATTTCAGTATAATCAATGGTATATATCTTCGTAAATATTGTAAACATGTAATCCATTAATGAATGTGAAAATGAAAAAGTGGAATAAAATTGAACTTGTAGAGGATAAATAAATAAAATATTGTGGTGCATAAGTTACTTTGATGGAGTATAATTTTAATTACATTTTATAATGAATTAGACTTTGGATATTTTACCCTCATATGATCATTGACATTACCTTATGAAGCAACTGCCTCATTAAATATTTATTAACTGCACAATTAAGTTCACGAATCAATGCAAATTTATACTCTGAATTCGGCAAAATAAATACTTCATTCACATTTACATTAACTGAATGAGCTGAAAAATAAATCCTTCTTACATTGAACCAGACAAACTGTTTTTTAAAAGGAGGAACAAAAAAGAATTTTGCTCGAGTCTCGAACAAACTGCTGAATCAAGACCCATTTATTACTCAACACATCCATTAGTTATTAATCCTCATTTTCAGACACTGAGGATTTACAGCAGGCTCTGCACAAAATAGCTGACATACCTGAATATTAAGGACAGAAAAAAAATAATAGAGGAAGAGACGAAGCATATCAGAGCTTCAAAAGACAATGCAGCAAAGCAGAAAGCAGCAGACGTCTGGGTTGGAAGGGAGGGGGTGAGAAAGATGCGGAGGATGAGAGACCATCTCATCCTTCATCTCACCCCTTAGAAAAGGGCCGCATTCTTAGAATTCTTTGTCTCGGCGGGAGACAACTGGTTCTCCCCTCGCGTGCCTACTGAGTGAAGAAACGGTTTCTGCTTGTTTGTCACAGAGAAAAACAAGTGAAGGCATCAAATGGACGGAAGAAAAAGAATTGGTTTTTTTATACGCTTTTTAGGTTTTCTGAATCGAATGCTAAAGCAACAGATACATCTTAAAGTGGTTTAAGGTTAAATGAGTGTGAATGGTTTAGTGTCAATTACTATTTTACTTCATTTAAAAAACTCAGTTGGTTTCCAAATGTTTATTAAAAATACACAAAAATCAAGGCTTTAAGAAGGTGTGAATCAAAGAATCATTCTTTCACTGGAATTTAGTATGGAATTCTTTTTCGATAAACTATCTTCCTGAAGAATTGTAAGGAATTAACATTTAACAGATAATGAAGATTTTATTATTTTTGGATTTATTGCTTTTTCCTTTTTTTTGTTTTATTGTCTTCACTGAAACATTTTTTCATCGCTTCTCTAAACTTCTATGCACCTCCCCGTTCTGGTTTTACTTCTATAAGCTTTAATGGATAGCAAGTACAAAAATTTAATATTAAAATCTTGTATACACACACTATTTACAAATATTATGTTATCTTTAATATTATGTTACTCTTGCTTTTGTTCTTATTTAAACAGAGGCAGAAGTCAAATCCCCTTTAATTTGTTAAAATTAGGAATATACTTATATATTAATATAATAAATTCTCGTGGCATCAGTCACATTATAAATATAATTGAGCGTTTCATTTAAGACTTAAATGCACATTGCTTTAACCAATCTGCTTTAAACCTTGTTATGGCATTCAGTCACTATTTTTCTTTTCTACAAGATGTGCTACGAGTTACAGAATTAAGATGATACGGTGTTTTTTCTTGTATTACGTGAATATTGATTTTCGTCACATTAAATTATCGATTGCAATTTCCAATTTTGAATAACGGTGCGAAAAACGAATTCCTAATCTCGAGTTGATAAATAACTATTAAGGCTTCAAAGGAGTCGCTTGATCATTTGAATTATGAAATAATGGATGTATATTATGTTTCTATCAGAATGATTTAACAATGGACAATCCAAAAAGAAATTGAATAAATCGAAAAACTCCTTATTTTAATCTAAATAAAAGATTTTTTTTTATATGCATAATAGTCAAGTTCGTGATGCAAAAGTTAGTGACAAAACATCAAAAAAATGTAAAAATTTTCTAAAAATCATAATTTAAGAAACAAACAAACAAACTTTAAACTGTTAAAACTGTTCTGTTTAAACTTTTGAAAACAGAAGCTTTTCAAAATCATGGTTTTTTAGAAATAGTGAAGATGATTTCTTATCCGCTTATTTGTAATTTGCCATTAAGAAAAGAAAAAAGCGATACATTTCCTTGATACTAAGGTAGATATCCGATAGTAGAAAAAAGGATTAAAAAAAAACACATCTAGCAAGATAGTTCGTTTGTTAACTGTTGGATGAAAAAGAAAAGAGAAGAGGGGAAAAAATCGGAGAAAACTATCCCCGTCTCACAAATCAGATTTAATCGATTCTCTCGTATGATGGGTCGTTCCATTTTTCGTGCTCTCAAATCAAATCAAAAGCAGGCATCCGTGAACCGACCATCCCAGGGTTCAACGGGAACATAAAGTAAATTGAATTGTTCCTGAATCTGGCACCTAATCAGGGGGTTCTTAGGAGCGGATTATATCAGATTCTAGAACGATCCTTAAACGAAATCTGCAGAAAGAAAAGCTAATCCTCCCATTCGCTTGTCTCCAGACATGCCTGTTTTGATATCCCCCCCCTCCTTCACCCATACTATCCTACCAAGTGGACGAGAAGCCAGTGATTGTCCTACATCCCCCCTGTTTCACTCCACCCTCAACGTTCTTGCTTCTCCAGGACAATGAGGTTTCCATTTAATGATCTGGTTCGTAACAACTAGCTTAACTGTTGTTCCGTTATTGTTAGCTGCTTAAGGCTTGATAAGTTTGCTGAAAGTAAGTCTCCCTACCTTAATTCGAAGCTGCAGTTAAGTTGCCAGCAGGTTTGCGCTACTGCAAGGATAGATGGTCAGAAAAGGCATATAGTCCATCATCCAGGCGAGTGGAAAATTGTTATCCAGTACAATTTTTTCTTGTTTGCCTTCTACTTGTTTGGAATAGTTACGATTACTTTGGGTGATATAATTAAGCCTGGATATTGTTTTAAACCACAGATTTGATGTCCTTCTATAAAGTGTACGAATTTATAATGCCATATTTTCGCTGATTGGACTTAAAATTCCAAGTTTATATTATTTGCCACTAAATATCATTAATTTTGGGGTAAAAAGTAGGGCATGCCTTCTTTTATTTTCTTGCACTCATTTCTTAAGGGTGAAAACAATCACCTCAAACGATACCAAGAAAATCGACTAAACAATGAACAAATTGCTTTCCCAATTAATATCCTGTCTTTCTGCTGTTTTGCATAACAGAAGGGATTCAAATAACATTTAGACTCCAGACATTGAGACTCTGAGACATTATATTACGCAATTCTCCTGTTGAAATATTTAAAAACTGATAGATAAAAAATCTTCTGAAAAATAAATATGTCTGTTCTTATAGAAACATCTGGAATAGCTCAGTTTTAATATTCGATTTAAAAAAGCAAATATAAAACCTTCTTTGCAAGATTTTAATGATAAAAATATGGAAGAAAATGTTTAATTTGACAAATAAAATGCTGTTTATTTTGTTATTATATACTAAATATTATTTCGCGTCCATCCTTTTGGAATTTAATACCAAAAGAAGTAATATCTGAGTACTAATACTATTTTTACTTTTGCGTACAAGCGAAATACAGTGAAGAGTTATATGTATACCGTATGTAATTATGTAAAAAAAATCGACTTCGAGATTTTTAAGAAATTGGTCGTTTCTTTCCACCGCAAGTCTAAAAAAAACAAAAAAACAACTCCTTACCATTTCTAGAACTAAGCTTGCCTGTTATAAACACGATAATTCAAAATCGCACCGATCTAGTGAAATTTCTCCTTTTGTGGTCTTAACAATCAAAATTATAGATCAGTAGCAGATTTTAGATGAAATTCACCAAAGAAAAATATTTTTGTTTCTTCTTGTGTCTGTGAATATGATAATTAGAAGATACAATAATTTTGATGGATGAAATTCGTAGTATATATTTACTGTCAGCATTGCAGATGTGTGTTAAATTTTAGACCAAATATTTCAAAGAAAAATTTGCATGGATGTCGGATGTATGTGAACATAATAGTCAAGAACGTAACCAACCCCATTGATGAAATAAGGCATGCACAGAATTATAATATTCTGTTTTTTGAATTTTAACTGTTCTGATTATCTCTGAAGTAAGGACAGCATTTACCTCTGCCGCTAGATATTTAACAATATGGGATTCAGACTTGTTTAATGCAAATCTGCTTTTAGCATTCCGTTTCGTGCCGTTATTGGGTAGGTACCTAACGATACCAGAAAGAGAAGAACCTTCTGGCTTCTGTCATAAAGATCGGGGGCCAAATTAAAAAAGGCAAAGAAAAGCCACCTTCCATCCAGTTTTCGATCTGCAAAAGTTCTGCTGTTATTAATGAGCTTTTAACGATCCCGAACATTAACAAGCCTTCTCCCTCCGACTCTGCTGGTCTTATTAAAGTGCACAGACGAGATTTTTCATATTTAGCATCGTTTTTAACCCTCTGGTAATGTTCCATTAGCAACATCGTCACTAACCACAGCCGTACTTCTGTCCGTACTAGTTTATTAATGTTTTCGAAACGGTGTAGTTGCTGTCTGCCAGATAAAGGGATTGTTTATCAAGTCCTTTCGAATGGAATTTGCAGTCCATGAGGGAAATGATGCAATTTTTGTTTGTGCGTTACTTCTTTTTCCATCTTTCATTAGCGAAGGGGGTGGGATATGTGCCGGCGGCTCTGTAATGGAGTTCTTTCAAAAAGCCTTATGTATGTCATAGACTCAAGTGTCCTATGATTTATTACTCAGCATTTGGGAGCGGTGCTTACATAAATTGCTTTGGGGAAGGTGGCTCGTAGTATCAGGAAACTAATTCAAGCACGAGTTGATTCTGGAGACGAATGGAAACGCAAGGAGTTTTGGAAACAGAGTTTGTGATTACCTGCGAGAGGTCGATTAAGAATTTCTGAGGTTCTTTTTTTCCCTCTTTTTTTTATGCACCGTTTACAACTTCCACATGCAACTTCATCTGGTAGAGTTTCAGACTTTTGTTAAAATTGCATAACCATTAATTATCCTTTTAGGAACTGCTGAATGAATGTTAGCAGAGAATGAAATAATTTGAAAACCAGAAAATATTTGAGTATGATTGATGGGTGTATTTGAGTCTAATTTCAATTTTAATGGAAAGTTAAAGGCATCAGGTTTGGTAGTTGAAAAGTAAATAAGATATTCATATCACATAATTGATGCTGAAATTTTATAAACTATTTTTTAATTAAAGCAACTTTATGTTGAACTTTAATATTTTTATTACAAAACTATATGAATTAATTGAAGTGTAGTATATTTATTCTACGTAAGTTAATATTAGATGATTAACTATTCCTAGCTCAATATAAATTGTTAAGGGTTCGGAGATGGGAAGGTAAAGATTAAAAATTGATTTGGAAGAATATTTATATTTATTATTTTTAAAATTAACCGAAAATTTTTCCTTTTTTATTTTCCTTTTTTCCACAGATATAGCTGCTTTTTATAAGTATTATTGTTAAAAATTTTCGGATCAGATTTTTAAAATAATATATATTATTATTTTATAAGAGTAAGTTGTAGAGTTGAATAATTAATTATATCTCTCATCAGCGTATGTAATATACCAGTTTGAACAAAGACATATACGAGTATATAATTTATGTATTTAATGCATAGTGTTTTTTTTCCTGTTTTTGTATAGATTTGTGTTTTTTATGAGTTTTAACATTTTGAGGACAACAGAAAGAAAAGACAAAACAAAATGAAAATATTCAGTAAATCAGTTATTACCTTAAAGTTCATAATGATTTCAAAAAGTTAAGGCTATATAGAATTCATGATAATATTATTTAAATTTGAATGTTATAGCGTTTTACATTTAGCCTGCCATTGAAAACGAATGCTACAGATAAATGCTCTCGTGCTTATTGAATGAAAGCAAAATATTTCTTCCATGGTTTTCTCCACTCTTTATTCCATAATTATTTTTGGTGTAATATTTAGTTCTCTAAAGAACTTTTATAAAGAGTTTTATCTGTATGAAATATCTATAATCTGCTGTAGTCTGAGAAAGGTTTGCAGGGATAACGGCAACTCTCTTTTATCTTTTCTTACATTCTCTAGTATTAGAATTTTCAATAGCCTTAACTTCAAAATCGCAAAACGTTAAATGCATATACTCTTTGTAAAAGCGAAAATTAATATATTCACACTTTGTAAACATAAATACAAATGTCATACCCCCGTCTCACATCGATTGTGAAATAAATTTTCATGACCTATTTGCATACATAACCACATCGTTTCGCCATCGCTGCATTAAATCTAAACAGCATATCGTGAACTTACAATAGGTCACAGCGCTGATAAAATTCAAAATTTCGTCTTGCGACTGATTTTGAAGGACATTTTATAGCCGAGACAAAATTAGGCAGTGCTTGCCTGGTACATGTGTGGACTCTTTAGAGATAAATCTTTTCTAACAGTGAATTCTAATTGAGTCCGTTGGAAAAGACGAGACAAAAGTTTTGCTCTCAATCAAACTAGCGCGGCTCATTTGGAAGAGAATATTCAAAATCCTTTTATTGGTGCGTCAGCGAGATTTTGGATGAGGAACAAAGAGATTGGAGGAGCAGATTGCGGAGGGCAGGCAAAGATGAGAGTTTGCCCACTGCATGAAAAGAGATCATAAACCTCCATCAAACAATATCGGATGCGGGGAATATTAACGGACCAGATACATAAAGAGCACGCAGCCGCAAACAAAAAGCACGACGTGAAATTGTTGCCTGGTTATTTAATAGCCGCAATAGGATGCTTTTGTCCCAGGATTGAAGTGTCTTGCAGGGGCTGGCAACAAAATATTTGAAGATCCAAATAAAGTTCATGGTCATGATGACGTACAAGCGAGATCCATTATCATTTATCTCGATTTAAAATATTTATTAGTAGAAAAAGTAGTAATGCATTGGATAATCTGCGATCAGCTTGGAAAAATTTATTTGAGGATTCGACTATTGTTTCTTTCTTAATTGATATGGCATAGAATTCTGGGAAAAAATTGTTCAGTGTTAATTCATGATGCTACGATCATATAATCACTACGCATATTCGTGAATGACGCAAGAAATTCCAGATTTGAATCAACATCTCACAATTGATTTATATTATGTAGCTCGAGCTGACACAAAAGTAAGAATAATGTTCCAGCATATTAAAAAAACACAAGCATAAATAAGTTATTTTAAAACGACATTTCTTTCTATTTATTCGCATCATCTATTCAATCCCACGGGTGGGGCACTTCGTAATTGAGGATGAGAAGCTTTCGGCATAGTAGTTGGTTCTCACCACCCCTTTGGGTACACGAAAAGGGTCTGGCTCCTCACATCGATGACCAGACTAACCACCTTAGGGAAGGGCTGTATCGTGGCCGATGATTTCCGTTTGGACTCAACCGTAGTTCCCACCAGTGTTGCTGTTGCGGTGGTCCGGTCATTCAAGTTCTTCCGTGTGCTTTCCGGCGGGTCGGAGTAATCAGTTTGAGATTGTGATTACATCATCTATTCAGAAGACAGTTTACTATTTTAATATTGCATTATTAATACACTTTTAAGATATTTAATGCGACTCTTAAATCTGGAAGTACAGACAGATTTTTTTAAAAAACAGATCTTGAGTAAATTTCTTACGTATCAAGAAATATAAATTGACTCTCATTACAAAAAACTTCGTAAGAGAAAGAAGCAGAATATGATCTGAAAACGAATAGAGTATATTTCAAATTACTTAAGTAATCAAATGAACCTACTTGATAAATAGTCTATACAATAACTATCATGTTTTGAAGCCTCTTTAAATTTCAAATATGAAAATATTCTACAAATTGCTAAAATTTACTAGTTACGTCCAAGTTACTTTTCATTCATTTTTATAAAGATTGTTTTCAATTGTTTAAATTCTGAAAAAGCACCCCAAAAATCTTAATTAAATAAAGTATTCAACTGCAAAATAAACTATGTTTCTAGAAAAATAGAAAATCCTGCCATTTTCTGAACTTTTCAAGTAGAATTTCAGCTTAGAAATTTAATTTTAGTTTAGCGTCACTATTCACAAGATATTCTGAGGATATCACGAGTATCTAGAATTCAAATCTTCCATTTATTCCATATCTTCTTTTTGATCCTTGAAAACTAATCTCAAGCATTGCAACTCGGCGAAAGAATACTACAGTTTGCCTTGAACTAAGACCCTCCTCTTTCGACGGAACAAAATACATCATTAGATGCTACCTTAACTTTTAAAATTAATAGATTAACAAAGCAAAGCGAACCTCATTAAAATCGGGAGGACACTGAGATTGTCATTAAAGAGACGAGTGTTGCAACTATGCGTGAGATGTGGTGGCTGGCTTTGGTGAAATTTCTTAAAACTCGCATTATTATTATTATTTGAAATGGAATTCGTCGAGAAAGCGGATAAATACAGAAGAGACTTGAATATAATTAGAAGGGGATCAATTGAAAAGGTAGTTTCAAATTATAATTCATGAGACCTCTAGGCGTAAACTAGTTGAAACGTTGTTGTCATTCCAATAATTATTTTGCCCGGCTATATTGATGAAGAGTTACTTATTAAAGAGTGCCTCCTTCAGAATTGAATCAGGTTTATGGAAAATTTGTCTATTTTGTTTTTCTTTTCTATCCGAGATGGTTTTATTTTGGAACAAGAAGGATTATTTTAGATATAAGTGCAAAGTCTTTTCTACAACATGTAGTTTTGAAACTTGGATACTTGATAAGAAACATGATTAAATAGGAGAATAAGGATATTGTTATCTGTGCGAACAGGCGTAATGAAAGAGAAATTATGTTAATATGTGTAATAGCCCTTAAATTATATTTGAAATTTCAAGATTTGTTGAAGAGGAGGACATGAAATATCTTCGAATGATAAAGAAAAGTATATCCACAATATCAAAGTTTCAGGGTGATATTTCTTTAAAAATGTTTCATTTCGAATTTTTATTTATTAGAAATAGGTTGGTTTTAAAGTGAATATTTTATTTACTAAAGGAAAGAATACTCGCCCGAATTATCTGGATATATTATTATGTCTGTATCTGAATTGGGAATTTTTTCAGTTTTTTTCCCGAAATAATGTTATATTTCACAATATTTCAAGGCATTGCAAAAAGAAATGACTGACAATGTAATAATTTTCTCTTTAAACTCATTTTTATTCATACCTTAATGAATGATTTAATCTTTTATGAATGGCATAAAGTCTTAAGTCATTCACACACCCTACACTCCATGACACGCCATTCCATGTCATGCCATGATTTGTAGAGCATTGGTGTTATATACCCTTCTGCCTTTTAGTACATATAATTAAGCATGTAGCCTTAGAGAATTCCACATCATCCATCCCCTCGGTAAAAGTCGACTTGCCAGAGTACATCACAAGCCTTTCATGTACCCAAAGCTTCTTCCTCCTTAATAACTGTCCATTTCAAGTGGAATTTAAGTAGGACTGGATATCCGACATTCATGATTTGTCAATTCTGACCGGTGTTTCACATCAACATTTGATTTTAGAATGCCATTACCGCATTGTTCATGGTGTATTGTGACCATGAATGCCTGCTTTAAAGAATAATAGGAGCTGATACAATAATGACAATTCATGTGACATTAAAGTCCCTTAACAACATAGCTGCGCTGCCTGTTAAAAACATCTTCTTATGCTTATTTTTACAAGATGCATAATGGATTTCAAAATTAAATTGGTAAGGCTCATTTGATGTGTATCATGTGAATAGGAATTAATTCCGTTGGTTCAAATAAATCAATTGAATAATTTATTTTAAAATCTAACCATCTAAATAAGAAAATAATAGTAGCTTATTAAATAATCTTGCTTTTAAACTAAGTACAATTGGTTAGTTTTTTTCTGAAAAATTTATCTGTTTTTTTTTCATTGTTGGTTTTTTCGCAATTTAGAACTTTTAGTTGCTTAAAAATAATTTCAATAAGATGACAAAGGCTTTATTTGAATTCCTTTATTAGATGATTTGGCACACAAGGAACAGATTTAATATGGTCATTCACGTGCTCGAAAATCTTCGATCTGAATGAAAATATAAATACAAAATCAAAAAACTTCAAAGCGTTCTCTCTGACAATTACATTCCACTTCATTTTGAAACGTATAACAATTTAGGTTGATAAATTAACTCAACTAATTCACATAACATATACGCTTTTATTTCTTAACTCTTTAACTAATTTACTTTTTTTAATATCTTTACCTTTTCTTACTATCTTATTATCGTTTTTACTATCTTATTGAAATTTTTCATTATTAAAGTAATCAAATGCCGGATAGATGCATAAATAACAGCAACTCAGTATTTTAATGATAAATATATATTGTATAAAGCGTTCGTTTTTTGGAGAGTTCTTTATGCAACTCTTCTGTGCTATTTGTAGCACAAAAAAGTTTAAGAAAATAATGGAAAAAAAAGAAAGATGGAACCTGTTAAATAGTTCATTTTAAAAGCTAGTGTACTTTTAAACGTTTGTATTATTATTTAAAAAGGATTCACTGAAAACTGATTTTGAATGCAGCCATAAAAAATAATATTCATGCACTTAGCCAGAACAATTTGATGCTTAGGAGGATCTACTAATCAAAATTTTCTTACTAATGAAATAAATATAATTAGTTATCTTTACAAGGAAATAAAATTTTAAAAACAAATCCATTATCTTTATTATCTGTTAAATGTGATTCATATTTTAATATTTCCAAAATTTTTTTGCAAAATATGAACTGTACATTAATATGCACAAACGATTACTAGGTTTTAATCAATTATCAATCTTCACTTATTACACAACTGAACTTCTGTTTCCTTTATTCCATCTTTCGAAAACGGATGATTAATCCCACACCAACTGATTTTAATCCCATAAACAATTCGTTCTAAGCCCCACAACAGCAAGTATTTAAATTCGACGACTTCCTCATCACCAGAAATGTGAAGAGGACGAACGGCTGAATCAACCCAATCCCTGCCAAATCCGAACTGCAGTCCCGTTGTCATCCACAGCGTGCCAGAATCGCTGATTTGGTTGTTTGGGGAACGAAGAGATTTCCTCACTTTCGGTCGAGCCCCCGTCAGCTGCATTGGAACATGCAATACCGATTAAACTTCCTGCATCAGAATTTCTCTGGTTTTGTTTTGGGAAGCGTTCATTAATAACCCGCGAGGATCTTTAATCTCCATCACAATAAACTTTTATCGCTATCATAACAGCTTGCGTTCTATTTAGCGTTGGAAGAGAAACGTTCTCTGCCATCCCTTTTAATCGCTCGAAACCGTCCTTTGTTCGTTCGAGCACAGGCATGTCCGGACGTGTTTGAGTCATCCGTCACATGCAGTTACTGAGAGGGGAATTATAGTGTTATTGGACACTGGTGATGGATTTGATCATGGAAATAATGGAAGAATCTCTTTTCGGAAATGGAGAATCCATTTTAGGAAGGAGTCCAGCTTGTTAACTTTTATTTAAACCGGGTTCAGTCTTTACGCAAAGAAGCAGGGGATTTCAGATAATTCAATGAATGTACTAAAAGTTATTGCATAAAAATAAACAAAAATAATCAGGTTTGTTGTCCTTAAGTTTTTTATTACGTTACAATTTTCATATTGTATCTTATACGCGCTTCCCTTCATATAATTTCTGTTCAATTTTGCTTTGCTGGAAGTAGTGATTATGAAAAATTAATAGCGTTTGTGTAATTTATTGCTTATTAATTTTTTGTTAATTATCGCATTTGCATATTTAGAAAGCAGATGTTTTTGTATTAACAGCTTGTATTTGGATTACATGATTTATGGAAAGAGAAATTATTGTAATTGTGAAATAATTGGACCTCGAGATTTTGACGAATCTCCTATACGGATCTCCTATGTCCACTTTATAACAGTAAAGTCTTCGAAATATGAAGATTTTAGAAAAATAAGTAAAATGTTTTAGTATAATTTGTTAGTATTTATATTAATATACCCTTTTTAAAATACCTTGAGGACTATTTTATTAAGGACTTTAAACTATAAATCTTGTGCAGATCACAAAGACTTTATTCTTTACGACTTTCGAACTACGATGTTAGATTTATCATGTGCAGGTCCAGATTCTTGGCGGATCTTCTAACTAGGAATTCTCTGGTCCCGAAATAAAGAGAAAAATTGACCATTATTGACCATTTAGAATAGTAGTGCAAAAAAAGTAATTTAAAGTTAAATACTTTTTTAATAAGCTTTCTTTACATATGGACAGCAATACATTCATAACATCTTATTTCAATTTTTGATCAAGATTTTAAAAAATGTTTTTACAAGATTATTTTTAATCAACCTGTAGAGTTTTTTCACCTCTTCCCCCACAAAAAAATAAGGAAGGGGAGAGAAAGATACAAATCTAGAAACAATGAATCTACGTTGGAGTAACAACTACAGCTGCTTTTCTCTAGAGGGCCAATGGAAATTTAGATCCTACCCCCAGAGGGCCAAAAAAAGAAGGAATTATCGAAGAAGATCCCCAACACCTGCAAGAAATGCAACAACACTTGCAGCGAATAATCGAATTAAGAACTCCATGAAAGCTTTCCTTAATGATCTTAGGACGAAAAATATTTTTATTTAATAAAACCAGATTATAGAGTGGCCTATAAGTAGATAAAAGTATTGAGGCACTAGAAAATGCCTTTCCACTATCATTATATTTCATTCGGGCTAAAAACTGCCACTAGTCGCCTCTCTATTTTTATCATTATCAAGATTCGTCCTCGACGCCCTCCCCCTCCCTTTGCGCCTGTAAGCGTATTTTCCCTGCGCCCTTTTTCGAAAAATGGATTACCAACTCTATAAAAATTTACCTTTTGGCTTAAAAGGATATTTTTAAGGCTGTTCACTCACTACTTTCTTTTTTGTTTCTTCTTCTTCCAAATTCTTTTTCCTTGTCTGGAAGCGTTTTAATTTTTTTCTCTTTCTTTTCTCCTCTTTAAGATAAGAGTACACTTTCATCTCGTTTTGATATTTGATGCTCAAGAATTACGCACTACGGTTCTGTCGCGTCCATTAAGGTTTTCTTCGGCGTACATATGCAAATTCGATGTAATGGGCTGAGATGAATTTCTTTCGCCATTGGTCCGCTAGGCTTAATGACGTGCCAGTGTATCGGCCAATCAGAAAAAAGGAGAGTGATGTCAATAATTTGATTTCGACGAATCAACAACGTGTTTAATGGATGACAAATATTCGTGAAAGGTTCACTGGTGGCTTGTAAACAAGATAGGGAATTTTGTAAGTAACATTTTTGTGCTTAAAGTGATTTACATTTTATTTTATTTCATAAGAAGTATAAGTTACTTTAATGCTGCTATCAGACTGCTGTAAAGAGACTATCAATGTTTTCTGCAACTATAAAAGTTGCTTTCATTCAAATCAATATAAAAAATACTTTCTCATCAGTTATCTCTGTTAGCTGTATCTCTAGTTTTAAACAAGCGAAAATTATGTTATTTATTTAAATATTTTGTAAACAAGGTTCTTCTCCTTTTAAAAAGTTGTTGATATTATGCATATGATATTTACTCAGTCAGGAAATAAAAAAACATATATCTTTATTTTGATTTGCTTTGCTACATAATTAATATCACAATATTTATAGTGAATATACCCTATTTTATTTAAAATTGATAAACAAACAGTTGTAAATTAAAAATGCACTTCCGATCTTTCTTTGCCACTTCGTATCCTTTTTCTTCCTGTTTTTGATCTTACCCCGCAGAAGAAAGGAAGAGAAAGACAAAAATTCTAATAAGACTTCTGCTATAGTAGATTATATTGTTTTAAATGCATATTAAAATATCGCTTAGTATCCCTTTCTGAAAGTTATTTTCATAAATGCCTAATCTTTCAAGATTTTTTGAATATAAAGAAAAAAAAATCTATTTTTGAAAGACAAATAAATATTCAGATTTGAAAAATATTGGTATAGTGATTAATCGCTGTTTGAAAGAAACTAAAGCCAGTTGTTAAATTGTAGGAAGGCTTGAGGTAATGATGTCTTAATGAAAGATTTCATTACAACAAAGTTTTAAGAAACCACGAGATAGAAAAAATTATTCCATTTTTTTTAAGTGAAAGTTTATATTTACATGTTAGATAATATCTATACAATGGAACAAAATATTTACAGCAACTTTGTACGAAAACAATCTAGAAAAAATATAATTTTGGTGTTTGGAAGAATAAATAGTGAATGTATAAATTACTTATTACAATGCTAGAAATTTCCTACTAAATTAATTCTTTGAAAATATTCATGTGTTTTGATCTTTTGCCATTTTTTTTTCAAGAAAAGATGAGTTCACTATCACAAAAATTGGAAATATCAAGAGAATTGCAAAAACCTTTTTCAACTCTTAGGTAAGAGTCTTTGGATAGAATTTTTATGAATATTTCCTTTGATTTCTTTCTAATCAAAGGCTTATTTCTAAGATTAAACTTAGGTTAAAAGAACACAGAAAAGTTAATTTTAACCTGTTAACCAGCTAAGTTTACGACGGAATATTTCAATGCAAGACGAATTGAATATAAGTTAATTAATCTTCTCGCGAGACAACACGTTCAAAAACATAAATGTCTTTAGACAACTAGATGTTTATTTACTTGGTCTATTTTTTTTCATATGGATGAAATATATAAAAAAAATCAAAATTTACTAGTGGATTTTTGAAGATACAATGATGTAAAAGTTTTACAAATTAATGCCAAAAACACAAACACAAAAGATAATCATAATCAAAATATTTTTATTATTTTCTCATCTAACCTTAAAGTTTTGTTATCCATTAAATAGGCAAATCTTATAGATTATACTATTTATCGCATATCAACCGATAACTGATTATAAGCGAAACAATACGAATTACATTTTCAGATTGCAACTTAGAATACATGTAAATCAGGCTTACTAGCAATAACATTTATCCCACAGAAAAAGCAGTTTTATAGAAAATGAAGTACGAATGTGTGCATTTACTTGAGTGATGCTGTCTTCTTTCCATGATGTTTGATTACACTAAGAAAACAGTTTTACAGATATAGTTGGCGAGTGGCATAAAGAACATTTTTACGAAAGTCATTTGTATAAAAAATGGAAGAATATAACTTAAAAGAATAAATTTATGAATCGCAATGAGTTTTCCTTTTTAGAATTTTTTTAGATTTCTATACATTTGCAATTTAGAAAAAATGGCATATGGATATTCAGTGTTCAATTCTAAAATGTATATATTTAAAATATAATTGCCATATTACTGATATTAATTTTTATATGCATTTGTAAAATCTAAAATCAATAACCATCAAATAAATGAGATTCATAATAAATCAACATTAAATTAATATAAAAATAAAAATAATACATTATTTCCAAATTTAATGTGGTTACGAGAACATACAAGCCTTTCTTCATTTCCGAATGTTTATCAGCTAATATAGGTATCCAAGTGATAATCGGAAAATTCATTTTCATATTTTTATACACGATTGAAATGCGATAGAACATTATTTTATAACTAAATGTGCTACGACATTAAGATGTTTTCCTTTCTAATAGTTTAATTCAAGCAACGTTTTCCATTGACTGTAACCGTTTGCGTTACCATACAGACAGATGTATTATTTAAGCTATAATATTTTTACTAATCGGAATATCTCTCTAAAATTTCACTGAAGAATATGGCATTAGTGGTTTACTTAATCGTTCAAACAAACAAATAATCGGCTGTCTTCTATGAAATGACTCTACTGTAGAGAGACAGGAAGGGCCCAGAGAAGAGATGGAATGAACTATTTTCTTTTAGGTGGCAGTCCCTTCGTTGTAGAAGAAAAGTGAAAATCCATTACGGGTTCAGAGGAGGACATTCACAGATGGAGGTTTCACAGGATTTGAAGAAGAATCGAAATGGTTTTTACCATTTGGAAGGCGTTTCCCTAAAATTATAATAGAGAATTCCAATAATGTTTTTCTTTTTGGAAAGAAGGGAAGGACGCGGGAAATTGCTTTCGGGAATTTTCGGTGAGAAAAATGAAAAAAAAAAAAGTAAAGTAAAAATGAGAGGCTTGAAATGTCATCGGTGATTGCTATTTGAATCATGGTTAAAAGTTGTTACTAAGTGATTTATTAATAATGTGATGCGGAATAAAAGCGATATGTAGGAGAAAGAGAAGCTTTTTTAAGCATTTTCATTTTAAATAGCTTTTTATTTTTTTTTTAGAATTAATTTAAAAAAATTGTATAAGAGCCATATGAAAAAAAAAGTATCTAAATTTTCCTTTGATTTTTTTAAACAGCAAAAATGTATCAATGCTAGTAATGGGATGAAAAAGTTTGTTATCATATATTTGTAAGATTATTACTAAGACAGCCATCTACTGTGAAAGTATAAATTCAATTATTATGGGTGCCACTGATATTAATTTAAAATGAGATCCAGAACAATATTCGCTATGTCTTTTAAAAAATACTTCTTTGATTTGTTCTATCAGTATTAAATAATCCATCACAATATGAATTTTATGTGCTCAGTGATATGAGTAATCTAGTGAATTAGTAATGCGCTTTGGTCTCATGTAGAATTTCATTTGATATATGAAAAAAGTTTTTATAAAAGCATTTCAAACTGCTTCAAAAAAGATGGAAAAATATGACTGGCAAGAAACTATACCATATATAATAATTATTAGTTCAAGTTTTACTTCCTTTTCTCCATAAAAAATATTTCAAACAATTAACAGGGTTAGAAATATACAACCTGATGGGCAATTTTCAACTTCAAAGACACATTTATATAGCCTATGCTTATATATCTTGATGTTACAAAATCATCAACTCAAACATTTAAAAGCTAAAAATGTTTGCAGCAAAATGTTCATTTTGGTCGAAATGCCATATGAAAAGAAAAAAAATTCTTCATATTCACATAAAATGAATTAAAAAATGACCAACTTTTAGATGGTAAAAACGTCACGATCCACAATATTTAATTAAAACTTCAGGCATCTAAGCTATAAACTAAACAGACTCACTTAATGTAACTGAAGCGATTAAGACCTTTACAATTTCCCAAGATGCATCTGGATTTATACGCTGCGAGAGCTTTTAATTTAGACGAAATACATAAATAGAGCCAACAATGGTTACTTTGATACAATTGAATATGTAGCTATAAAGAATCTAAATCCCAAGCGCTCGGTGATTTGTTCTCGCTCCATAAACTTTACGCTTATGTTCGAGCCCTTAATCTTGTGGAACTTTGGCACTTCGCTTAATTACTCACACATCATGAGAGAGAACAATGTTTTTCAACAACGACCTTGATTTGACCTAGCCCTATTCAGGATTACAGTTGACCCCCCGCGTAAAAGTCACAATGGCTCTATCATTATTACTGCTTGTCCTGTATCTGTAGCGTAAGCATCTTTTTTGCTGACTCACTCGCAATTTTCTTACCAGATCTTTTATACTCGGGATCTATTTTTTTATTTATTAGGAAGGAGGTGTCATTTAGATCTGCCCATGCCGTTTTTCTACTGTTCTTCTTTCAAAGGACAAACCCTCCCTCTCACACTTCTTTTTTTTTCTTCCTTTTGGTTTAACGAGAGAATCGGCAATAAACTGGGATCCAAATACGTATATGTGCGCCTATAGATAAGGATAGGAAAATTATTCAGGATCTATTATGATACAGTAGAATGTTTCATTTCTTTGATGATGTTTTGTGCTTAGGTTTGTAATTCTGACAATATGAATCAAAAGTTTTTGTTACTAAGATCTCTTTTATTTTTTTTATCGTCTCTTAAAAGTTATTTATGTAGATGTCCATGCCGCTGATGAAAAAGAGAAAAATGCAGATTTGGGGTTTTCCTTTGTCTTGTATTCGCTTTTAAAGCATTCTATAATCATCAAAGATTCATCTTCGTATTTTCTTTTCTATTGTGTCTATTATCATTTTTATTTCTTGTATTTAATACATTTTTTTCAAAAATAAATTGGTAGTTTGCATGGCCTTTTGTAAACAAAAAATTTTTCTTTAAAAACAGTTAACTGTCAATTCTTATTGAAAGAAAATATCATTACATTTAAATTTTAAAAACTTACCGAATAACTTAAATAAATAAGAAAAATTGAATGAAATTAAATCATTAATTTTTTATTTTTAAAGAAGATTTCTGAACTTGAAGATTTTTTTTAATTAATTCTTGTTAATGATACATTGATACATTACATTACTTTTTACAAAAACTATACATTAATAATGTTTTTTATTTGATAAATTAAAAAGGAAGCAAAAGAAAGATTGATTACCTAGAAATTTCAGTAAAGCAGTTCTTGTGTCTTTTAAAACAGATGATCTTTGTCTGATCTTTTAAAGAAGATGCAAGTGCAACAATTTACGAAAAGAAATATATATGCTTATTTTAACTTAAAGAAAAGGAATGATAATTCGTCTGGCAATTATAAATAAAAGAACGAACTGAAAAAATATAATTAAAAAAATAATAAAGAAACGAACGGACTGCATAATCTAAATTATATAATATAATGTATGAAAAATGTATTATCTAGATCTGTGAATTATCATTATTTTAATTCTTTAAAGTCTTTAATTAGTCTAAATCAATTGAAATCTTTTATTTTATTTATACAATTTTTAATTGTAGTATTTATTTTAGACTGAAAAGAGAGGTAGTTTAAAAATCTAATTAAATTTATTATCGCTTTTTAAACAATTATCTTTACAAAACAACGAAGAACTTTTCCATTGCTGTAATAAAGCACTCTGAGTCTTCACAAATTCTGTTGCGTGTAAATTATCTGTAAGTTCAGTTTCGTCATTAACGAAAGGAATCTAATAACTATTGCAGTTACTTTAACTTAATTTTGACTGACAAATACTCTTAAAAGCCTTTGTGCAGGGATATGAAAGCAAGTAATTCTTTACAACTATTTCACTGCAAATTTCTTTTAGAATGGACTTTGAACGAAACTCAAAATATCCATCAAGATATTTCTTTCCAAGTTTATGCTACTTAACGGCAAAAGTGAAATCGAGATGAAGATAGATGAACGAATCGAACTCGATCCAACCGAAAGAAAGGAAATAATTAGGAACAAGTACTGTAAACAAACCATCGAACTGTATTCAACTATTATCTTTCTGGTTTTGCAAGTGGAAGGCGCAATACATCACAATAAGACCCTCGTAAAATAAAGCCTTAAAAGGCATGCTAAAAAGAAGAAAAGGAAACGGAACCCCACGGAGAATTATTACACCATCAAAGAAGAAAGAGACCATTCTTTCTTAATGACTATTTATGTACAATCAAACCCAGTGCGAACAAGCAGGTGCTGGTACCTACCATCCACTTCGATGCCATACGTTACCCTAATTGAAACCTTTCCGTATCAAACACAGCAACAATGAGCAAACAGACTAATATAATGGGATGTGTGGTATGGCCTATGTCAGGCCAGTGTCTTCAGGTGTATTAGGTAGCATTAAGCGAGGGGGATTGCCATTTTTCTCAGCCTCCCCCTTCCGTCGCTGTTGAGGTGGTTGGGAAGCCTTTAATGGAAGTGAATGCATCTCCATTAGCGGGTATTGTGCATCATTGACAGACTGGAGGGGTCTGACAAATTGGCACGGAATGGAACTTCGCGTTGTTATCAATATTCGTGCACGAATTTGCCCTTCTTGCCAATAACGTCACGGGAGTACTATCCATGCTGTGGTAATCTAAGAATAAGTTACTATTTCTTATTTTGGTATCCTAGGTTTTTGTTATAGCGTGATAATAGTAATTTAGTTTTGTCTCGTACGAATTGTATGTCTGGGTTCGGGAATGATTATGAGCCTTGATCACGTTTCCCGACTCCCCTGATGCTTATAGTTAATAATTCGATGAAGGTTGGATAGCGACATGATTCAGAAGAGGGTTTATTGTGTCTGTAATGTAACAAATCTTTTAATTCTACTCTTATGTGACGAATAATAACTTTTCTATTATCTAGCGAATCCAAAGCAAGCTTTATTGATTCCACGAAGAATGTGGAGATAGCAGATTTGCTAACAACATTTCAAATGTGAGTAGATTTTATCTAAAGTTTATGAACAATGAAAGGAGCAAACATATAATTCTAATAAAGTTTAATACGAATTTACATATAGTTAGTTTCTTATAAAAATTATAATCTTTTATATATTTTCTTAAATAAAATACTTCGAAATATTCTTTTAAAAACTCTGGCCAGTTTAAGCATATCTTAGTTATTAGATAGTAAAAATATTCTGTATCCCAAAACATTAATTCTTTAGATAGAATTTTATGTTTTTATTTAATATTTGTTAATAATGCTGCTTGGTATGTCATGAAATGCCACTGCAAATCATGAAGTTTTTATCGAGATGGATTTAAACTTTCAGGTGATATTTTAGAATAATTTCTTATATTCCAACCTTAAGTGAATTATGATTTAAAAGGACTTTCGAAGACAGCATGCATTACATGATATTTTTTTGTAGATGGAAAAATGTAAACGACGATGTCAAATAATAATGATTTTTTTCTATTTAATTCAAAGATGAATTTAACTAAGCAATTAAAATTCGCTTAAATGAAAAAAATTACAAGAAGGTTTTGAATTTTGAAAGCAAAATATCTCTTTTATACTTTTATAAGTAACTGAGTACTTTATTTTGTTAAATATTAACCATTTTTCGAAAGAAATTTTTACAGGTATCATATCCACCAAAATCTGTATTAGTGAATTTATTTTGAACTAATATAAGAAAGAATTGCCATGAATCTTTTAGCTATTAGAGGAATCGCAATCAAAATGCAAAAATATGATTTTTATTTACGATAGTAGCTTGTTAAAATATTCTCTTTAATAAATTTGGATAGAACTGAGAAATATAGATATCTATCTTTAAATATATCATCACTTTTGCAGTAATTTATCTTTGGAATATGGCAGTGAATAAATTATCTGTCTAGAGCTGATATATTAACTATATAACTTCCCTTTCATTCACAGTTCTGAGAGCATTTCATACATATATTAATATTTTATACTGTATATAAAGTGTACTAAAAATTTAATACTGTATGAGTAATGAGTACAAATGAAATTTTTATAATTTCTGTAACTTTTTTCCTAAAGAAAAATAATTTTTTTACGAGTGGAAAAAATTGAATAAGTTCTGATATATATTCATTACAAGAAAATCTAGCTTTCAAATTTTTATTATTGTAAAAAACGCACAATAAGAAAAAGTTTAATTTTTATGATTACTTTGTCTTCACTTTACACTATTACTTTTTGATAAAAAATTGAGATGCTCGACAATATTAGATTTTTCGGAATTACAATTGCAAGTTATTATACTCATTTAATAAATCATACCATAACGTCAGACTGCTGGAAGTTGCTGCCAATAAATTTAGACCTTTCGAAACGAGGAACGAAATCGCCAAGAAAAATAATTGGAAATATTTGCCCTCCAGCTCTAAACTTTTCTACTGCATATTGTGAAAAAAAAGAGGAAGCAAGCAGACTTCTGTTCTTCTTAGAAGACGTACTCATAGTTATCCGGTTGATCATTTTCTGATATAAGAGGAAATTGAGAGCCGAGGAAAACTTCACTTTCATTCCTGGGCATTGAGAAGTAAAACTCCAAATTTTAAAGGGAAGCGTTTCTGCTAAAAGTGAAAATGACGGAGGGAAGGGGAAGAGAAGTGAAGTGGAGGTGATGGGCGGGAGAAAGTTAGGAAATCTTTTCCTCGATACGAAATGTTGGTAGTCGAAAAACCAAATGAGAAAAAGAAATAAAATAAAAAAAGAAATGGGTATAAGTAAAATAAAAAGTTGGAAAGAGAGTAAGGGGGAAAAAACCTAGAGAACTTCTAGTCCGGAAAATGATCTACGGGGTTCATTTTTTTAACAGTCGTGGACTCACCTTTTCTCTAAAACTTCCAAGTTCTTTAATAGGAACAGATATAAAACATCTCGAGGCGAACGTGAAATTTTTTTTGAAAGCCCAAGCATTATATAAAAAAATTCGTAGCAGTTTTGACGAGTGAACAATTTAAAAAAGGGCTTTCCGTAACTTCACGGACCAGCGAAGATTCCTGTAGCTAAAAAAACATGACAAAAGAAAAAGACTAAGTGTCGGAATTCGACCAACTTCTGGAACAAAGAAGTTCCAAAGAGTCATCTCTCTGCACCGTTACACCTTGTGACGTATGTCCAACGAGAAACCTGTCGCCTCAACCATAACCATAACCATAATCAATGAACCATAAGGAGAAAGGTATATTTTATCTAATTTTTCGTTCCATAATCATCAAGAAGGGTTCTTCATTTCCTTCCTGTTTAACTTCCGCTTTAAATTTAAAAAGTTTGGATGGTAGTTTCCGAAAAATGAAGATCAAAAATTTGGCAAAGAGTTCATTAATTTCTCGACTTTGAAACTGAGAGCAATAAAACCGAATTCAAAAATGAAATTTTGAACAAAATTTTTTGAAATAGAAAATTTAGCGTTAACAATAGAAAATCAGGTAATGTTTTTCTATGTGAAATAAGTTAAATGCTGAATTTTGAGTTTAAAATAAAAAAAAGCTATTATTTTGACAGTTTTGATCATCGATTAATTGAATATTAATATATATTTAGTTTTAGTGGTTTTCGATTGAATTTGTCTATTGATCAGGGAATTTAATTAAGAAAGAATTTCCAAGTTGCTTTAAATGAATCAAATAAATATTTTCAATTAATTCAAATGAATTCAAGAGTTTTATAATATCTCATCTTTTAATGTATAATATTATACTTATTTTTAATGCGAAATGGATAAATAATTCATCATTAATGTACGAAGTTTTTAAATGAGAGAATGTGTAATCTATGATAAGGTAAAAATGCGCTAAGAACTCTGCAATGATTTAACTGAAATCTTTCAGCAAGTACTTTTTCTTCTCTTATTTTGATAGGCTAAAAAAGATGAAGTATTAATAAGGAAATTTACAATAAGAAAGTATTAAATAAAAACTTTCGGTAATGAGCAATTATATTTATTATACTTTTAATTCATAATTAAAAGTATTTTGCTATTATTACGTCTTCATTGACATTCCTGATGTTTTTTGTAATTTTTCATGCCTTTAAAAATGTAAGATGTTATCCACACAGCAGTTTTTAGAATAATTTTTAATGCTAAGTGTTACAAATATAGAAACTGAATTACAGAATCAGTGTACAAATGACAAGTATAAAATTTCCTGCCCTTTTCGCATTTGTAAGGGAAATAGTAAATTTTTTCATTATCTCTATTTTTAAATCTCAATGCTCCTAAAAATAATATTTAAAAAATTGCACTAAAGTAAAACGACTTTTATAAAAAAAGCATACTAATGCAGTCATTATTTAGAAAATGAGATTATGATTCTTATGATAAGTGATTTTTTAATTAATTCTTCAGATATTTTCTCCGAATTTCATTAAATTTTCCATACTATACTAAATAGAATATAATAACAAAAAATATGTTGTTTGTTGTGGAAATAGGCCACAGAAATTTTTTAAAATAATGACTTCTTCATCTCACAAAAAACTTTCAAAGACAGTTTCTAACCTCTTCAGAAATTTCAGCGCGACAATTACTTTTAATTTTCCAGTTTTAAAAATCCCCAGAAACTTAAACATATTACCCTTAAATCTGGTTTTAATTTTCTCGACACTAAGCCAACTCCCCCCCCCCCCTGACTTAAGTAGTAGAGGTCTTCGTTTGACCATTTCATTATTTTGCCTTCTCCATCCAGTCTCCCTGTTGTTGACATATTAAGGGATTAAAATCAAGCATGGATGAAAAGAAAAAATTCTATTCTGTGCTAAGAATTTGCTCTTTTTAATGCTTTGTCGTTAACAGGATAAAAATAATTCGCATGCAAGATTAAACGAAAATTCTCCTTCATGGCAAATTTCATTTAGGACAACTTTAGAGTCATTTCTTCTTTTGTTTTACCTAGAAGAGAATTTTTTGTTCTGCAGGTGCTTACGAAAATTTTCTTTATTTCTCGTAAAACAACTTTCAGGTTAATAACTGAAACCTGTTGTCTAAGAGGATGCTGAACTGAATTTCACAATTATCGGAGGAATATAGTCATTAGAAATTCTTAGTAGTCTTTTACATCTTTTTATTGCTTTGAAATTATCATTTGTCTTGTAGAAAAACAAATATGAAGTGCAATTTGATGTGTGTCTTATTTAATCGTAAAAGGAAATGCTAAATTTCACTTTTTGATACATTATTGCGCTAAGAAAATATAGGAACTTTTAAAACACTTTCTAAATGTGAATGAATAATAAAATTTCTAACTAAGGAATTAACAATTTTAGATTTGTAACAATGACGGGCCAGTCATAATGGATTTAAACCTGCTGAAATACGCGCATCATGATTATAGACATTTGTCTTGGGGAAAAGATATCCATTAGCTCAAGATAAAGAATTCTATTTGCACTGTTATACAGTCACTAAATATATATATATATATATATATATATATATATATAGTATAATCCTTACATGTTTACATGATTTGGAATTCGCAAGCGACCAAATATTAAGAAGATTACCCGGATGTGTGTGCGTACAGGGCTAGAAAGGTGAGGGTATAGTTTGTACATGTTACTTTTAAAATAATCTTTCAAAATTTCTTTTCAACTTGTTTTTTTTTGTAGTCTTACTGGATTATTTAGCGATATTTTGTCACGTCTCTTACAAAAAATGTTATTTCTTTATTGAAAATTGGTTCTTTGTAAACCATTTCATTTCTTTGGGCTTTTTGCATTCTATTCCTTACAGAAAGCATTTTTTTATAGTATTTATAATATCAATATTTATTATAATTCAAATAATTCTCTGATATGATTATTTAATAATTTGTCATTTTATGCCCTCAGATATACGAAAAAAATCGAAAAGTAGTATCTTCTGCCTGTAAATAATACTAAAAATAATGAATTCTGATAAATATTGCATTTTTAATTCATTTCTCGAATTTATTGCTTACATATTGAATACCTTATTAACTGCTTATTGAAAAATAATCAGTTTTATGCCAATTTCTCCAAAAAGTCAAATCTTATAAGTAATTTAATTATTCGATTATTTAAAGTAAGATTATTATATATTAGGTCCAGTTAAAAATTACTCATTTTCAAATCATAAATTAGAATAATATAAATATTAATTACAAATTTTTAAATCACAACTTAGGATGATTTAATATAGACTTGAAAAAAGCATTTTGAGTAAAAATATTAAAATTTCCGCAACTGCTTTATTTCTTTGATCTCGAATCTGACTTTTTCCTGGAAGCAAAATTGACTCAAATCTACGAGAATTCTCAAATTTTGTGGAAGAGCAGTGGAGAAGTTACTGAAAGATGTGCTAAAAGGAGTCCTACAACCACTATTTATATTTTTGTCTGAACGCTGAGGAAAATATATGGATAATTACTTTGAAAGAAACATGAAATAAACAGCCGTTATTATGGAAGCATAACTTCTGGCACTTATGCTTCCATAACAACGTTTGAACGTAATAATACATGCATAACGAATTATGTTTAAGATGAACGCAGTCGTTGAATCTTTATTACGAATCCATTCATACCTCGATCTTTATTTTTGTTTGTTATAGATAAACTCATTCAGGACTCAGGAATGTTTTATATCAAAATCCTTCGCATTTCGGAAACTCGCAAATCTGCAGCTTCAAATAGATTTTAACATAGCATGTGCCTCTCTCTATTTTATATTTCAGTCTATTAAAAAAATAGAGGATGCATAAAATTTGCTTTTTTGGTTCTTATATAAGAAATCTACTATTTTCAGCAGATGAATTTCGGAAACAACTCTATATTATTCACTATAGCTGATGTAGGGAAGTCTCCCCACCCCACAAAAACAGAAAAGTTGTAAAAAGAGGAAATAATTTTGAAACAAGTATTGAACTCTATACGTGGTATCTTGGAAATGTTATTGTTAGAATTAAATACTGAATCCATCTACTAAGAAATGCAATAAAAACAAATCAAACAACCAGAAACAAAATATAAAGGAACGGATTTTGGATTTAAAAAAATATTTTATTCAGTGGAAGAAAATAGCAAAATCCAAGAAGATTTTATTAAGTTATGTCATTTAAGGAAAGAAATAAGAAATAGAACAAATGATTTATGAATTATTTTCGATCTTAGCAAAAAGGGCATTTATATTGGAAAACATTTCAAGAAAATATTTCCTTAAATATTTTAAAATGCATTCAAGTCTATCTAGTCTATCCATATGTACTATTTCATATAGCTTGAGTTATGTATTAAAGGCTGTAAAGTTGAAATAGATTGTCATCATCATACATGAAATAAATATCAAGATGAAACACATAGTGAAGTTAAAAAGAACTAGAGAGTAAAACGAACAAAATTTCTTCGTTAAAAATTCTTTAAAAATTTAAGTTTTTAAGTTTAAAATATTCTTCAAAAAAGTTTGAATAGAAAAATAGGTCTAACAGAAGCATTATCACAAGGAATTAATATATACATTTACGGATATAAAGATAATATAAGGAATTGCATTATCACATAATCTTTTACTCTTTAATACAAATTCATATGAGCTTATATCTTTTAGTGAAAAATTACAAAAAAATTCCCATCCATAATGACTATTTACATTTTTTCCCCTTAAAATATTATGGTTTTTATTGTAATTACTTATTTAAAAAAATAATCATTTTCTATCATGAACATTTTAATGAATATAAAAAGTCTCCTGTAATATATAAAACTGAGAATAAATTCATAGTTTATATAATTCATATTTTTTTGAAACGGTATAAGTATTTTTCTATTTTATATGAAAAAAATGGTACTCTCAACTCATTTCTCATTTAAAATTTCTTATTTCCAGTGATGAAATGAAAAATTTTGCGATCTAATATATTAGTGACTAGCCGCCTTTGGCGACCAGCCGGTTCGCCAGTATTACCGCTCGTTACAATTTTCAATTAAATATTTTAAGTAACTGGACTCTTAATAGATTCTCAAACAAAACATTTTTAATCTTCAAATTTTGATAGTCATACCAAACTTATACTGTTGTTTAGATCGTTTCGTTCAATTTACTATATATATTGCTAATTTGTTGTCATTTCCGGTAAAACTTCAATTTTAATTTAAAGTGGAAATGATGAAATTGCAATTAATATGAAGATATTTTTTAATAAAACAAAGCGTTTTATTTTATTTATCATCTTTATTGTTATTTATTTATTATTATTATTATTGAATATGAGTATTGCAAACAGAATCGCTCGATATTTAAGTCTTATGTGAACTACAAAATATTTTTCATAATTTATGTAATATCTCAAAGAATAATTCAACAAAAATTTCTCAGATTGAGCATAAAATTCAGTTTTTAGTTTTTCTTTCAAAAGCATTGAAATGAAATCAATGATAATATTTTGTTCCGGCCTATAAATATATTTCAAAAATTATGAAGTCTAAATTGAATGCAGTAAGGTATCATATTCTGAGAAATATTCTGGGCACACCAAATTTTAAATAAATGAATGAATGTTTCTATTTTCCACTATCAACTAAGACTTATTTATGAAGTTTTGAATGTTAAAAATTTAAAAAGACTCAATATTTTCATAATCTTAGGCCAATTAATCTTGAGAAACCTGCAAGCTGATTGGCGTATTTTCTTTGAAACGATCGATGGAAAATCTAAAATTATCCTTTTTTTATTGAATATTGATATTCAAATTTTCATAAATCAGTCAGTTTAAGTGATTGATATAGTTGATTGGAAATTAACTCTTTTTATTTAAAATATTAGTGTTTCAAGAACATCTTGTTATTCCTGATTTCCACAGCAGAAGCCTTATGTAAAATCAAAAATTCGTTATTTATTAGAGCATTTATTGAATCAAGTTACATAAAATATAATCATTTTCCATTTAGACTATTTTAGCAGATCTGTGTCTTACTAAAGGTTTACAAATTAGCTGTGTGGCCCTGATTTGAATGGATATCCTGTTTATATTAAACAAAACTTGCCTTAAAATAAAACTGATTTATTGGATTAATAATATAGAGAGTGTAAAAGATCATAAAATAATTTTTCTTGAATTTATTTTTTAGAAAAAATAATATTTCATATTTGTTCCCTTTCCTACAGACACGTGCCGAAAATTATATTTTTGCAGATTTCATTTCCAAAAAGATTTAATTTATTTTTAGTTGGAATTTTAATCAATGTGATGGCAACACTTTGAAAAAAGCTAATTTTTTCCCATGAATGCGAAACGTGCTCGTGCAGATTAAATTTTATTTTTATTCTGTACGAAAAAAACTGTTGAGAAATATAGTTAAAATATTTATTTAAAAATTCATTAAAAATAGAAATTTAATTTTAAGGTTAAAACATTGGTATCATTTAAAAGATTAACTTCATGTAAAAATCTTTTTTGTGTGGTAATATTTTCAGAAGTTATAGCAGAAACACATCAAAATTTCGCTTAATTTTTAAATAAATAAAATTCTAGTTAAAAATTCGAAAAAATAACCTCCAGGTGCACATTCCCGGCCTCCAAGATATACACGTGCCAAATTTGGTAGCTGTAGGTTGAATGGTCTGGCCTGTTGAGCGCCAACATACACACACATACACACATTGAGCTTTATTATAAGTATAGATTAGTGATAAAGCTGTTTGGATATACTCTATGAGGAATTAATTTCGTTTTAAATATTTCTAATTTGATGATCCTCGAAAAAAATTTATTTCAAAGTAAATTATTTTAATATATATTTAATGTCTATGTTTTAGTGCCGTTAATAATATTTTGATAATTCAGTTTTTTTTTGTTTTATTATTTTAGCGATCTAAATGGATGTTATTCGATTTTTTTATAGAATGTGCTGTTTTTTGAAAGCCCGTTATATTTCTGTATAAGCATGTAATGTGAACAATCTTGAATTAGGAAAAAAAATTGAAATGAAGTCCTGGCTATTTTCTTATAGAATGTGGAAAAATACACTTACCTTTTATATTAGGTGAGGATCGGTAGAGGCGGGCACTCGACATTAGTACGGCCTGTTAGCGTCCTTAGGGCGCTTCAATTGAACCTTAAGACGCTTCATTCCTATCTGGAAGCCGTTCATAGCCTGGATGGCAGCCTGGGCACTAGCGGGGTTGTCGAAGCTCACAAAACCTGAAGACAAAGCATACAACGTATTACAATCATTGTTAATCCCTCCATCGTTTCAAGGATGCTTCATTTGTATATTTTTATACTTCGCATGTTAATTGTAGGTTCTTTGTGCATTCTTATATTATTTTTTTATTCAATTCTTTTTGCATTTATTTATAATGCAATCTATTTTTTTCATAATTCATACAGCTTAATTTTTTTTAAAATATAGCATTAGAATTGGAGATATTATTTCCACAATATAATGTATATGTTATTAATGCAACTGGATTTCAAGGAAATGGTTCTCAATTAGAAAATATCCAGTGAAAATTTAACATTACATATCACATTTAATGATAATATTAAATCTAGCAGCAGTGGCAGAGCTGTGATTTTAGAAAACTTAATTCCAAGATTTAACTGCGTCTAAAATTTTATTCCATTCAGGTCTGATTTCACAGAAATTCGCCACAAATAATGCGTAATAATTATGTTTGCTATCTAACGATGTTCAAATATATTCAGCATGTCTGAAATAGCAGTCAATGTTATATTTTCGATATTTGAACAATTGGAATCGGTAATCTTGAACTTTATAATCTTTAAATATAGTTATAATTTCTAAGTTAACGAGAACTCATGAACTATTTTAACAATATTAGCAATCAAATTTCCATTTTCATTTTAATGAACTGAGACTTATTTATCTGTCAAAAAACTTTCTATAAAATTAATGTTACGAGGAAAGAATCTTATATCATAGAAATAGTAAAATCAAAGCAAATTATTCAGTTACTATGTTATTGGTGATCGATTACTATTATTAAAATGTGTTCAGATTCATTTATTTTAAGCAATACAAATGAAAATATTTTCTTATATTATCGAAATACTATTCTAAAGATCATAAATATTCACCACCAGGATTTTAAGTAAAGCTGCTCTTATCTATAGGAATGTATTTATATTTAATTTATTAACTGGAAAAATATATGTATAGCTTAAAAAGCAATTAAAAGCAATTTTAAAGTAAAAAGGTCGATAATAGCGTTCACCGTGATCATGCTATGTGTCACGTTAAGAGTTCTTTTACTGCTCAAATTTTAACATCATTATTTTGTAGACCTTTCATATTCTATCGGCTGCTACGGATTCTTTTACAGCAAACTGTGCAATATGTGCTTAATCCCCTTCAGAAGGTCCTTCCTCTGGAAACCAAGAATTGATGTTATTGGAAGTGGCGAACTGTTTGCGCGATAACGTTATACCTACTCTCCTCCACACGATAAAGGGTATCCAGCATCTCTATTCTATATTTATATGTCCAAACCTCATTTCACCTAGAGGAAGGGCTTATGAACGAGATATCGCGAGCCAGCCAATCATTAAATGGTAAAAGAGTCGCACTCCAGATTGGATAAAGAGTTCCCCACACCCTAACCCTGCCATTTATAGAGCCGTCTGAAACTCGGGGACAGGATAAATATGTTCGTACGTCGAAGGCGACGTCTAAATTGCGGACTGGCCGCAAACGCCGGGTATTAAACGACGTCTTGAGTCATGGTTAAGTCATTGAGAAAGGCTCGTTTATTTCGTCCTGGTCATTTCATTTGCATA
This sequence comes from Argiope aurantia, assembly GCA_026543865.1. Lineage (NCBI taxonomy): Eukaryota > Metazoa > Arthropoda > Arachnida > Araneae > Araneidae > Argiope > Argiope aurantia. Next base: position 304,356 of record JAPMOR010077955.1, read on the forward strand.
AGCGGTGGCGATATTTACTGATGTACTTTATTTTTAAAGGAGAGGAGTTCTGCTCGAACCCTTCCCACCCCTTCCCAGCTACCCAGAAGCCAAGCACGTGCAGTTGTTTAGGTAAAATATACGCTGTCCATTACGGAAAGCTGTTCTTGATGTGGGGCCTAAAATTAAAGGATAAGTCATTTTCGTGGAAGACCTGCCTGCTAGCGAGACCATGAACGGAGTTTTGGGAAATATGACCTCGTAACCGGGTGGGATGGTGTCCATTTTCTATTCCAGGTGTCCTCAAGTGCTACCGAGGGAGATACCTCTGAGTGTTTATGCATGGCGCGTGTGCCTTGTTTTTTTTTACCAATCGAGTCATTTTCAAAGTAGATAGTAAAGTAAGAATCTTTTTGAATGCTTCATAAATGCTAAATAAGAGTTCTGACGTTAGACTTGATGAAAACCTACTCTGTCTTTTCTTCGATGCGAGATAATAAAGAATTGCGTATTCATATGATATGATTATATAATGAAATAGGACGTTCTTATGTTCCATAAAATATTTGCAACTGTCAGTACATTCAAATTTCATTTTTTGAAAATTCTATTTCTCTATGCTTTTCAGGAATGATATACGTTGGCTTTTTTTTATAAGAAATAAACAATCTGTTATCAAAATATTAGACATTTAAATTTTGATCAATCTTCAGATGATAGATAGATAGATAGATATGGATTCATGGCCTGTAAATATAGTAACTCACAAAAAAATAGTTAGCTTGGCAATTAAAATCAAGAGTTTGGTCTTTACTGTAAAATAGTAGATCTTTGCTAAATTTTTGATGAATTCCGGTTTATTATGTGTATGTGTCAACGATAATAGCAGCAGGAAACAAAACCTCAAAGAATTATTTAATGCGTGTATGGTTTTGTCACTAGAATATTAAATTTGGGGGAAAATCGTCTATGAATTATTTATTTGTTATTCTTATCTGAGAACGGCAAGTCAGAAATAAAATAAGGCTAGCGAAAGAAGTCTTAGAATATCTAAATTGAAAAATTGTATCGAATTTTGAACATTATAGAATAGATAGTTTGTATGCCCATTTATTGGTGAGCTTAATAACCCTGAAACTTAACAAAGTTTGGTGAAATTTTTTATGTGACCTATGTAAGATTTCAGATAAAATATGTCAAATGCATTCTTGATTCTCATCACTATTTGATGAAGCTAAATACAAATTTCGCAATTTTGAGAAAATCAAAGGCAAAAAGTGGAAAGTAAAGCACTTCCATTGGTTTTGGTTCAAATTTCCAAACTGAAATATTAATAAAAGTAGTTTGTTTATTTTTGAATTAATTCATTATCCATTAAGTTACAGAAAAATCAAAGAAACTTACATAACAGGAATGATTTTTAACCACAAAAATCATTCACATCACGACATTAAAATTCCATTTCCATTCATTAAACAACTACTTAGTACAGTTAATAAATTTTTTTTCTTTAAACAGCTTATTTAGCAGACTAAGCAGATTACGAATAAAATACCGGGCTTACTCGAAGGAAAGCGGTCCTCATAGAAAAAAAAATCTATGGACTAAAGTCTAATCTTTTGAAACGATATTAAGAATGGACTTGGTTTAAATGTTACGCTAATTCCTTATCTAACCAAAGAACGAGTGGAATTTAAATGAAATGTTAATGCAAAAGACATTCTCCCTGTTTTAAAAGACTGTGGCAGGGAATGAAGAAAGGATTTTGAATTAATCCAGGAATAAGAAAATAAAATCCTGAATAAACGTATGTCTCCAATGTATTGTGAAAGGTCTAAATATTTAAATGATAGGTCTGAGCCGCCACGGCGACAACAGAAAGAAGTTGATGGTATTTTAATTGTGTGACGCTTGTACAAACATGAAATGTATGTTTATTTTTGGAAGTAAATAAGATTATAGAATTTGTAATTTTAAGGAAATGTGAAATGACAACATTTTGAATTTTGCAATATTTTAAATTGAAAAGATACAGGATTTTCTTCTGTTTGATTAATGATTTTTAAAGATAATAGGATTTTACTAATCAAGGAATAAAGTTTAATTCCTTATTTGATTCAGAATGAAAATTAATTTTATCAGATATGGCTTATTTAACTAATGAGTACAGCTCTTCATTCATTATTAGTGCTCTTCTTGTATAAAGATAAATCTTATAAAGTTTTTTCAAACTAGCACTTTCGACGGAAAACAAGTTTGCAATCCCATTTCTACCCCAATTGTTGTTTTAGGATTCAAACATTGGGAAAAGAAAAAGAACTAAAGTATTAAATAATGACATTTAAAAAAAAACTGAAATGGAAATTGTTTTTTTAAATAAACTTAAAGAAAATACCCAAAGGGAAAAATTTCTTTAGATATTTGGACTAAAAAGTACTGAATAATCTAAGAGTAAAGATATCGAGAGAGTATTTGTGACACCAACATATTTCTAAGAGATAAACTGCAATTCGTAGCCTTCCGTGGTTAGAAATAGTTGATTTTTAATTTATAAACAAAATTCAAAAATGCTAATTAAAAAAAATTATATTGAAATCCGTTATCAATATGATGTCAAATTAAAACAGAAATTATTACGTATTCAATGTGTTTTTAACACAAAGAAAAATATATATCATGAAACTTATTATTAAAATCTCAACACATGTTTATTATTTATTAATTTTTATTTTTATAAATAATTGAAAATTACAAATAGTTTTCAATATTTCCAAAAAAATTAATCTTTGATGTTAAACCATTGAACGTTTTATAAAATGCATTTAAAACTGCATGCGATTTATTGATATTTAGATTTTAATAAATTGTTTCATAAAGGTGGGAAATATCAACCTACTACTAAGTATATGAATGCGGTTACATTTAATATAATAATTTTTTGATGATACTGATTGAACTGCTTCTTAATAAATACATATACATTCTTTACTTAATAACTGAAGTTCTACATTATATTTTAATATTATATAAAAATGAATCATTGTGATTCGAAATAAAAATATCTAAGATAAAATGCTTTAAATGCGTGTAAAAATATAAATTCTTGAAACAAAAATTAAATGAAATTGAAATGACTTTTTTTTCTTCAGCTCTTCTACCACAGAACAGAATCGAGCTTTTTAGGGGAAGTGATGATACCCACCGAAGCACTTGCTCTGATTGGTAGCTCTGTCGATGAACACCTTGGCGCTGATGACGTTGCCAAAGGGCATGAACATCTGCATGAGCTCGGCGTCACCAAATTCTTGGGGTAGGTGATAGATGAAGAGGTTGCATCCCTCCGGACCTACAATTTGGGAAGAGGGAAAGAAAAAAGACAAAAAGAAGTATACAGTGGAATAGAGAGGAATAAACCTAACACTTAGAAAGAAAAGTAAGTATTCAAAATTTCGGAGGGTATATGATATTGCATATTTACACGATAACGGAATTAAATATATCAATGAAATATACTCAGCTATTTAATAGAGTAGCTGTCTAAAACTTAAATTTTGTGATATAGCTGTTTCTATAAAATGGCAAGGAGAAAATTCTAATGCTGTATTTTCCTAAAATAATTATTGCATTATGAGAAGTCTGCTGTGTTATGGCTTGTTTAAATTATTTAATCATTTGTAATGGCTTAGTTTCAATTTCAATTTAAATTAAGTTCTTCATAAAAGAGCAGCTGATTATCGATTGTAATACCACATGCACTTGGTACACTATACATTATTGGTGATGCGTTTTTATATCTATATAAATAATCCACATTGCTTTACCACTTCTACTTTGATTATATTCACATGAATAATTTTAAATTGTCTGTAAAAAACTATAAGTTTTCTGTAGCTATGCAAAATTGAGTCAATAACAATAAATTACAAAACAAAATATTCATAATGCAATGCTAATTTTAGGAAAATGCATCATTAAATTTTTTAAAAAATTCTTGGTGGAAACAGACTTATCTCAAAATGTGTATTATGGAGTTCCCCCCCCCCCCCATTGTTCTCGCTTTTATCAAAAGTTATTTCAAATTGTTTCAATTTATATAATTACATATATTTTCATTTTTTGATATTTCGGGAGATTAAATTATTTACTGCTTTCAAGAGCCCTAGTTGTTTTAATGCAAGAGAACTTATTTGCTAGGATATATTAAATCATTGCTTCATGTGTTATGTGGACTATATTATATTTTGCAGATGTTATTTTAAATATTATTAATTTACTACCCAATCCACTACTACTTAAATCACTTAATTCAAATAAAAAAGCAAATTTATAGAGATTAAATTTTTTAGATTGAGTTAATTTTATTAACACATGTTTTTTAATCCTAAGAAATATATATAATTTTGAAAAAAAATATCCCATCTGTGATATATTTAAATGTTTAATTTTCGTAGAAGTTTCCCTTTCACCTACCAATGCTAATAGTCTTTTGAAGATATGATAATGATAGAAGTGCGAAGATTATAGAAATCACATTTAGGAAAATAAATAACACGAAGTCTTCAATTTTAATTATAAATCAGTTGTAAATTATCTCTATAAATCAATTACTGTTTCTTATTAAATTTATATTATGAGATATAAGAATACACTGAAGATCAGTTTCTGTTGAATGAATTTTCTGCACAATTTTACTAGCCATCTAAGCATATCATATACCAAAAAATTTCAAAATAAAATAAATTATGAAAGCAAGGAACTTAAATATGCTATTTACATTTGGTATATATGGATGAATGCATCAGTTCATAATTTTAAGTTAATGCAGGCAATTTCTTATTTTAGTGTTTTTTAACCTCATTTAAAAGATATTTTTCTGCTTACATGAAATACTATATTTAAACCGACCTTCCAAACACTTTCATTTCTAATGATTCATAATTTTAGGATTACTCCTCCCCTCCAAAAAAAAAAAAAAAAGGATTATCTTAAGACAAGTAAGTTGATCATTGCAGTTTATTTGGTTTCTTTCATTTTTTTTAAAAATTATTAATAGAGCTTTTTTTAATTTTGTAAAAAAATCAAACTCTCCACGAACTTGAACGGCTGACTGAAAAAGTTAAATTACTATCAAAAATTATAAATTAAAAAAGCATCCCATGTCACAAAATTTGAGTTCAGATTTAATTGAGTGCATATAAAATTTAGTTTTATGTTGCTTAGTGCTTTTAAAATTCATTAAATTTTATTTAAGTAGCATGCGCAAAAATAAAGAAAGTAAATCAATTTTGTCTACTTTGCCTTAGATATTATATTTTATTATCAGTATTGATATGGTATTCTGATATGATATGGTATTCTGACTGAAACAAACACAAATTTGAATGACCAACTCAAAAGATGAATCAAAATTTTTGTTGGCTTTATTTATTTTATGTTGGACATGCAATGCATTTTTTTTCGAATTAATTCTTCATAAATAAATAAGTTATGGATTATTTTTACAGAGAAAAATTACTATAATAACGTTAAAATGCATATTATCTATAGAGACATTTTGGAGTTATATAATTTAAAAATTTAGCATTCATTTTTGTTATTAAAAATTTGTATTTAAATCTTCTAACTAAATTTTTAGAATTTCTCAACTAAAACTATATTCCTAAATGCTATTCTCATAATTAAAGCTAATCTAATATAATACAGAAGAATTCTGTTCAAGAAATTGTGTAAATTCTAAAAATTTTTTTAAATTTTGGAATATAGTAACATTATGGAATATTGTAATATGAACAATAAGAAGAATGTTTTTCAGTCTCACATTTACGAATAAATTTCTGTTACTCGATTTGAACGAATTTATTTAAAATATTTTTATATTATTTCCAGCATAAGAAATTTCTTTATTAAAAAGTTAACAATAGAAATATGAAAGGGACATTATCTATTCAAATTATTAAAAATGCATTTTTTCATCAATTTGGAAGAGTATTAGGGCATAACTTTATGCCGTAGATAGAAATGCATTTTGGCATCAATCAGTCTGATGTTGCAGAAAAAAAAGTATTAAGTAGTGCCTCTTTTGTGTTTCTTTTAGTCTTAATTATTCTCTATTAGAGTAAAAATTCATGAAATTACTTAGTGCAAACAAATATCGTCAGGGACAGGAATTTTGCACAGTCAGTATCCTATGCAAAATATATTTTGTTTTTGCATTAAAAAGGGCATTGGCACATTGACACATTTTTGCTGTTCGGCCCATAATAGGTTTACTATTAATTTTGATCATTTATGTGTTAAATTCAAGATAAAACTAAGATCCGATTCATATAATACTATTATATAACAATTATTGTTACTATTCTATTACATTCATAAAACAAGCACTATGTTAGTCTTGCATTTATTTATTCCAGCACATTCAATAACAAATGAAGCACATTCAGAAGAGGACAAACAGATGGAGAGAAAGTCGGGAAAAAAGAAGAAAAGTAGCAGAAAAAGAGAGAGAGAAAGAGAAAGAACAGGACAGAGTGATGCTTACCAGGAATGTACGTACCTTCTCTCTGAGTCTGGGCAACTACGGCAGGCTGAGGAGTTAGGGCTTGACCAAACTGACCGAATGCAGTGGGGTAGGCGGCTGCAAGCATAACAGAAAGAAGTCAAAAAACATTCTTATATCACAGCAGACATAAATGAAGAGCAGAGAGATAATGAAAGGTGAACATAGCAATGACATAGAAAGCCTTTGTCGTCGCTAATCAGACAAGGGATGTTTGTGGAATCATTGTAACCAAACAGTGCCCCGAAAGAAGGATGCAGGAATGTTTCTTTAATTATTCTTGCAGGGAATCTTGCCCTTAGCTATGTACACGTTAGTATGTTTATAGTAAAGGACCAAAAGGAGAAGATGAAACAATGCAAGTAAAAATAAGTGTAGTTAATGATAATTATGGTAACTTTGTTTTATTTTCTCTGTGTTTGGTAACTGAATGGCAAGAAAAAAAATATTGAATTGTTACATTAAAACAGACTTACTGAACAAAATATAAGTAAGAGTTACATGCCATATCCTTAATGAGTTGTCAAAAATAGTGATTTGCCTCTAAAAAGAAAACCTATTGATCAAATTATAAACTGTTATGTTCTTTACATGTACAGTGACGTGTTTATGTATAATAAATTAATTTGAAATTTGAGCTGTAATTTTTCACATCTAGTTTATGATTATGCTATGATTCAGCAAAATCCGTAACCGTAAATAAAGTTAAGTTTAATAAATTATAAATGAGATTTAATTTTATTCTTTTTCATTTTATCAATAAGAGGTTATGAAGGATTGCACTTTCTAAATAATCTTTTTTTGATAAAGAGGTACGAATTTTATAATTCTTTTAAAAAGAATTTCTTCCATTTTTGATGATACTATTTCTTCATAACTATCTAATTTTTCTTTTTTTTTGTTACTATGTTAGGAGAAATTTGTTGAATTCGAGCCACCGTCTAGATTTCACTGATATCCTAACCTTACTACCATAAAATATTTGGACCGTAAAAAGGCAATTTAAAGTAGTTCATAGAATAATTTTTTAGAGAAAACACTACATATTTGCTATTAGCGAACGATTGCTAAGATAAATCATTTATGATCATTTAAATATTTTATAGATGATCAGAATTAGATATGATTAATTAAATATTTTAATAAAAAACTAATACTACGCTGATTTAAAATAACTAGCAAAATATTTTATTATATTACCCAAAAAGAAATAGGATCCCTTTGTTTGGATATGATTTAAAATAGTAATTTAATTAAAATGAATTAAAGATAAAATTAAGTGAATTTATTTTAGTTCTATCAAAACTATTTCAAATCAAATCATAAATTTTTGTCTAAATTAGGTCATTTAAATCAGTGGATCTAATTTTTGAACTCAAGAATAACCAAGAAGGCTTATCACTAGTCTTGATAAGCTGAAAAATAAATAAATAAATAAAAAAAACAAGAAAAGGATATTAATGGCATCTAATGATGGCCCAAATAAAACAAAAATTTAAGCTATGAGTTTTTATATCGTATGAGAGAGAGAGAGAGAGAGAGAGAGAGAAAAGAAATAATACATTATTCTGTGCATACATATTTGGGTTAATGCATAATGTGTTGACGTAAATTCGAAAATCAAAAAATACTTTTGCTATAATTGTGCATAAAAGGAGTTATTGTTAAAGCTGGGAAATTAATTTTCTAAATTGGATCAATCATGCAGTTTTTGTATTTTTCTACTAAAAGATATCTTTTAAAGTTAATTTCATTGATTGGAATATAAATAAATTACATAAGAAATCTTATTTTTTCATTTCATTATCACTTAAATTAAAAACATCAACATGGTGCAAATTAAATAACTTCCATCTGTTACTTATTCCGAGATTCCTAACCCAATATCGTCAACTAAGTGCTCTGTATTTTACGAAAGTTTTCATTTTATAAGTCTTATGTCTGTATTATAAAGATATAAAATTTTTATATTTCAAATGTCTGTTAATTAAACAGACAAATGCAAAGTGACAGCACTAATGTCATTTTATCTCATTATTTATTGTTTCTTAACACTATCTATTTCGTATTGCTTAACCATATCTGATTCTTGCACCACTAAATCTTAGATGCCTATCTATCTACTTATATAATTAGCTGCTTTACAAAATTTAAATTAGAGACATAACCTAGTTTCCAAATCCACAAAGGATGAAAACAAATATTTTGTATTAAAATTATTTTTCAATATACAGACTGATGTCGAAATTGCTCCATGTTACTTACGTATTCCCGGGTAGGGTTGGAGGCTTGGATAAGCGGTGGGTTGCAGAGCATCCCCGTTTGGTATGGCTTGAGCTGAAAGAAAAGATGAATTAACAGTTAATAATGTTTGAAAAGCACTTAATCATAAAAAAAGCAAACTGTTTAAGAACGAGCAAGAAAAAGATGACATACTCAAGAGTATTGCGTTTCTGCAACGTGATTTTTTATAATCTTCACCTAATTCAGGTATTGCAATTACTAGAAAAGCAAGAAAGGATGCTTTATTTTTAATCCCACTTGGCTATCGTTGAATGAAAAGAGATTTTGCCAGCATTTTTTTTTAGCTTGCAATTGAATTCTGTTGACTTTCAGTCGTAAGCCAACTTGTAAAATTTATATCAGTTAGTGACATGGTTATAAATTAATGAATTTTAATATTACTTTACAGAAGATACATGACAGCAAAAAACTTCAAGCTTTATTGGCACATTTTCGTATAACCTGGCATAATTTCAATTCATTCTACGGTATTTTTGAAAATTAATTTCAAAGAATTATCAAAATAAAAACGCTTACAGTTCATGTATCAGTTTTGAGAGACAAAGAAAGAAGAGAAAGGTATAAGGGAAAGATCTATAGAAAGGTATTTATGAAGAAATAGGTATAGAAATAGGAAGAGATTTATGAAGCGGGGTTGATTGCACTATTTGATTGGATAATTTTTAAAAATTCAAAGTATTTGCATATTCAGATTATCATCGCTTCTCATGAACTTTTTAAAAATTCATGAGAAGTTTCCAGGCATTTTAATGCATATTAAATGCAAAAAGGCGTAAATGAATAAATAAGATGTAATTTATCAAGAAAATTAGAACAAGATGGAAATTAAATATGTCTATACCAACTAACTAAATAGAATAGAAAATATTTACTTTTCAACTAATTATTAATTTAACGAAAGAACACAACAAAAGAAAAAGAGTGCGAAATCATAAATGTTTTAGAATAAAAAAAAGTTCATTAAAAATTGTGTAAAAAAAAAGAGGAAAATATAAGATTCTTTCCAAATCATTTTTCTCAAACAAAAGCATTCATTTATAAAATAATTTCATTTTATTATTGAATATTATCTGTAAAGATTAAATGTTAATAATAGTTTTAATTGCTACTTAATCGACCAAAAACTTCTCGTTTCTGGTTATTCGAAAAAGAAAGGGAATATGATATTATTAATTATAGCAAGGTTGCATTTCGAATAAGCAGGATTCAGGTAAGGAAGCCATAAAAACATTTTTATAAAATGAACAATTTATTAAAAAAGTCTACATTACTTTCTAAAAGAATCGACAACTTTTAATTTTAAATAACATTTCAATTTGCTGCTTAATAGAGTCAAATATGCTCATTTAATTCTTGTTGCGAACTAAAAGCAGCTTACATTTATTTAAATACTGCAAATATTCCATTTATACGCACTATTGGATGAACACATCACGAATAATTGAGATTATAGTAACTTCAGACCATCTTTTTAATTATATGTTTGGAAGTATAGTTTTTTTGCAGATGAAAGATTTAATAATAAATTAAGCATCAGTTGTACCTGTCGGAATCTAATTTTATCTTTACATCAATTGTTAATTCAATTTTTAAGTATGGTTTAGTATGTAATGAATATTGATATGTATCAATGTTCGTGATTTCTTGGAGGATATTAATTTAAGTTATAAAGGAAATGAACCAAATTAAAGATCAAGGATTCACGGGAAAAAAAACTGTTCTAATTTGTCGTAAATCTGAAATTTTCTTCCGAAGAGCAAAGATTAATATTGCTTTCAAAGAGAAACTCATTTCGTTCAAGCGAACCATTTCTAATTTAAAACAAATTTATTTTTTTCATTAATTCTTCATCTTCTGCAAAATTCAAATCTCTCTCCAACATCATTAAAGGAGTAATAATAATTTTCCAATCTCTCAACCGGAAACGACTTAAGATCATCAGCGTAACTTTTTATTAATTATATTGGGATATTACGTTTCCTCTTGGAATTTTTTCCCTCTTTGACTTCTTCCAATATCTTTTCTCCCTATGTGTGCTTTTTTTAAGGGGGGAAAGAGGGGAACTGTTTTCTATTTCGACATTAATTTCACAAATTTCGGTTAAATGTAATTGGTCAAATGAATATGACTTACATGCATTTTGATTTCATTAAAGGAAAAAGATGAAAGTTAAAAGAAAAAAAAAGAAGAGAAGAAATTGGAAATACGATATAAAAGCAATGAAATAAATTCCAATTTAATTTCTTTGAGATCCAGAATGAGAAATGGAAAAAAAAGACTCAGAAAAAGCAGCAGCTCCACTTACGAGAAATCTCGTGAAAGAAATAATTACTTATTATGATGAAATTGTACATTGAATGACCAGTAATTTAAGAGCCATTTTGATTGTACGTTTCCTTTCATCAAAAGTGAAAAAAATATTGAGAGTATAACAAAAAATAAAAATAATTCAAAATTCTATTGTTCTAAATTGAATTTAAACGGTGCTACATACCATTAATATTTAAAATGAGTCCAATAGGATCATTTAAATATCAATCACTGAGTCTTTGTTTCCTGTAATTTTTTGACTCACTTTGGGAATGACTGTTATTAGATATAATATTATTAATAGAGTATAAAAATTACGTCTTTCAATAAAATTATTATACTATATTTCAAAACTATTTCTTTCAGTAATAATATAGTTATTACCTCACAAATGTTTTTTTTTCATTTTTATATGCAAAAATGAGTTAAAAATTACTTGTAATGATATAGCTTTCTATAAAATTGTAAAAATTAATCTATAAGTACAAGGATTCTGAACATGATAAATAATTGCCTTATATGAGATTTAAATCAGAGATGATTTTTACTGTCTAATAAATATGCTTATTAAATATAGGCGTGTTTGGAACTAAATATGTCTTTTTACTTCCTCGCATCTGAAGTTTACACAGGTAAAGTATTGTAACTGTCAAAAAATTCAAACTCAAGATTTTCATGTATCAAATATCACATTTGATACATGAAATTCCTCCGAAATTATTTCTTTTCTTCTTTTTCTTGAGTCCGAAAAACACTTTTTTTGGGGTTTATGTGTGTATCTGGGAACACAATAACTCAAAAAGGCTTTAAGCTCAACAGATGAAATTTGGTACATAGTTTCTACTTCTGTCTATCAAATGTTGTGAGAAATATATTTAGAGGCAGTCTGTCTAAGTGGCTATCAGAATATGAATTAATACGATATCTATAAAACGGAGAAGTAAATGGATAAAATTCGGCATATAGATTTATATATGTATCTAATTTAGAACTAAATCTCTATAGGGTTTGGTTGTCTGTTAGTCTGTACATTCACAAACTTTTGAACGCAACAATAAGAAGTTAAATTATATAAAGTTTGGTATGTAATCTTGTGACTATATAACTATAGTTCTGTGTCAAATGTTAGTTTCAGTCGGTCTGGTTTCACAATGTGCATTCGGTTTTGTGGTGTAGTAACCCCATCCTAATGATTATTCGTCAAAGATCGTACTCTAATAGGCTGTTTCGCAACTATTATTCGACAATGGCATGTTGTCACTAATGCACAAGCACATTTATTAGAAAATATGTGACAAAATTTCGGGATACTAATACTGCAGGTTTTCATCAGAATCAGTTCAAGCGACCTCGCCATTTTCAATAATTATATTTGCATGTACAGGTACATGTCTAAGAAAATATGTACTCAAATCGTATGGGGTGGTAGAGGGAATCAAAATTATATATTTTTTGCTGTAGAACATGTATTCAAAATGCTATTTTTAAACGCTAGCGGTGCAGCTAATACCCTCTTATTCAGGCTTAAGACGTCATTTATCTCCGAGATTTGCAATAGTATATATTCCCAAATCATAACTTACAGATACCCCTCTTATATATGGTCTGAGGATGGACTATTTGCTTAAAAGGTATTCTTTGTTCCTCTCGGTGATCCTGCTTATCCAAAGAGTGAAAAGAGGAGGCTGGAAGAAAAAGAATTATCATTATTTCTTTTATCTTCTCACAGTATCAGTTAATTATTCTAATTTTCCGTCCCTCTTTCAGTCCACTTAACATAATTTGAGCTTCAAGCCCGACATCTGTTGGTTGATTCATTGGCCTCTTATCCACTGGTTTAACAAAATTTTAAAAGTGTGATTCCACCCAAAATTCATAGTCTGGATGTCTGAAGCCCTAACCTTAATACCACACAAGACATCAGCCAAACGATTGAACAGTGGACTATTTTCAACAAAAGAAAGTAAACATCCGTGTGTACGTATCATTAACTTTTTCGAAATAATTATTTTCCTTGTCAGCAGACACGATCAATCATTCACTTCATTCAATAGCCGCACCTTCTATAAATAAAACGATTATAATCTTTTGTCATGTAAAATCTCCCATAGGTAATGTCCAATAATTTCTTGCGCTTTCAGAGGGATTTAATCGAACTTATTGTAGGCAGCTTGATTCTGTGATTAGAAGTGATTTGTAAGATCTCTTTCAGTCTTTCATAACTTAATTCTGCTGACAGTGATAGATCCACTTTCGCAAAGATGATGAGGCATTTACTCAAGCACTCACCAATTATTTAGTTGGAAATATCCACTATACAATTATCAAACAGTTCGGCCTGTTTTTTGTAGACCCATACATTAGGTGGATATTCTTTAAGTTCTGATTGTATGCATAGATGCATATTATTGTATATATGAGAAGAAAATAAGCTTTTTGTCAGTGCAACGATGTGCTGATCATCTCCCTCCAATACTCTAGCATCGAAAGGTGGAATTTCCGAATTCATATTTTAGGGGAAAAAGATGATTACTTTGGTTCCCTATACTTCAACTTACAATATGGGCAGCTATTTTTAGAGAATCCTCTTTATACACATATATCACAGCAAATTAAATTATAGATTTTGTTGATTAAAATCCTTCAAATTCTGAAAAAAACCCAATATTCTTTAGCTTTTATAAAAGCCAAGAGATAAGGAAAAGAAGTATTTTAACAACCAATTTATTTCTCCTCAAATTCTAATTTTCCAAATTATCAAACCGGAGTTTTACCGTGTTGTTTATAATTAGCTCTAAAACGGTTGTATCCTATATCTGAAATTCTTGAGATAATATTTATTTGATTATATGAAAAAATCATGGTTGTTGAACATTAAAGGATCATTGGCCATAACAGAAAACCATAAAACATGTAACTAATTGTTCACTTGAAAAATTAAATCTTAATTATAATTGGATGCATTTCTACACATTCATGGTTGGTATTCTCAACTTGATTTTAGACTAAAAAACGAGTTTGTCTAGATCTGTTTGACATGAGGCTCAACTCAACTATTGGACACCACTTACATGGTCACTGAAAATCAAAAGAAATAGATTTAATAACAAACGACTAGAATTGAGCTTTTTGAATTAAATAATCCTGTCATTATCGATAGAGTTACAATATCTTTATTATTTTGTCAAGATTCTACTTTCGAGTACGACAACTTTGCATTTTCGTACATGAGGTATTTTACCTTCGAGTAGTTTTTAGGTTATGTTATGTTATAAATGGGAAATATTAAGAATTGTAAGAAATTTTATTTTGTTGAAATTGTACGATATCCACATGCAGAGAGATAGAGAGGCTTCATTTATTTCAAGTTTGAAATTTACACTCTGATATACATAATATAAATCAGAAAGAAATCGCTGAGTTCTTACTTGAAAAACCTTTATTTGTAATTAAGACATTTTCCTCTACACAAAAAATTTAGCTTTTAATAGTTGTACATGAATGGTTCTATTAAAATATAGGGAGATTTTTAAACTTCTTTTTTCGTCTAAAGAAATAAATTATGAACATTTTTAATGCATATATTGTTGATTAAAAATCTAAATCTGAGTTCAACTGTTACATGAAAAGGAGAAAAATTGAAAAAAGTTTAGAAACTTTTACAGAGGACTTTCTCAAAAATTTATTTTTAGAAATAAATTTAAATTAATAAAATTTCCCAACGGATAAAAATAATTCATTAAATTTTTTTTTTATGATATGAAATGGAAAATAATTTAATTATAAGATGATATGATTTATTAAGTGATTATTTATAATGATATAATAAAAAATCTTTAGTTTAAAGACGACTCACTTTTATATGCTTTTTACGAGATATTTTGATTTATAAAGTGAATTCACTCATGAAATATTTTTTCTTCTTCAATCTTTTAAAAAGATATTTGTCTAAAAAAAAACTCAATGCTTTTGTCTCGATAAATATTTATTATAAGATTACCAAATCCTTATCCTCTAAACAAGAATACGAATCAGTAACATACCGCTCATGTCTGTCTGACTGCAGGCCTAATTAACTGTATTTTTTCCTACGAACCATTTTGATAAATTATACATGTAATTGTTTATTCCTTTTTTTAATTTCATCATCAGCAGCAGAAGAAGCAGACGATAGATTAGAAATTATTATTCTTTTCCCAAATATTGCATCGAAAATTCTGAAGAGGAAAGCATAATTAAAAATGAAATTGGAAGTTTAATTACGCCCTTGTCTTCAATCTCGAGAATAATGGGTCTTTAATTTCTTTTCATTTCCTTCATTTTTTTTCCCGCGAAGAATACCATTTTTTGAATTTTTTTTCCATTCCCTTTCACTTCTTTTCACTCTCGAACCAATATCGTTTGCAGTTTTTTTTAATATAATCTTCATTTTCTTCCTTTCTATGCCTTTCAACAGTTGTAATGATAAAGGCAATTGGAAAAAAGGGAGGAGAAATGCTGGAATGAGAGTTGAAATAAAAGAAAACGGCAAAATAAAATGATGATAAGAATAAATTAGAACAATTTTTTTTTTCACGTTGCTATTCCTATTCCCAGCTCACAATGATACGATAGAATCAGAATAGGAGATAATGAGACTCCACAACAATTTTCTGCATATGATGAGTACACGAATTTTCATATAATTTTCGAACAGAATATAGAAAGGAAAAAAAGAACATGAGACAATTTTGCTTCATACTTTTTTTTAGTTATTGTTTTCCAACCTTAAATATTGAAGACTGAAACCAAAAATATGTTTTTATTTTTCCTTGATTTTTACCTTCCTGAATTTATTGTTATTTGACATTAATATAAATTCAAATGAAAATTATAAGACAAAATTTGAAGAAAATAGGGATGAAAATATATAAGAAAGATTTGCATTCATTTCAACTAACAAATTTAGATAAAATCCTAACGGTTTTCAAAAGAGGCTTTTGCTTTCCGCGTAAATCTTTCTAATTTAGCATTATTTTGGATGAGATAAAGACTATTCAAAAATGAATAAATTAATTATCAATTCTATGAAAAAAGGCGTTCAAAAATACATAAAAAGAACTAAAAATCTACACAATGTTCATCAGAATATCAGGATATAATTTAAAATTCTAATCCCAAATAAGCATAAGTAGCTTCAATAAAATATTTTCAATTCTTAAAGCATTATGAATTCAATCACACACCTTTAGAATTATGTGCATATAATTTTTAGAAGCATATTGTTTAGTTCCTTTGAAATTAATTTCTTCTTCAAGTAAATTGAAGATATTAAAAACCGATGCTTGATTTTAGAAAGAATTTATTCGACGTTTTTGTACGATGAACTTAAAATACATATTCCCAAGTTAAATTGGTTTCATTTTTTGAAATTCAGGTGACGGCGAAGAAATATGGAAGTCTAGGAATTAATAATGAATGTTTTAAAATATGAGGAATTATAATCATTTCATTTTAAAGAAGAAATTTTGAATTTATCAATGCATTTTAGCCATTTAAAAGTGTTTTTAAAGAAATTGTTATTAGAAAGAGGATCTTGAATAATTCATAGTTAAAGGTATGTTTATTTTAAAGAAGAATCTTTTTATTGGAAACAGTATAAAGAAGGGGGAGGAGATGGAAGGTAATTTTGTATTGAAGGTTTTGATAATAAAACGAATTTTTTTTTTAAATTTTCTAGTTTGAAAATACCAAAAATATTTTCTGTTTGTAAAGTATTAGTTGAAAAAATAAATGACACTAAAGTTTTGATGTCGAAGAAGAAAAATTTGTGAATTTTAATACTTTTAAAGTAATTTTGATCATTTACTTGATTATTTTTTTTCTCAAATCCATTTTAAACTGCGCTAGGATTGTTTCAGACAAATTATAATAAAAAAAAGAGAGGAAACCCTTGTCCCCAAAGAATTGTTTTTTTTTCAATGGTAAAATAATGAGAGAAAGATTTCAATTGGGATACGATTCAATAATTTATCACAAAAAGATTTAATTTTGTATGCATTTTGAGCATTCTTAGACTAGGAATTTGCAATACATCGATTGAATTCATGAACATTACAATAAATGGCATAAATCACTGAATACGTTGTAGAGTAAAAGTATTTATGCAATAAAAGTTCAAAAGTAAACAGGTGATAGAAATATTTTTTCTAACAAAGGAAATATGACAAAATCCAGAAAACAAGAAATAAAATTATATCACAAGCTGTGGCTGTAGAGAAATATACAGTAAGATAGGCCTAATTTAGTTTAAATTAATACAGATAAACTGCGATTTCGACATTATCAAGAAAATAGATAGAATAATTAACCCCCTCGTACAAATTCCCCTGGTGGCACCTCGAAATGAAGATGAGAAGCTTTCGGCATAGTGGTTGGTTCTCGTCACCCTGGAGGATACATGAAAAGTGGGGGTCCCATCAATGACTGGAAGGGTTGTACTATGGCCGGTGATGGACCTTAGGACTCAATCATAATTCCCACCAGTGTTGCTGTAGCCTCTGTCCGGTCATTCAGTTTTATTACCTGTGTGCCTTCGGCTGGGTCAGAGAGTCAGTGATATGTCTATCTGTCGTACAAAGCATAAGTAATGTAATCGTCGAAAAATTCGAACTCGAGATTTGACGAATCTCCCCCTTTCAGACTTTTCTGAGTCAGAAAACCCAAATTTTGGAATTAAGTCTATCTATCTTTAAACACGATACCTCAAAAATGTTTTGATCTAGAAGTATAAAATTTTGTATAAACAACTTGTAGATTTCTATCAAATTGTCAAAGATAAAAGCACCCCGAGATAAATACGTGGATTTTAATATATGATCTGTACTCACAAATTCTAAATCTGAGTGAAATTTTGAACGAAAGTGATAAAAAGTACGAGGTACTTTCCAAAATAGTCAATTATTTTTACTATATTACGAATCTTAATACAAAACGTGCTATATTGTGAAACTAAAGTAAAGAAAAAGAATACTTCTGCTTGTTATAATAAACTTCTATTCCCCTACCAAATACAACTCCACGCATCATTTTATCTCAAAAACTCCATTCAATGAATTTATAGGAGTGTAAGAGACTATGTTGCTGGACGGCAACCAAAAATAGTCGAGCTTTTCAAACTGTCACCCGCCTACTACGAGAGGGAGAAACAAAAATGATCTAGTGAGAGCGGCATCAGCAGCAGGTTGTTGAACAACTTGTAGCTCTTGTAGCAAAGAGGTTGAACTCTTGACACCGACGCGAAAAGGTGTTTTCGTCACGAAGTTGCTCTCCAGGGCCACATTGCGTTGAAAGAGTCAACGACGAGACGCCATTTCGGGGTTGGAGGGGCAGAAGCGTGGAAATATTGCTCTAGTTAACGTGGGGATGGCTTTCTTTGCTTTAGGTTAGCATATGGCGGACGAGATTTTACAAGTTTGCTTTACGAGTGTTATGAGTACTTTGGTTTAATAATATTATTTCTCATGTGGGTTAGATAAATGGCAATAAGGGTTAAAAATCACAATGTGCAATTGGCATTTGAGGTTTTGACGAATCTCCACATTTCAGGTACCGTGAGTCAGAAAAAATGTGTTTTTAAATCTATATTTGTCTGTCTGTGAACACGGTGATTCAAAAACGCTTTGAGCTGGAAGAGTGAAATTTGGTACATAGACTTTACACCACATTTGCAGATTCTTTTAAATCAAATTTTGAATGAACTCCGTTTAGAGAAAGTTCGTGCGTTCTGCTACTATTGTACGTTAATTGCAAAACAAAAAGAGCGAGATAAATAAAATTTGATACACAAGTTTGACATCTAATATTGTTTGACCATCTGTCGATGTGTAATTTCCTATAAATTAAACTTATTGACTTAATGAAATTTGGTGTGTGATTTTGCGAAAACAACCGCAATTAAGTGTGAAATTTTGGTTTCGATCGATTGGAAAAATTATTCAAAATACATAATCGCGCAATAAATTCAATTAAAAAAATATTAGATTCCCACCAAATTCCATTACTATGCCATTTTCATGTAAGGCATTATTGGCTATGCCAAAAGTCCACAATTTTATGCATAGTGGAAGGAGTTAAGACCTTTATTACAGAGTTTAGACAAAGTTTCGGTGAGATTACTCCTGAAAGGTGTACTCAAAATGACTCAAATTATGATATAACAAAATAAGAATAAAAGCAGAAAAATTGTATCAGTATGAGGATCTCAGATACTAATAACATGATAGTGCAATAGTAAGGAAAAAAATAGCATTTTCCCTACGAAAGAGTGGAAGAGTGTTAAGATATTCAGTTAATTAACTTGTCCCAATGAGGGCGACTTTTCAAAATGCATATCACATAGTTATATGCAGTTACAGATCAAGGGAAAAACTACCTGATTTTTTCCAGTTATAATGAAGAATACAAAATTTATACAGAAAACAGACTTAAATATTCAGAGCCAGATTTAATAAAATATAATTTTTCGAGACACGATTTCGGAAATGAATTGTATTTCAATAAAGAAAAATTTTATTCTTTTGTTTTTCGACTAAGGAAATACTGGAGACATTTTACACGACCTCACAGGCACAGAATAATTGTATTTGTGTTGGCCACGCATATTGCCCATGCCATTTGCATAAATGAATACTCCCTCAGATTTGTGAAGTCTTCTCTTTGATTCTTTTGGAAGATATATGACGGATTCCGAAATTAGCTGAAATTAATTGATGGGTTTTATATAAAGAGACAATTGTATATTATTTTCAGTATACATAAAGATATTGAGGTAAATCAACTTATATGCATATAAATTATTTCCTGTTTTTTTGTTTATTTTGTATGTAGTTTTCAATACATTGTTATTTTAGTTTATTACGGTTTAAAAAAGATGACAATATTTTTAGCTAATTATATGTCGCTACTTGTTATTGTTTGTCGTTTGTATGCTATATTTTCTTCATATCGTAATGATTATTTCTGATAATGTACAAAATTCCTATTTGCTAAATTTTTTGCCATATTACATAAATTATGTTATATATTTATATAATTTATGCTCTATAAAATATTTCCCTTTTTTAAAATCATAATGAATAATTTGAATTACATTCTCAGCATAATAATATATTTAAAAAAATATTCTATTTCAGGGACTTTTCTATTTAAGTTTACAGAGTATTTTTCATTTATCATATTATCATTTTTCAAAGATAATATCTACCGATATTTTCATTTTCATTTCATATTATCATTTTTTAATGATAGAAAATTCCGCTGATACTGGAAAAACAATCGTGATTGTAAAATTTTACTAAATTAGTTTGAAAGTAAATTTATGGTAGATAAAGGATATTTGTAGAATAACACGCAAAAATATATTAAAAAGGACTTTATTCTATAGAAACTATCCTTATTATACTTTTCACGTATAAATTTTATTACTGTATCATAATTATACTTTTATTCACAATTGGGAACCATTTGTCACATTTTTTTTACACTATAAAAAAATTGTGTATTTTATAATATAAATTTACGATATGAAACAATTATATCATTCAATTTTACCTATATAACCTAAATTTCTATTTTTCTCTATATATAATTCTAATTTTTATATTATTTTATTATTTTTTATTTTATATATAGGGAAAAGACTAATACAGAAATAAATTTGTATCATTGATTTGAAACAATTTTCAATATGTAAAATATAGTTTCTATACGTACTTATTTTGTATGTTAGAAATGCTATTATGTTTCAGTAAGACAATTTTTCTACATATGGCACTTTTCATGGAAAAAGAAGGTATAAGGGCAATAATTTTTTATCCCTAAATTTTTTGATGCAACGTTGCTATCGGTAGATATTAGCAAAAGTGTGACTGAATTGTCCTGCATTTTATTTTTCTAAAATCCGTAGAGATGATTTCATTTTTTTTGTTTTCGAATCCAAGAGATTACTAGTAAATTTGGACAACTTTTCTCAAACTTCAAAAACAATCCATTTCAACAAAAATAACTTTCTGATTATTAAAGAAATATAAAAGGGAGTAAAACATCTTGCAAATTGAAAAAATGCGTTCATTATCTTGACGATTTCATAAACATCTCTAAAAAGGGAGGCTTTCCGAACTGATTAAAACAAACTTCCAGTTTTATTTCAAACACCTTAAAAATCCTCATTAATAAAGCGAGAAAGACTTTTTAGCCCGCTATTAAACAGAAGCCAAGATCATTAGCAAGGCAGCAGGTCTGCAGCAAGTTAAACATTTGCTAATATTATCGCCTAGTTCACAATAAGTTAAGTCTTTCCATGGACTTTCTTAACACGTCCAGAATGATTAAAATCAAAATTAGGGCCAAAGTCTAATCCCGCCGGCATTGGTGAACTGTCTTCTCACGAGAACTCAGAAATGCTGTCGTTTTCTGTATAAAAGCACTTAGGGAAAAAGGAAATTTACCTAATGGCGTGTCAATTTTCGGTTCTCGCTGAATATCACGATATTTAACGAGACTAGGAAGTGAGTGGAGTTGAGGTGTCATTATGGGAGGATAATGATGTCGTTTGGCGGAGAGATTTCTTGTTGAGGAATAAGTTAATACTCGAGAAGTACGATTCGAAAATTATTTTGAAAGCAGAATAGCATACATCTTAAAAGCCTATCTTGGAATCGTATATATTTATTTTTTTCTGATTTAGTAAAAGAGGAAATAATCCCTGGCTATTTGAAGTATGTGTTTAATTTTGACGAATTTTTTAAAGTTTTCTCTTAAGGATAAATAGTTTTTAAACAAGGAAGGTTTAGAGAGAAATAATATGATGGGTATATTTAACGAGCTTGTATTGTATTTTGTCATAAGTTACAAATGATTATTATTGGCAGGATGATGGAGAAATAATGCATATTGGCAAAGAATATTGCTGTACAGATACCGAAAAATAACTAGAAATATGCTGTCAATTGTAGTATAAAAGCACGATATATATTTTTTCTACATTATCAAATCTTTGCTCTTCGAAAAATTTGGTAAAATCCTTGATCATATTCTTTTGTTCAAATTAATGGTTAATATTGAATAAACATCACGAAATTAACTACATCTAATTTTAGTCCATTTACCGCACTAATCCAACGCCGCAGTTTAGCTTAATAAACGTAGTTTTTCGTACGACGGCTACTACCAAATGAATCCGATAATCGCGCTGTCCGCTTAAGGCTCTGTAAAAGAAAACTGAGGTAACATTGAGGGTAGCAACATCGAAAGCTCAGTTTAACAACCAGCCATTGCAACATCGAAGGCTAAATAAAGAACATCGAAAGCAGAATGGCTCGGGTACTTACGTGGGTAATGCGGCATGCCATTGGTGTAGACTTCTCCGGCCTGCCCGTTTGCTTGAGGCACGCTAAAGGTGGGCATGGTGGGGGAAGGCAAGTTAGGGATAGCTCCATTCACACTCTGAGTCCCCGAACCTACAACAGAAAGCCTCGGTCAATTCCTCGCCAAGTCCTTTGCTTTCAAATCCCTTGAGTTCTTCGGTGTCATTGAAAAGTCCGATCATTCAGTGAATTAGTGAATTAGTTCTGTTTTGAAGCTACAGGAGGACAATAATTGTTGTTTTGAATCGTGGTCAGAGGATGAGGACGATACCTGAACGTGGATGGCTACTCACTAAGAATTTCTAATGTGATACTGAATGTTCTTGTAATCAATTAATTTGATTCTATTTTATGTTCTTGCCAGAATAATTTATTTCAACAAGCGTGATCATTTGACAATTATATGTTTTTAGGCAAGAATTTTACCTATTAAGGAATGCTGAATTATTTGATTCAACTGTTGTGTTTGAAAGTATTAATATGAAAAATGTGGGATGATTTTGCAATTTTATAGTCATCTCCAAAAATAATAACAATAAATTGTGAATGTGTAAACATTTTAACGAAATTTAATGCTGTAATGGTTAATTTAAATACTGTATGTGTTTTTCACACACAAAAAAAGATTGAATTCTTATTATTTTATTTGAGTGTTGACCGTGAATGAATTTCTCGCATCTTTTGATAAAATCTAAAATAATTTGTCTTTGGTGGAGATGTTGAATGCTTTAGAAAATTGAATTTTTTCTTTAGTATTTGAAAGATATGGGGATATTCGAAGATTTTTTCTGAATTAGTAACGGATAAGGAAGTTTATATCATTAAATCATGTACTTTCTTTTTAAATTGACGCCAAATAAATTTTAGCTTCTTTTTTTCATTTAATGACTATGTAAAGTGTAATGATATTTTAAAATATTTTAGAATAAGAAAAGTTAAAATTATATGGTAATCATTTTATAACTTGATCTATTATTTGTAGCATTTTCACCATTTTATTTTATTATCCATTTCTTCATTTTGATTATTATATATTCTATGTTACATCTTTATAAAATATATAATTTTTTTTTGTAATTCTTTTCAATATGTTGGATTGATGCTTTAATTATTTAATTCTTATCAATTGTGGATAATGATAAAAAATTTTCAAATTTTTTTTTCAATATGACAATTTTTAATCCCCATAGAAAAATAGAATTTGCTTATTAAATGGATAACTTTATGTAAACTCAAGGGACTGAAATTTGTGATAATTTTTATGTACCGCATTTGCTTCACTTACTTAAATAATTACTGAAATCACAATGATATTTAAATAAATTACAATGAATAATAATATCATGAAATATGCAGATATAATAACTAATAAAGAAAAAGGGATAAAATCAAATAAGGTAATCACAATTACAATTATATAGTTAGAATTATAATTATGCAGTTTATATGCAATGTTTTTAAAAATTTGTTGCTTGAAAAGTTAAAATAAATTAAAAACAAAGATAAAGTCTTTCATTTACAAAATTTTCTTTTAAAGATTACTAAATTATGCTTTAGAATTATAATAAAGTTGGATTAAAACTTTTCAGTTTAGTTATTTAAAAACAGATATGTGATTAAAGCCATTAAATAGATATCGTTACAAAGTAGTGACCCCTTAATATTCGAAAATCAAGTTATAAAATTTATATAATAAATTATTATATCTTAATTTAAAGCTTACACTATAAGCTACTCTGAATACAATGCATGAGCTCTTAGGGATTTTGAAATTGTAAAATTAGTGTTTGGAAAATAAATAGCTAATATTTTGCTGGAATTTTTTTAAATATTTTATATTTTTCTTGATAATTTCTAAAACTGTTGTTAGTTAAAAGATTTCCTATTGATAGCAATTAAGCAAATGCGGTAACTATGTAAGCATATGGTGAAAACCAGTTGTAGGTTTCTCGAACCGAGGACTCTAAAGAACTGGGTGTAAAATATAGAATAAAAAGGCAACAGCATTAGTGCAACATCAAGAGAAGAACATCTATAGTATATAAAAAGAGTAGACAAATATATGCAAAAAACACATAATAAGCAGCATGCACATGACTGCTAAAACTCACCCAAACCATGCCAACTAAACTGCCATAAGGCTTAAATGTATGTCTAAACATTGACTTGCTACAAAAAAGAATAGTTAATAACATGATCATATCATTCAAAGCATGAGGTGCATTTACTAAGATAAAATAACTAATAACTGATTTAATTAAGTTTAGAGCATAATAACTTCATTATCTGCATGATTTATCGTAAGTAGCATATATATATATATATATTATTTATTGTACTTTTAAGAAATGACCCTATATTCAGAAGACTAATGAGTTAAGTCTCTATTTAATGAAGCAACATTGCAATGCAAGCAACTCACATTCAGTTATTTTAATTAATATAATGTTTTGTTGAAGTCTAACTAATCTTTATTCTAATAATCAAGCCGTATCTATTAATATCAGGCAACTAATAATTGGTTATATTAAATTCAGGTAATAAGTGGTTGTATTCATAGATTATTTTGAAAATTTCATATAAATAATTATGATTATTTATCTAAAGATCTGCAGCATTAGAATTTCATTTATGTTGGCAATAAGGCAATGCAAGCACCTTAGCGCAATAATATTCATTAATGTAAATTGGTTTTATGTTGTTTCTGTAGAAGTATTATATAATTCGTCATTTGCTTGTCATTTCTCATCCTTGATAATGTAAATTGAAATTTTTGATTTTGTTTTGTTGGTTTTTGAAGGTATGCGTAATCAGAAGAATATTCAGATAAGATAATGATAAATAGATCTATTTATTTCTCCAAATTTCTCCAAGGAATATGAAATTGATCATACAAGTATTTATTCATATCAAAATAGCTGCAGTTTTCAAGCAGTTATGTATATTTCATATAAAATATTAGAAACTAAAAGCATTTAAATTTATAATCTGAATTAATTTTTAATTATGTTGCATATATTAACTGAGCCACACGTTAGTTAAATTTTGAAATCCATAGCATTTTTTAAGAGGAAATAAGAACATCACAGATTACGGTAACATACAATTAAATGGTAGTTGACACATACTTATGGTTTTACAACGGGATACTGATTTCACGGGAATTGTCCCGATTTAAATGCTTTCAAATGTAGTAAAAATATGCGTGACTAATGTCACGTGATAAATGCAGCCATATCTGTTATCTAAATGAATACTGTCTATGTTGTGCTTAATGGATTTCAAAATTAAATTGATCGGGAGTATGAGCATAAATTTATTAAATTACAGAATTTGTAAAGATTTTTTGTAAATTATAGACTGCAGTATTTAATTTTTGATTACCAATCTTTCATTTTATTTTATAAGTTTTAATAGAATGGCAACTGGTACTGGCACCGATTTAAATTAGATCATTAATATCCGGTTAAATTTATGTAAAAACAGTTTTATTTATGCTTTAAAAACCTTGCCATAAGCAACATCAATATATCTTATAATAATATATCTTATTATTAAGGCACTTTTGAAATTGCTTTCACGTCAGGGACAATTAACTAAACTAAACAATTAAGCACATTCTAAAGCGCTCATGTGATTTCATGTTTTATTTCAACAAAGATTGTGTAAATATACGCGATTTCGTGTTTTGCTGCTGTTTGAGACTGGAATTGTGTGATTTTTTTCGGTTGTCTCTCATATAGAACGACGTCAAAACAGTTTAATTTTTATGCATAAAAAAACATGGCAGCCGCACATATCACGTATTTTCTCAAGCTAAGCCTATTTTTTGCTCTATCCTGCGATTTTCTAGGGTTTACGCTCTTCTTTCACAATTTTGGAATTAAATTCTATAGTAATACTATAGCGTTGCATATAAACAGTAATTTGCTTCATTTGAAAAAATAGTTGGACCTATTTGAAACCTTTATTTATGAATGCAATTTAATAAACATTCTGAAATTAGAGATGAAATTTATTTCTGATCAATGCTGTGTTTATATAAAGTGCAGAAATACTAACTACATCATTGGTTTCTAAAACTATTCAAAATCTAAAAAAGTATAAAAATCGTTTATTGACTTATGTGAGAGGATTACCGAAATATTGAATGAATCATATAATGTTTAATAACCAAAAATTGTACAATTAGCTGGATCCTTCAATATAAACAAAATTTTAAAGGGGAAACAAGATTTTACCATTTAATAACTAACTGTAATGCAAAAGCTCTAGTTCACTACTGCTAACTGTTAAATTAATACATTGTAACTTTAAATACTTGTTAATAAAATACAATACAACTTTAAATACACTGTTTCGAATAAATGAGTTTCAGAATAGTATTTAGTACCGAGAATTATATACTTCCCATATAATAAATAATCTTAACAATGAATACTTTACTTCATATTGACTTTGGCAATAATTTATAATTCGGAAATTCAGTGAACGTGTTTTGTTTTGACCACACCCAACTTCTTTTGTTTAAAAGTTGGACAGAAAGGCACACTTATTTTCTAAGGAATAATGACAAATTTTTGCATCAAAATTAAAATGATTACAAGAAACTATGATGTAATTCTTAATGATCAATCTAATTCTGATATTAATTAAAACAAAATTGCATTACTGAAAAAAATCAGTATGTATTACTTATTCTAGAAAATGCATTAGATTTATGGTGAGAAATACTTGAAGCAAATCCACATATGTGAGGTTTGTATAGTAAATTCTATTAGCTAAAATCTTTAGAACCGATTGAAAGTCTGCATTAAAATCTCAATACAGGAATTTAAAATATATGATACGAATTAAGATATAGAAACGGGTTGATTTATAATAATTATTTTCCTCTTATTTATTCTCGTAATAAGCTTAGTTTTTATTCGTTATTCAATTTCCAATACTATGATCCTCTAAATGTCTCTGTCTCTCACACACCCACACACGCACGCGCGCGCACACACACACGAACGCACAACGCACACACGCGCGCCAGTTATATGGATTCTCTAATTTTTATATAACTAATTCTCTAATTTTGTCTTACTTTACTAATGTTTTACAATCTTTCTAGGTCATAGAAAAAAAGATGAAAAAAGATATGGTGGTCAAATATTTTTCTTTCTGTTTTAAGTAAAAGTTATATCAGAGAGAGAAGGGAAAATAGAAATGCTTAAAAAGATAATTGTTGGAATATTATTGCTAAATCATATTATTTATAATATAATTTTAATTTTACTTATTACAATTTTTTAAAATTTATTTATTTATCCTAGATTAGAGTCTAACTTGATTTTCATCCTCCCTTGTCATTTTTTTTGTGAAAATCCAATATCATACAGCATTGTATCAGATATTAATGTGTGCCATATTATTTCTAACAAAATTCAGAGGAATGAATCGATATCGCAACTAACAATTTAGAGATATTTCAAAACATAATTTGGCAATTCACTTACCGCCATTAATTTGTAAAATTCCGAGGATCACTTTTATTAGAATATAAATTGCATGAATTGTTGGGGGTCATGTAGCTAAGCGAACAGAAATATTGGATTTTAGACTGAGGAGTCAGGATTTAAAAAAATATATTCGTCGAATAATTGTAACAATATCATACAGCATTGTATCAGATATTAGTGTGTGTCATATTATTTCTAGCAAAATTCAGAGGAATTAATCGTTATTTACTGGTATGTATTATCATGCCCATTTATTGTTATTATCAATCATGATTTTTTTTCAGCTTCATATGATCATTCTACAAAATTATATGGTTCGTTCAAAATTATAATATTTGTATAATTTAAAACCGACCACTAATCTAATGAAATAAACTTGTATGAATCGTAAATCATGAGTATGATAGTTAAATCTTGAAAACAAAATTAACTAAATTCTAATTAAATAGTTAATAAAACTATGTGGTCTTATTTGAATAAAAAAATTATTGAAGATATTCTTGATTATATTGAGGTAATTTTTAATTTTACTCCTTTATCATACTCATGATCTTGAAATGAAAGCTTACTTTGCCTTTAGATAATCCCTTATGCACGTTATTTACTGCTAAATTCATAAGACTTCAAACTGTCAATCATTGTCAACTAGCTGCTATACTTCCTTTGTGAAGGAAAACTGCTATCGTGGTTAAAATTCGGCCAACAACCTGCAACAAACACCCCTCTTCCCATCTGATTGACTGTCCCATTAACACGCTGCTTTATTAATTACATTAATACCACGTTGAGCTCACCAGTGACACATAAGCATGGGTTGTCATTCCTCTTAAGCCTAATGAATAATCAGTTTACGTGGCCGGCGTGCCTAACAAATTGATGTCCATCATCGGTCCAACAGAAATTATTGAATTCGATTTGCTCTGGACACGCGTCCTACCTTTAGAACATCCCCTCCCATCTGCTCCCCCCGCATTTTAAGTGATTTACGCCCCTGAGGAAAGGAAGGGGGAGGCTGAACACGTGCCTGGAGATTCATCGAATATTGGTGCTGGTTGCTGTAGAAGTATTGGAATTATGTTTGTTTCTCTACAATGGGCGAATCGAGGTCTACTGAGGAAGTTGAAAAATTTGATTATGGAAACAGTTGTTTTGTTTTATTTAGTATTACTGGGAGAATCTTTCAGCAAAGAGTAGGTTTGGTGTTGAATAATATGATTGAAAGTGCAACTTAAAAAAAGCAGAATACAGGTTTCAAGAATTTTGGAACGGGGGAGGATTTATTTTCTGATGTTGCTTCAAAATAATACGATTGTAATGCCACATGTAATTGCAATACTGAAAACATATGAAGCATATGAGGCATAATGCTTGATTCGGAAAATCATATCAACTAGTTTTGTTTTTGTTAAATTAGTATCATTATAATATAGATAGAAATGCTGTTCTCAGTACCGAAAATATACTTCCACCAGCCTTTTTTATTTATAAACTAAACCTGTCACGTTTGGAATTGCTCTGATAAATTGAACTACATGATGATGTGAAAAAAATGATATCGACAGCAGTAAATTTTCTTTGAATTATGATTCTAAAAAGCTTTAAAATACTAAAATGTATTCATGGCGCTTCTTGTTCGAAAATAGGAGAAAAATCCGAAGAAAATCTGTCTGCTTTTTCTTTCTTTTGTAAATATTTCTTGTTTCATTTTACACGAAGCCTAAAAGCAAAATTATTGTGATTGTCAAAAAAATACGACCTCGAAAATTTTATCAATATCAACAATTTTGTTTCTGGAACACAACAATTAAAAAGAAAAATAAGTTACATAACTGAAATTGTGAATGTTGTTTTATTATTAAAGTTGTAGATCTTCTATAAAAGTTAACTAAGGATAAGAATTCCTAGCTTAATTCTCAGTTCTCTTTATTAAATGATGAAGTTAAACATGGTCATTATGAAAGTACATGAATATGCCGAGAGAAGAATACTCTCTTTGGCTACATATTTTTATGTTCAATGATATTGTTACTGGAAAAACTGTTCCTGTGGGTTGCACGGTTAAATGATCAATAGGCCCAGTAAGGAATCATGATGCTTTATTGTATACAAACTACAGTCGAAACGTACTCAAGAACAGCCTTTACGGTAAATGGCAGCACAAGAGCAACAAATCGCTACTAAATGACTACAACAACAAAAAGCGCTGAGAGAGAAATTTTGGAGATCAAGATTTTCCTCAACTATGTACGTTTCTTGATTCACTGATTTCGCTTCTGACAATGCCTAATATAGTTTACATGACAGGGCATTGAATGTTCTGGAACAAACTCTGATACTAAGTATTTGGGGAGTTATCGGTAAGGTCCTGGAATAGTTCTTGTTCTTAACAAATGATCTATTTCCTCATTTTTGTCGCTAAAGGAGCATCAAAATTAGGGTGCATCCTTCCGAATCTGTAAAAGCTATCTGTAAAATCTATTTTTTTAATCAGGAGGCTAATTGCTCCAGGAAGCAATTTACAAATTCTTTACAATATATGCGGGATGTCCATTTTAATATTGGTCTAAGAATTGACTTTTTATGTTGTTTGAATTAATTATGTGAAAAAAATTACGGAGTCAATATTCTATTGTCTTAAAATTCTATTAATAATATTAAAATAATAAACTATTAAATTATCCTATTACACACTAATATTTTAAACAAAAATTTTTCCACTCCTCTGTAATCAAAACTAATCGAGCTTTGAAAATTAGAATAATTTTAGACCAATCAGTGGTCACACTTTCTTCGATTTGCCCTTTGATTAGTAGTTCCTCCTCAAAATGGATTATTGAAGCAATTTAAAAACGTCTAAAATAAGGAAATTTCAAACTCTGCCAGTTGTGGTCTCAGAAGATTGAATTATTTTTGTTTAAGTGTTAGTACGCCGAGAATATTTAACTTCATATGAGTGAAAGAACTGAGGAATTGTATAAAAATTTAGATTCTATAAATTTGCCGATAGAACACTCATTGACTTACATGATGTGAAATATTATTTTTTATGCCATTTAATATATTTTCGTAGCTCTAAACCCCATGTCTCTCTCTAACAGTCCGGAAGCTACTACTCGGAAACGATTAGAGATCACCTTAGATAATTCTGCCGCTTGGATTCTTATAACTTTAGAGTGCACAATTTTATCAATTGTTTTATTAATACCTTACTTATGGAAACATCATAAATGAATCGATAATATTACGATATATTCTCATACTCATCGATCGGAGGCTAATGAATTATCGTGAAGCTAGTAAGAAGCCGTTTAGATTATGAGAAGTTTAATACCTTCTTGTATATCAAAGTCTATTAACTGCTTCTAGACAGGTAACGTTCTTTTGGTATTCAGCTGGCTAAGACTAATCTTATCTCAATTCCATGGAAAATGCTGGCGATGTGTCGTAATGGTGTAATGCTTTCGGATCCAAATGCCTTTAAGTAACCATTGATCTCACTACTTTTACTGACAGATAATTCCACCAGACGTGCTGTCCAGTCAGAAATGTAGTTAAATGATAGTGAAAAGGATATTTTAAACTAAGATTCCACATGGAATATTGATAACGAAGACAATTTTTGATATTTATTTTTGCCTATATGGAATAATTTTCAATTAGATTACCTGATATCTGAGCAATACTACTTCAGAGAACAATATATTTTAAATACCAGTAGTTTGAATTCATAAATAATTTATATAAGTAATCTATATAATGTACTGGGGCTATGATGAGATGGCCCTCGGATAGGTCAGAGTGTTTGCTAAACGAAAGAAAAGTATAAAACGTAGTGGAGAATCAGGAGAAATAAATGAGTTGTAATACTTAATATTGTTTTAAACTTGGTTCATTTTTTCTTCTTCTCATTACTGATACATCTTTAATCGCATATTAGAAAAGAGCATAAATTAGCCAATCAAGAAATCTTTGATAAATTTTCGTTTACTTTCAAAATAGAATAACTTAAAATCAAGTAATTCTTTCGTAATATCCTCCAACTCTTCAAGGCATGGTTATAAATTATTTGAATATTTTTAATCCATTTAAGATTTGGATTTTTTTAAAATAGTTTCTGTCAAAAATATATCAAAACGGAATTATAAATAAAAAATATATCTTTCAATTTTAAAAAAACACAAATTTGTTAGGATCTATCAAGTAAATACTACAGCAAGTTTTATATTTTCCTCAGATTCTGGCTTCGGCTAAAAGAGGATGTCATAGTTATTGACAGAGATAAAACAAAATTTTAAATTTAAATTAAACTACTGATATTTTTGGAGGAATGGCAGTGCACCAGCGATGCTGCTCTCATTTCGATTGTCACATGTACTACATAATATATCCATTTTGTGTTTAGCTGCATCGGAAGTGAATCAAATATTTATTCCATCATCTTCATGGAATTGAAGTAATATATATATATATATATATATATATATATAATAGAATAATCCTTCCGGCGAACGTAAAGTGAAAAGTCCACAGATTTAATAAAGGATAGCAATGCTTTATTTTATTCTATATTTCAGACATATCAAGCATCAAACGCTTATCTTCTGGTCTCAGGACCAAGAATCTCAAGCCAGTAGTCCCTGTAGAAGAAAAACAAATCGAAACTATTTGTGTATATGAGACAATCTGCTTGATAAAAAGATGGATCACGTTTGCGAGAGAATTTAAATAAATAGGTCCAGCTATAAAACATTTTTTTTCGGCTGAAAGATATTTCTGAATTTCTGATATAATCATACATCCAATATTAGAAAAAAATTGCAAATTAATTGCTAAACCATTTCCTTTTTTCAAACAAGATCCTAAAAATCAACGTACTCTGAAAAATTTCCACCCAATCAGACATACTTTTCATTCAACTCATTAAAAAAAAAGAAAACAGGAAAATTCAGAAAAATAAAGAACCAAATCAATAAAAACCAATCATATCCATCGTCCAGATATCCCGCAAACAGCAGCGAGTAATTTTTATTCTTTCCAAACCCTTTTTATCCATCGCGCGACATATCAACCCTCTGGATTTTCCCCTTAGAAAAAGTCACAAAAACACTGAGCAGCTCCGCCAGTCTAACACAATGAATCGTGGGCCCATATAAATCCTTTAAACTTCTGTAATAATCTCCCTCTCTCTCTCTTGTTGATTGTGATAAACGTATCTCGTACGCCACCAGAAACGAAAAACACGCCAGCCTCTATTAAGGCCGATGTGAAAGCCCATATCATTGAAGAATTTATGAGCTTCAGTATCTTTATTAGAAGGAGGATTGATGCTCCAGCAGTTAAGGATGTTAAAGGATAAACAGTACACTGCCGCCTATCTTTACCATCAAAGATTTATAAAACGGAAAAGGGAGGAATTTTTTTTGAAAAATAAAGATATACAAAAAAAAAAAAAAAAAAAAAAGCTGGCCATTCGTATATTATTCAGTACATTTGGCGCAGTCTTATAAAAATGGACATCTACCAAAAAGTTTTGAAAAGAATACTTTTTGACTTTTTTTTTAAAAGCTGTTTTGTATTGAGTGCTTCTAATATCATTAGCCGCACTGTTTTTATTTCAAGATCTCTGTTGTGAAATATAATCGCTTAAATGGTTCTTTCTCTTTTTGTTGCTTTTCATTTTATGATGAACTAATAAAGAAAAATATAAAATAAAGGCTTGGAAGATGATAGATTGACTTTAATTTCATCTCCACTTGTTAAATTTGTCTGCTATTTTTTTATCATCGAACTATTATTATAAAACTCTTATAATGCCAAAAATAATTGCAATCCTATAACTAAATAAACAAGATCATTTATAAATTGCTTTCACGAAATTGAATTTAAAATGGGCAGACAATGTTTCTCGAAAATTTATTTTTTAATAAATCAGTTGTTCGGCAGCAATCATTATTAATGCCGGGTTTACACTCAGTCAGGTATAAGACGGCCAATAGGCAACGCTTGCGTAGAAAGGCTGAAAAATGCTGTTCTGTCGACGGGACAACAACATGTCTCTGTATTGTATTTTTTTCTTACTGCGCATGCGTTCATAGAATTTAGAGGTTTTTTTGGCTTGAAAAAATTAATCACTTATCATATATTAATTCTGACCTTTTTTGCTTCTTGTTTTTTCTGAAGCGAGGTTGTGTTGTTTTTTTTCTATAGTTTTCCAAATTTAGTTATGTTGACCTTTTTTTATTTTATCATGTTTTTTATGTAAATATCCATCATTTTAATACTATACGTAGTAAAAAAGAAAAATTCATGGGCTGCAATTTATAGCCAAGCATGGAGGGCCTAAATCTCTCTCATGAAATTATGGCAAACATAAATAAGTTCCATTCTGCGCATGCGTTGCCTACTGGCTGTCTTATAACTGGCCGAGTGTACACCCGGAATAAGATTTGTCTGTTTACATTTTTTTTGTAAGTATGCGAATATTAAGAGAAAAAAAAACTGTGCTTTCTTTACGCGCTAGGGCACGAGCTATAAGTTTTGAAAACGTTTTATAAAAATATTTTATTTCTTTTTTTCAAAACAGACATTTTGTAAATCCTGGATAGATCATTGTATTCTCTTACTTATTAAATAGAATACTATAAATTGTATTTGCACTTAGTCAACTTTTTCATTCATAGATAAATGTATTGTTATCAACTAAAGTAAAAAACTTGAACTGCTATTGAGCCAGTGCGATAAATTCTTGATATGAATAATGAATAATTCTTAATCTTTAATCATATAGTTTATAGTAATATGAATTCCCTTGAAACCTATTATAACGGGAAAGAACTCATATCTAAGTAAAATAATTATCTAATTCTTCGTACTTTCATAAAGATAGTAAGAAATAATGATACAATTGGTTTATTTTTAAGCGTATTATTAAGTTTAAAAACTTTGAAGAATGCTTTCCTGCTTTTTAGAAAAAACATTATTAGATATTAAGATAGTGTTAAATTAGTAGTTAGTCAGTATCAATTGCATCCAAGCTTTGACCCGAAATGAAAACTCTGAATTTCTGATGTAAAATATTTAGTTATTTTACTAAATAATGTATGCAATGCGTGCTCGGTTTCGTCAATTTTTTTTATGTTGGAGTGATTTATTTCTAGCAACATATTAGCATAAGATTCAGACGTCATACATTTACAAAATAGTGCATATCACAATTTTTCAAATCTCTATATGAATAAGGAAACATTTTTCTTAAATTATTTTTGTCTACTCGTTTTTTTTTATTTTCTGATTTATTTATGACATTTAATATTGATTCATTTTGTAGTTACTCCTTGTTGCAATGTGAGTTTGTATGTTTTTGTATATTAACTCGGAAATAAATAGATTTCCATCCAAGTATTTCTTTTAGCAACATCCTTCAACAAATCCTTCAGATTCCAAGAACCTTGAATGGCAAACCTAATTCCAATCTTCTAAAACCAACCACATAAAAAGTCTGCCAGCAGTAACAATCGGAAAGATTTCGCGCACAAGTAACTAAAAAGACAAACTTTTCTTGCTTTTTTTTTATCCGCAGGACTCAATAAAAGCCATTTCAGAACGAAAGCCTAATAAAAACACTGCACAAAGGACAAAAGGACACATGCAATTAAGATCTGTTTTGCTTGCGCAGGGGCTCGACCGTCGATATACAACGGCCTTCTTCCTCCTTAATGCTCACTGTCTCCTGCAAATAACCTTCCATCAAAAAAAGAGCCAAGAGGAAACGGACAAGCATCCCATTTGGTGGAGAAAGGGATACACAGGACTCACGGACTCAATCACCATATGTTTACCTTAATGTCCTGTTCCTACCCTCCCCCCTTTCCCGAAGATCATAGAAAAGGGGAAACTGGAAACCACCCACACAACCCCTGGATCGTTACTCCCTGGCATACGTATTATCTACATCATTAGTTGAACAAACGACTGTGTCTTTGCCTACCCACCACCCCTGCCATAGAAATCGGAGTCTTCCTCTTGGAAGACTTATTCAGGTGCATTTTGTAATGGAAAACGATGACATGAGCAGTTCGGCTGTATGGTCCTCCCATACATCACCTGTAATGGTGGATGAGCATTCACTTGCTGGTGTTGTGATGTCAGAAACGAGATACTGTTGTGTTTTTTCGCATGTCGACACAGTTGCTGAACAATCTGTAAATCTCTGCAGCAGTGATTACAGAAGACGTGGAATTTAAGAACTTCCATTGGGTTGTATCTACTTAGAGAGGAAGGTTATTGTTATACCATTTTTTTTAAAAATTAATGTAGCTGATATTTCTAACAAAATCATCTAAAGCGAGAGTTATTATAAATACAGGTATATCATATGAAATTGCCAATCGTTGTACATTAAGGTAAAGATGTTATAAGTGAAATAGCGGTTCACTACAACGTACTGTGCAGCGGGATACGTTAAATAAATAGGATGCTGCGCATTTACTACAATAATAATAAAGTAGACTTTTAGATCAGCATGATAGAAATGTGTAATATGGCAATAGTAGATAGATTTGTTTAATTTTACTACTGTTATACAAGTTCTATTAAAAAAGTACTCATAAGCTTTCTAAATTAATTATTTCTATTGACAAATATGATCTAAAGAATTCTTTTTAGTAAGTTTGAAATATTTTTTAGAAGTGAAATAATTAGTTTTTAGAAAATACATAATTATATTTTCCTTTTAATTCAATTTTTATGCGGGATATTCAATTTGAAAGTTTAAACTTCAAATTTCTTTAATAGTGAACCTAATTTTGATTTAATTATTATGTGCACTATTCAACAATATGTTGCATGTTATTGTTTTCCCTATTTTAAGATTCATATTAATTTAATTTGAGTCCCATTTCTTATATCTGGATTTATATGCTTGATAAATTCAAAGTTTTATATAAAAAACAAACCAAAGGGAAAACAATGTTCACTTTATAAACAGTTATCATTCAAATAAATAAAATATTCATTATGAATTTAGCAATAAACAATTTTGAAAATCCTCAGAGCGAGTTTAATTTAACACAGTTGCGTTCTGAAGCAAAAAATGAAGCGGAAATTGACAACTTCATAAAAGTAAACGCTGATAAAGGGACTAGACGTATGTGTAAATAAAAAAAGTTGTGAAAAGAAATGTATTGATATTTTTATTTGATGTGATCATTGAATTGAAAAATACATACGATCAAGCTATCCGACTTTTAAGGCTCATTTCAGATGGACTTCAAAGAAAATTAATGTTAATTTATGATTCTTAGTTTCTACATTACAAATCTTATATTTAATTTATGATTTATGATTATTAGTATACTTCTATAGATTACATCGTGATAATTTTACGTAATAAGTTATTACCAACAGATACTGTTGGCAAATCCACAGTTTCCATCATTTGACATATTATACCATCAACTATTTTTGAAAAAAAAAATACTATCCTCGTGATTTAATGCAATTTACATGTATCTCTAATAATGCATAAGATTGACGTCGCATCTCTTTCACTTATCATCCTAAAAATTTGCTTGTTTCCCCTTCAATTTATATCCTAAAAATTCATGCCAATTCTGAAAAAATCTTATACATAAGCCAAATTGCTCGTAGGAAGAATGTCCAAATACCATTTTTTCAACTTTTAAAATTTCAGTCTTTATTAAAATGTTAAAGTAAATTTGGAAAGGAGGGGATTATTTGTAAAAATGAAATTTTATTTCTGGAAGATGGATTATATTTTGAAAGTAAATTCTAATAAAGTGGAAAGTATAAGGAAAGACCATCATAATCAATCCTAGCTCCAGCTGAGTCTATGCAATATCTTATGAGTTATAGAATTATTAATGATTTATTCAATATATGTGTTTCTACTCTTTTAGTGGCTATAGAAAAAAAATTCTAAAATACAAAACGCTTTTTGTTTAAAGTAATGTTCTTATTTAACAGATCGATTACTGATATTTGAAGCTGCTTATTTTTTTCAATAATGATTAATAACATATAATTTTCCTGTACTATCAATTTAAATTCTCATATTGAGCCGAATGAATTATAAATATTGGTAATTAAAATTGCCCTGGGAAATAACAGTAATCTTTAAGTTATTGATTCGATATCATATGATGTAGGATTTATTATCATGATAATAATTTTATATGTAAGAAGAAATTTTAAAAAAGTTGAGTATTTTGAGATTTGTTGGAAGATTTACACACTATCGAATAAAGAATAGTGCATATCAAATTGCGTAACTATGAATTGCAATTGATGAAATTTTTAATGTGAAATAAACGCTATAAATCATGGAGATTTCAACATACCACATTATATTTTCAAATAATTAATTTGCTCATAGAGAGCACATGTGTCTAAAGATACCTGTCGAAAAATATGTATGGAAGCATTTTAAAAATGTAGATTTTTTTAATGCTTATTTTGAAAGCTGGTTACTGAAAAGATTTTCTAATGTTTGATTTGAAAAAAATAATTATGAAACAAAAAATACTTGTAATGGTGTAAAATTTAGGGAGGTTGACATCACCGGCGAGTTCATTAATGCTTTATCCAGTCCAAGACGGCGGAGATTGTGGGAGTGGAGTGAAACATTTTATTTTTCTGTAACTCTTAATCATTAAAATGTTTCGTAAGTTTGGGGAAAGAGGATTGGTTCAATGTCGCAATCAGACCACAATTCGAAATTATAAGACCCATTTCGAAATAGTGTCTGAGTTGTTTCAAAGGTAGAATGTCAATTTAACTAAGCAAAATGCACTAGACATAGATATCGCAATATCTAATTATTTTTGTATTGTGAACTTACTAAATTAAACGAAATAAAAAGAAATTTAAACCTCCTACATCTGTCTTGGAATTTTATTCAATATCTAACTAAAGGTTGAAATTTATTTTCTTTCGTTTAATAACTGTAGAAAAGATCTATCCAGAATAGCTAGACTTTGGTTATAGAAATTAAATCACTTTAATATATTCGTTAAACAAAGTATCGCTCATTAATTGACTTTCTTTCACAAGCAACATTGTTAGAATTTTTTGGAAGATTGTTAGGATTTGTTGGTTTTTTTAAAAAACTTTTCCGATATCTTTTCTTTATTAAGTTCGCTTAAAAGTAGAAATTGTTTACTGAATGTCTAGCACAAAATTCAATAAAAATTGCTGCATATCTAGCACAAAATTCAATAAAAATTGCTGCATATCTAGCTCAAATTTATATAAAAATGTTTAATGAATGCTATATTATTATTTGAATGCCTTTCGCAAAGTGGATTAAAGATAAATTTTAGTAATTATTATCCACAAAGGCTGATTTTCTAAAGTGTTAAAAAGAAACTATAAATTTTTTTTTTATCATAAGTGTTTTTAAGGCAGTTTTTCTATTTGAAAATTTTAAATACTTTTCATAAAGAAATTCACCACGACCGTGAAATTGCTTGCATTTGCAAAAAAAAAAAAAAAAAAAAAAAAAAAAAA
>JAPMOR010077955.1:344345-370876 GCA_026543865.1 Argiope aurantia
TCTAGCACAAAATTCAATAAAAATTGCTGCATATCTAGCTCAAATTTATATAAAAATGTTTAATGAATGCTATATTATTATTTGAATGCCTTTCGCAAAGTGGATTAAAGATAAATTTTAGTAATTATTATCCACAAAGGCTGATTTTCTAAAGTGTTAAAAAGAAACTATAAATTTTTTTTTATCATAAGTGTTTTTAAGGCAGTTTTTCTATTTGAAAATTTTAAATACTTTTCATAAAGAAATTCACCATGACCGTGAAATTGCTTGCATTTGCAAAAAAAAAAAAAAAAAAAAAAAAAAAAAACCCGGTGGTAATAATTTATAAAAAAAAGTATATTGTGCTATGCTTTACATACAAAAACACAACAAATAGTGCTATACTTTAAATACTTATTAAAAAAGTATTTCAAACACTTCTGTTATTATTTTTTGAAATGCCTCTTCGATTGAATTATATCAATAGCGCACGTATTGGAAAATTTTACTTTGTGAAAAATTACAGATAATAAAGTATTATAAAATGTTTTTCATTATTCGTTTGCTTTTATAACTTTAAAAATAAAAGGAACGTATCAGTGCTATAGATGCCAAGGAAATTTGAAGCAAACTATAAGTGCCAAAGCAGGCAGGATGGCCTTTATTCTCATAGCGGATTTCAGAGAGTAAATTGGAGGGCGCCAAATGATTGATTGCTGGCTTAGTATGAGTGGGGCTTACCTGAAGTTGGGGTGATGGCAGGGTTCGCCAGTCCGTTGGGGACCGTCGTCATCTGAGGCAACTGCGCAATGGCCAGAGCAGCCATCGGATTCATGTAACCCCCTTGGGCCGCGGCGGCCATCAGGGCGGCTTGCTGTTGCATGAACTGCAAAGGAAATAAGAAAAAAAATCTTACAAAAATGTATACAATTCATGATAAATTCAAATACAAAATTAAATCTTGGAGAAATAAAAAGCTAAATTATAATGCATTACAGAAGAAAAAAAATGTAACTAAAGAATTATATAACTGCCTGCTTAATTCCTTGAGTTAAGAATGTACTTCACTTCCTGATTAGGTGACATATACTATTTTGGACTTTTATTCATATTTCTATCCCTATAAAACGAACTGGAAATATTAAAGCACTTATGGGTAATTTTTATATTTTAATTACTTAATGTTTTCATTTAATTTCAGATTTAACTACTAAAAATTAAGTCATTTCATACATGAGTCAAACATATAAATATGAACTAAAACTTAATAAATATAAAAAGAATTGACAGCATAATTAATTAGAGATAGAAAAAAAATGCGAGTTTCAAATAAGTGTAAAAATTTAAAGTGTTAAAAATTATGTGGAAATAGGATTATTGTTTAAAAAATTTAATTTAGGAAAAAAAATTAAGAATTTAATAGAAACCAATCAAAAATATCTTTTAAATAAATTAATATGATAATGAATCATTTTGATTCACATTTTGTGCAATTTACTCAGTAAAATACATACTGGCATTCGAAAACAAATAGGGTAGCAATGTCGAAACAGGGTAGTAATGTCGAAAAAATAGGGTAGTAGACAATAATATTTTAAAAACTATTACGGATACATATGAATATATTCCATGACTATCTTTTTGCATTTTATTTAAAATAAACTTGGACACAAAATTGACTTGAGGAATATAATCCATAGCATCTACGTGATGAATTCAAATACATCAATAAATATTGGGGATATTAGGTTGTTTCATTATTTTTTGGTCAAATAAATGCATGAATTTTATTTAGGTAGTGATTTTTATGAAAATAATTTTAACAAAGCAAATAACATAAAAATAATACTTTTGCATATATTTAATTAATTTTAAGACTCAGAATAACGTTATTTTGAGCCATTTTTCCAAATGCAGAGCATAAGCGCAAATTCGTTTGAATGCATATAACTCAAAACTGCATCTCTACAATTTGTCGTAATCATTATTTTGTATAACTTAAAATTTCTAGTTTTCTAAACTAATACTAATAAAATAATTTTAACAAAGTTAATAATACAAAATTATAATTTTGCATATCTTTCATTCCTTTTAAGGGTCATAATTTCTGTAGGATTCAGAAGAATATTATTTGGCACCATTCTTCCAAATGCAAAATCCTTGCATTAGTGCGAGATGTTCATTTGAATGCATATAACACAAAACTGCACTTCTAGAATTTGTCGTAATCATTATTTCAGATAACGTAAAACTTCCAGTTTTCTAAACTAATATTAATAAAATTATTTTAACAAATTTAATAATACAAAACTATACTTGCGTATCTTTAATTCATTTTAAGAATCACAACTTCTGCAGAATACTGAAGAATATTATTTTGCACCATTCTTCCAAATGCAAAATCCTTGCATTAGCGCAAGATGTTCATTTGAATGCATATAACACAAAACTGCATCTCTATAATTTGTCGTAATCATTATTTCGGATAACTTAAAATCCCTAGTTTTCCAAACTAAAATATTGCACCTGCATATAGCGATATTCCATATAACTTTGCATTTGTGGCACGCATACAAAATACATAATATTTTAATGGAATTCTATCATGTTTATTCAAGTTTAGAATTCTGAGAAGAATTTATTTTCGCGAAATGCTCAGAGACGAGGAGATTTCATTTTTAGTAAGAGATAAAAGGCTGTTATCCGAACTATATAGAAAACGAATATCAGTTCTGCGAAGAGTGAAGAGATGGATGGAGAAATATTTTTGAGAAAAATGTAGCGCTCTATAAATACTTTTATAATAAATGCATGGATTCAATTCTGAAATATTTGAATGCATGAGCGATGCATCAGGTAGAGGATTCTTGCTTTTTATCTCTTTCAGATATCTTTCTGAAGAATGGTAATCTCACAGCCGTGCACTACTGAAAATATGCGTGCACATTTTTTGGAATCAAGTATTACAGAGTGCATTACAATAGAAATAGCTTTCTGTTGTAAATTAAGTTAGTAAAGTTTTATAAAAATTAAACTGTTATTAGTGAATATTGAAACTGAATGTTTAAAATAATATTTTTAAGTATGCATGCTGATTGTTTAATTATTCTCTTTGAAAACGAT
Organism: Argiope aurantia; assembly: GCA_026543865.1. NCBI lineage: Eukaryota > Metazoa > Arthropoda > Arachnida > Araneae > Araneidae > Argiope > Argiope aurantia. The sequence continues at coordinate 347,448 of JAPMOR010077955.1, forward strand.
CTTTGCTAAAAGTGATGAGGGTTGAAACCTACTAATACTGAAATACGTGAAAAAAATATAAGTGTTTCTGTATGTGTTGACCAGAATTTTAATTAAAATTTCAACTAAAAAATGTTCCGAGTTACAGATTCCCATTTTCCAAGGTATATATGTGCCAAATTTTGTAGCTGTATGTCAAATTTGGCACAGACTGTCGAGACAGGCACTGTCGAGGCATTCAGAAAGAAGGCACATTCAGAAAGAAGGCGCACAGCACACATTCATTCATTTTTATTATTATCAGAGATTATATAAATTTCAGTATAAGATATGGTTTTTAATAAAATTTCTGAATTTTTGTTGCTTTTAAATTTAATTTTTAACTTCAGAACTAAACAACGTTGAAGTTTCCTTAAAGCGTTTTAATTTTCAAATACTACCAATCTTTATAGTGATAAAATTGAATATATTTTATATTATATATATATATATATATATATATATATATATATATATAATGAGAGATAGAGAGAGAGAGAGAGAAAATTAATAAAAAAGCCTAATAAAATGAACAGAATGGTGTAATATAGTATAAACTATTTACCTTTCAAAATTTGAAGTTTAAAAATATTTTGTTGAAAAAGCGAATATTTAATAAAGCTTTTAGCTGACATTAATCTCAGCGAATCAATAGTCACTAAAGGCAGATAGTTGCATAATAAATAATTGCAAAATTTACTTATTCCGTAAATATTTATTTTATACTGAGGCAGAACAGCAAAAGAACAATAATTTAATAAGTAATCTGATATATATTTTAGCTATCTCGGAATAGTTCTTGGAATATTGTGTTCGGGTTTCTTCTCGGATTAGGAACATGAGTGTCTTCGATTCGAAACCATAGGAAATTGGCTGTATGCATCGGACTGGCTTGCATTAATTCTGTTGTAGTTAAACAACCACTCGATGGTGTTGTCTGAAAATTTGTAGAGAAGAAATCATTTCAGATCTGTTTCACTTGATCGCGGCTCATAATGCTGATGCCCGTTTTAAAATAAACCTTGTATATTTTTAAGTGCATTATTTTAATAAAGCTAAATATAGAAACATTTGTTGACATTGATTAAGTAATATTGTTTCATTTCATCTTCACCTGGTACTTTTATCATTCGATGTTTTGTCATTTTCTCTTAAAGGGAAAAAAATTGTGCGTTGTAATGCTACAGATGGCAAATTATATATTACAGCTGAATTCACGTCAACTATAACATATTGTTTCTTTAGAAAAGGATGTAGAAAATATCTTTTGCAATTTCCTTTTTTTGTGTTGTTATGCAGGGCAAATAAATATAAATAATAGCTAATACTTTATAATGATCTTTTCAAAATGAAACGTTGGTTATAATAGTGATTTTTATTATTACTTACATTTTGCTTCTGGTTTAATGTTTCCTAAGTGTTATTTTCATGCGAAAGATACAGAATCACTGGCTGTGGTATTTTTGAAATGTTTATCTTTTCTTCGTAAATTTTTAGCTTTATGTGCTTATTTTAAAATTAAAAATAAAAAAAAGTATGAAAACGCAAAAGAGTGAATTAAAAAGTAAATGAAATAGACGATGAAAACCGAATAAATATATTCGTTATATTAAAATCTAAAGAATTTTTAGTTTTATTGTCATACTGTATTTATAGATTGATGCTTCTTGAATTTATAATATAATTTTATTTTTAAATAAATTTTTTCGTATTTAGCAACACAGATTTCACACTATTCGCCACTTTAAATAAGTTAATTATTTTAATATGATGGCATACTAAATCAATTTATATATGATCGTTTATATGATGTTGATATATATGAGTCATCATTTATATATGATGCTATTATAAATCCATTATTATAGCTTCATATTTAAATGACAATTAATGTAATTGTTAAGGTATTTAAATCTATTTGCATATCCGTTTCATATAAATAATTATTAAAAATATTTTGCTGTTAATGGATTGATAGAATAAATCGGTTCATATAGCATTTATTTAAAGAATAAATAAATAAATGAATTTTAGTATCTTTTCATGGACACTTGGTAAAAGCATAGATAATAAATCCATTACCTATGAAATAATAACTAAATCAATCATGGTAATCAGTCTAGCAATAATTTGAAGAATGTAAATCTATGTTCCAAAAAGTAGAGTTCGCAAGAATCTTTAAATTCTGCTTTATCATGTTAATAACTTTTATTGCTCCCACTCGACTAGCTACCGAATTCATTTTTATCATTCCCATCGAACAAGACCATATTATTACCTCCTGCCCAATTTTTCCTGCCGAGAATCCTTCTCTGAGCGAATTCCGGAATCAGAAAACTTTCAGTCTAATAATTCCGTCTGGATCTCACAGAAATTCCTCAATATGCGACGATAAAACCTAAAAATGTATGCGAGGCCCTGCCGCAATTCTATTTTTATTCCTCTCGCCCATTACGTACTCGTTCAATTAAGAGAAGTTTACTCAATCATAAAATTGATTTGGAAGGTCCCCACTTTTTCCTCTTTTGTTCTATTATCTCCCTCGAAGACTTCAACTCCGACGAGCAAAATCCTCTAATTCCACTTCGGGAAATATTTTTACAATCATTATCCAAACGTGTTATTAATGCCGATTCTAGCATCTACCAGCTGTTGCTTGGCGTGTGGATATATAATGAGAGGGCGACCTCCTAAAATATGTTTATTTTTCACCGCCAAGGGCATTATTTATAAAACAAAAGACGCCAAGAGGTAGTGGGAAAAAATTATTTCATGACATACTACATTCCTCTTTTATTACTTTATTTTTTTTCTTTTAAGGATCAATTTCATAAACTCGCTGGGAAGAGAATTTTTGTTCTCTGGTGCGTATAATGCATTGCTTGAGCAACATAAATTATATGGAAAGTTAGGGGAGAAGTGGTACGACCTTATCCTTTTTTTTCAATTTTATTTTTTTTCATTATAGTCTGTCTCTTTTCCTTTTACTTGTGTAATAATACGAAAACTAAAGCATCGTCCTCTTTGATTAATAATAGCAATGGCGTGAACTTGAATAGGCCTTTGTAAAAATAACTATCCTTTATGATAAACGACGTTGGGAGGTCGCATTTAAAGGGCACACAATGTTCCTTTGTACGCTGAAAAACGAGCACTTATATTTCATTGATAGTGTTAAAAGCGCAGATTAAATGAAGATGACAAAAGAAAACCAGTAATGACTTTTTTTATTATTATTTTCGTTATATTTTGTTTGTGACTATTATTATTATGATGATTTTTTTGGGGTTCGTTCTTTTGACGTTTTAACTCCATGAATGTATACGAACCAGATTGCTTTTTTAATAACGTCGTAAATACTGGAAAAATTTTAATGAAAAATGTAGAATTATTTCTTTTGATATCAGTAAATTCCATTTTGAAATGCCAGCTGTGAAGAAATGAAGGTATATTTTTTTCATCTATGTATTTCAATTAACGCTTTTTATTTAATACCTTCAATTCCAACACTCATTAATCTTATAAGTGCTTTTTCCCAATTTAGTTTTCTCTCGTTGCTTTTGTCTGCTTTTATTTATACGAATTATTTTCTTTCACAACCTTTCTATGCTTTTTAGAATCTTTTAGAGTGCATATTAATCAGCTTTTTCACGTTCAAAAGATTTTGAATTTCTTTTAAATGATTTCCCTTTGCAGTCGATGTTTTAATTTAATCGCCTCTGGCATCAATTTTATGTAAAGAACCAAATAAAACTTTCACATATTTTTAAAACATATTTTATATTATCCATTAAATATGATTTTTTTTATTTCACTCACATTATGTTCATTTATTATTACGCACACATTATGAATTCTTTATTTATCCAGTAATATTCTAAATTAAATTTTATTTTTTCATCAAGAACATTGATTATTACTGGAAAGGGCAAGAACAATTTGTTCTATATTGCAAAGCAAAAAAAAAAAAAAAAAAAAAAGACTAATCTGTATTGCATCTTAAATAGAACAAGGAATGCTACAATTAAATTACGGAAATTTAGCTTCAAGGTCTATGCAAAGAATTAAAGCTATCTGGAATAAATAAATAAAAAATGATCACTAAAAAATTTACAATTACTCACTGAAATAAAATTTTGAGTTACTTTGCCTCACTTTCGGAAATTATGCACCTTAGATTAGACTCTTAAGATACAAATATTTTTGAACCCATTTATTTCTATTCTATTGTTATTATTTCTTTCGGTTCTAAAATGTTCCGATAACACATCTAAAGCATACTTTGATGTAATTTCTTTAAAATTAATTTCTACATTTGCAATAGATAATTTAAAATGAGAAGAAATTTTCAAATTGAAATTTCGAAGGAAATCCTAATTTCTGATTTGTCATAATTCTCTTTGTTTGTTCTGCTCCTCTATCAATTATTATGACAATTTTCTAGAATACTGTTATAAGTATGTATCATATACATATTTAAATTCTTCTGTCACAAAAAATGGCGTCGATCTTATTCCGAATTCGATAAAACTTTAAACATTATAGGAGCATTATAAAATTTCAAATTATTTAAAAGGAATTAGGGATTCCTAAAAATTAATCTTCATGAACTCGCAGAGCTATGCAAGGCATTTTATTTGTTTAAATGATATGAAATTCGTACAAAAATGTTCAAATGATGCGTTAACCATTTATTACTGAATGTATAAATATGATTCCATGCCTTTTTAAGTTAAAAAACATTTGTTTGTCCTAAAAATTAAAAATTAATTTATTCAAAATATTTTTTATTAGACACTACAACGTTTGTCCGTCTTTTAAATAACAAACGAATTCCGCGAAGAGAAACGCTATACATAGATAGTATGCATAGATATTTGGATGAAATTCAGTTATCAAACCAATTTTTGATATCAGTGTCAGAATTGAATCTCTCTCCAGAAAGGATATTCTGCACGAATCAAAACAAATAGTAGTCGGAAAAAGCAACATTTGGTAAATACAGCGATTGGAGCAAAAATTTTTTCTCTGGTCTGACAAGATGTGGGCGAGTATGCTTGTGTTGAAAAACAATCACTTCTTCAATGCTTCGCTCCAATTGATCATCTACACCTATCTTACATTATTGGTGGTTTCATCAAACAACGTTTTCTGTGTTTTAGATTTCTTTTGGTGATTTACCATGTTCATTGCTATATGTTTTGAGGACGCCATTTTTAAATAGCCGAAATCCTTTTCTAGCAGCTGCATTGGGAGAGTATGTTTACCATAAACGTCCAATAGCAAACGGAATCATAAACTCTTAGCCCCGATTATTTTTCTGACGATTTTAAGTGCAATTGGTGCATTTGAATATCTTTAATATCAAATGTGGATAACTAGTATTTTATATAAAAAATCTTTACTGGGAATAAGAGTAGGAAATCTTAAAATTTCAAAGATTCTCAGAAATATTGTAAAACGCAAAATTATGACTCGATCGCTTTTGTCTTTCCAAGAACTGTAAATTTGAATACCCATTCAAAATAACAGCTGCAATATTTAATTTTCCAAAATTTTTAGATATGTTTCATGTTGATTGAAAATTATTTATTTTATTGGTTGGTGCTGTCTTTTAAAGGGGGAATCTAATTTAAAGCAAATAATCAAACTTATTAACAGAAATCTGAGAAAACATCTATCCGTTCGCGGAAACAGAAATTCCCAGAAACTAACGGAAGGAGAGTTGGTTTCTGAATATGAGCATCAAATTACATTCGGGTTTAAAAATTAGTTTTACCCTAACAAATTAAAACTGGTCCTGTCGCACTGCAGAGGGCTATGCAAGTATTTAACGCAGCTCAAATCTCTGCAGCTGTAATTAAATAAAAATACAAACTCTTAATTCCATGGAACAACGCCATTTGCGAATGAACGAATTCCTTGTAAACCTTCCTTAACTGCAACCGGAGACGCGGAGGCTGTTAGTTTTTGCAAACGTTGCTGCTGCCTTAATTTAGGCTTGCACGTTTAAGTAATTTGTTTTTCCTAAAGATTTCAGTGTGTGTGTCTTATTACACACAAGGCGAGTCGGATTCGAATCGATGCAATTTCGCTCGCATTTGCTTGTGTTGCCAGATTTCTCGAGGAAAACGGCAACGGCATTTAATTAAAATCCTATCTTTTAATCCACGAGGCAAACTTGAACTAGAAGCGGTGTTTCAAAAATGCATTACGTATAATTTTACCCAGTTCCACTTACCTGTTTAATTTCGCTATCTTACCGTGAAATTAGTTGCCCCTCTGTCTTTTGTTTATTTTTATTACGTATCTCCTTTTCGGGCTAAAATACGGACGTCTATTCTCCCCCAAATCACTGCTCAGACGATATATTTGTCGTATATTCTTACTGATTAATAAGGATCGGTTTTGTTTCTATTGTTATTTCTTAGCTCTGCTGATTGCGTCTCTTGTTCGAGTAGGGGAAGTAGGAATTTCATTTCTATTACGAATCACGCAATATGGATGTTTTCTAAATGAAATCCCTCCCTGCAGACGCAGTAAGATATGTATATTTCGATCATAAGATGTCTACATTAGGCCTAGAATTAATTCCGATTCGGAAAGAGATATTTATGTTTCGATTTCTCCGGAATGCCATTTCGTATGAAAAGATTTAGACCAGATTAATTAAATATCGCTGATGCTTGATACGAACAATACAAAAATGAGATATGAATTTGTCTCAGATGTATGATCTTTCATAAGAATATTATTACGAAATAAGAAAAGAAAAGAAGTATTAGTAATTATTTTTGCTTGTATTTCAGAATTTGCTTTTGAAAATAAGTAAAATGAGAAAATTTGATTTTTCAATCTCTGCTCATATAGATAGATCTTAGCTAAATTTAGGTTTAAGTAAAAACAATTTTATCACGACAGTTTTTAAACATATTATGATATTATTTAATATTTAAAGATTAAAGTTACTTTTTTTAATAAATGTAGAATAAAACTGCAAAATTTCTTTAATATTTTTGGAAATTAAAATAATTACCTATTGGCGGGACAAAAAAAATCTGAAAAACCTTTTTGTAATATTGACAAACTCGATTAAATGCTTTGATATGGTAATTCAGGTATTTACAAATTCATTTATTACTGAAATGAGTTTTATTCTAGTGCATTAATTGTACATTTTTCATTGTACAATTAACATTATCAAAATAATAGCTTCAATATAAATAGAACCTAAAGAAAAAATTAAGATATTAACCAGAAATTTCATGTAATGGCGTAGTTTGCTTTCGATTTAAACTTGTTCAGTGTTTTTAACATAATATATTAAACATCTGCTTTCTTATTGTGAAAGATTCTTTGTAAATTCAGAAAATCTTGAAAGTATTCCATTCTACTATTCTAAGAAAACGCTTTGAATTTGTATTCAGTAGTTTATGGTCATCTTGAGGGCTGGTTAGAATGACTTGAGGAAAGGAGGAGATACGATCAATTGTACAAGTGCGTGATTTGCCATTCCCTCCACATATACAGCAGTTAACCGATAAGAAACCTCCGAATTTCAAGATTGGCATAAGATAACGTATATAGTGTTGTAATATAATAATAATAAATGATATAATAAATTAATGCTAATATAATATAGAGTAAAATTAGGAAAGTATAAATTAATAGTATTAGTGTAATAAAAATAATTGAAATATTTGTGAATTTTACAAAATAGTTTATTAAATGCTAAATTCCTTAGTTATTCAAAAGAAAAAATCTTCAGGATTAGTTCTGTACGACCGTGAACAAATTGCACTCCTAAGTTATGCTTTCAGCTATAGCGATTTTCACTTTTAAGAAGACAATTCGCAATGTTAATTGGAATGTTAAGATGGAATGTTGTTATTAAGGATTTTCTGTAATTACAATGTAGTAATCCCAATTGCCAGAATCATACCATGTTTACAAACCTCGTGAGACTTGAGCGCATGAACATAAACCACAACAGCTCCAATGCCACCACTGTTAAGCCATTTAGGATACTGCCTTATAAGAGTGGAAGTCACCATTGCTGCAAACATAGCTTTAAACTGCGGTATTGTTATACGTTCGAGAGCCACTGTCAATACTTTTTAATATGCCTATGGATTTTTGAATACATCCGAACTATTATAAAATTAGAAGCAGAAATGAGCAATCTATTTGAATTCAAACTGACTTGTCAGATTAATTGTGAATCTCCTTGATTTATTTTAACTATTCATCATCTGAATTTGGTACTTTAAATAACATACAAAATGCAAAACAAGAAGTCTCATAAAGTCAGAGACATTTATATTATGGTAAAAGATGAAGAGTGAAGAAAAGAGAGAATGAATTGGACGTACATTGAGATCTACCTGTGCGTATGCACCATAAGCACCGAACTGGTTGAAAATGAAAGGATTGAGGAGGCCTCCCATGTTTCCGGTCATCTGTTGCATCCTCCTCATCTGCCTTTCTTTTTCTGTGTCGGCGAACTTCACGACAAGGCTAGACGATGCCCCCTGCAAGAGAAAAAAGACACACACCATCAATACACATAGAAATCACAAATATAAAAAGAATGCTATTTAGCTCATTTATTTTTTAGTTTAGTTATATTAACGTCCCATTGTAAAGCAACACTAGGGATATTTTGGGACGGACCTCGTAATTTTGAACCGTGGTCAGATGATGAGGACGACACCTGAGCTAGCATCCCCTCTCCACACCACACCACACCATCGGAGGACGTTTGGCATGACGGATTTAACGTGCAACAGACCCCCTTACACGACGGTTCTTCGGTGGAATCGGGTCTCAAACCTGAACCCTACGGCTCACAAGCCGAGACCTTACCACCAGGCCACCGCGGCCCTTTAACTCATTTATAAATTTTATTAAAACACCCTACTAATGCCGTTACGGAGACATTGGGATATATGTGTAGACTGAAAACACATGTAATGCAGTTTTCAATTAAACTAATGGACAGACTTTTACTGAAATAGCAGTTATTAATTTAGGTTGGTAATCAATGCAATTGAATTGCCTTTTAAAGAAATTAACCAACGAATGCGACCCACAAAGCATTATTGGCATCTAATTAGCTTCTGAATAGCACAGTAGATTTAAAGGATATAATCTAAATCTTTGAACTGATTAAAATCGCAAAGAAGTTGTTCATAATTAAGATATCTGTTACTTATTTTATAGTATAAATTCATGGATAGACCACGAAGAAAAGACTGATTCATTTTACTTTGATATCTAGAAGTCTTAGTTGAATGGATTATGTTAATAAATTTTAATTACTGATGCCTCTTTTTCAGATATAAAGACATTTTTGGGAACTCATTGTTATTTGAAAGTTTTTATGATGACCAAGAAATTGGAAAATGAATAATGAAATGAGACATCAGTAAATGAATAGGAGAAAGAAACTCAATTAAAAATGTCTACCCGTCAATTTAGGAGATGGTTCTAATCTCCCTTATTCTTGCATATCTTTGATAAAGCAACTAATTATCACAAAGAATATTTTAAATTCCGAGCTCAACGAACATTTAAGACATCAGGTAATTACTGCCAACAACAACACATCCACACAACTGACGCAATGCGAACATATTGAGTTTTCAACGCGGCTTCAAATCTAAAAGTCATAAAAAAAAGCTGCACTTTCCAGATTATGTCCGAAAAAGGAATAGACATAATTACTGGCAGTCTAAATTAGTTAATTTCACACATATGCGCGCGCAAGGCAAGAACCGTGACTCCTTAACGCGAAACCTGGCCGTCACGTCCGACTTCTTCTAAAAGCACTTCGGAAAAATCTTCCTTAAAAGTAGATCAGGAGAAAAATAATTATCAACTAGCTGTACTTGCTGCTTCCGATGCACTTAACACTTAAACAAAACTAATTAAAAACCAGAAGCTCTTAATTTAGATACTAAACAAGTCCTTTTAGATTAGACGTAGAAAGATGTAAAGTAATTCGGGAGTGCTTTTTTTTTTAAAGAACTTTCTTCTTTCAGCCAATTTTAGCGTTGCATTTTCTCGCAACTAAGCCTGAATGGCATTCGAAATAGCACCAAGGAGATTGGATTAAATGAGGACAAAGTGAAGTGAAGATGGAAGACCCCCTCTGAGAGTTCCATCGGAGCTCATTATTTTTGGGAGAAAAGTTTGGACTTTTTTTCTGTTTAGGGAAATAGTAGTAGAAGGGGATGGAGCGCAATCTTGTGTGTCAGGTCCTGTAGTCAAGAATAGTGTTCTTTTAAATTATTGTAAGTGGGGATTCTACTAGCGGAGCACACCAAATTCGAATAGAATTGAAAGGAAAGAAGTGTTCGTTAAAAGAGATTGCAAAAAAAAAAATATCGAATTGCAAGAACTAGCTTCCAGAATATTTTTGTTGATATATTGTTCATCTCTAGTTTCAAAACTGTTACACTCAAGTCTTTGTCATTTAAGAATTAAATATGACTAAAATTTAACTTCCTTCGCACCCTGTGCATGGTTATTTAAATACGATGAAAGAAATGACCTTAAAAGAGATTGTAAAAAAATATCGAGTTGCAAGAACCTGCTTCCAGAACATTTTTCTTGATATATTGTTCATCTGTAGTTTCAAAACTGTTATACTAAAGAATTTGTCATTTAAGAATTAAATATGACTAAAATTATCATTTTCTCCCCCATGTGCATGGTTATTTAAATACAAAGACATGAAATTAAAATGACATAATTTAGTTAATTAAAGATTAATGTCTAAAAATTAAGATAAAATAATTAAAAAATTATTTTTTAAGCAATATGAATACCAGTAAAGTCTATGAAAACTTGTAATTTTGTTAATTTATAAATTTATAACGCTTGATGTCGATAAGTTCAGAGAAACGACTAAAAAACACCACTTACTTAAATAATTTGAATGCCAATAACATACACGATTTTATCTGCTACACTAGAGGATACAAATATTTAGAGAGACTCAACATTTTTTAAATAATAAATTACAAATATGCGAAACTTTTGAAAGTTCTGTAATAATTAAATGAACAAATTGTAATAAGATTCTCTAAGGAATAGACTGTCTGTTTAAACAAATGAGCATCCGTTGATTGAATGAGATCTGCTACTAAATAAGGATAATGAAGGTTACATCACAAGGGAGCTTTTGCATTATTTCAGACAAAAATTCACTGATTTAATTTTGAGTGTATTGATTAAACTTTATTCAAATTTGTGATCAAATCTTTTTGGTATTCCGTAAACTTGAATAGTCTCGTGTCTTGATTAAAGAATAAATGTGGATTAAAGAATATATTTTAAATCTAGAAAAATTAGATTAAATAAAATTTGTATTATATAAAAGGATTTAGAGTTCCATATATTTTTACTGGTTAATGAATAATCGGAAAGATATTTGAGATGAAAGTATATTAAAAAGTTTGAATGTATTTTATTTCTTAGATAAAATTCCATTGACTGATTTTAAAAAAATAGCTATATTCGATTCACATTTTTACATACAATTCATAATCGAACTTTGCATTTATATTAAAAAAGGACGATGAAAAACTTAAAAGAAATTAAATGTGTGTGTATGCGAAGATAATGAACTTTATAATTACTGTTATTTATTCATTATGAAGGGCAATCTGGAAAAAAACTAAAAGGAAGAACTTGAACTTGAAAAGTTTTCCTTTTTTTCGCAAAGTTGGTCCATTTTGTATCGCTTTAAGACTATTTTGGAATTAGAGATTTAATATCACATAAATATAATTTAGAAAAATAAAAGATACGGAATCACAGAACTTAGGTGAAATAAAATGGCTACTCATTGCAGATCAAGATACAGGCTCCAATAAAGTATTGATACTTCTCGGTTGTAAAAGCGAACAAAAAGCGCCAAGGAAAAATTCCGCCAATTTGGCGATTTCAATCTTCAAACTATATGGCAAGTGATTCGCACATTCAGATTTTTTCATAATAAATAATAATGCACTTAATAATAATTATATACAGATAAAGATTTGTTATTAATAAGAAAGAACAAAAGATAGAAAAAAAAAAAAGAACCTACTGAATCTCATTTTGCAATTCAAAAATTTCGTATTAATATAATTAAGTATGAGCTACAATTATTGCTCGGGGAATATATTAAATCTGTTCTCGATTTCTCTCCAAAAAGTTATTAACTAGTAGAAGTTTTCATTTGGATTCAATTCTGATTTCTTCGGCGCCTCAAAGTCAAGTGATTTAACATCGGAAATGCTGAATCAATTAATTCGGTCTATCTTTGCCATTCCAACATTCAGATGTTTCATAAAGGAAATTATGCACACCAAGGATAAGAGATCCCCATCTAGTTGAAAAAGCATTTGATTGCATTTATATGTTCTGTCAAATGTGTTGTTTAAGGGAATTCATGTTTGTAAATTTGCATTTCGAATAGATTAACTGGAACTGCTTATAAACATCTGAAGGTCGGAAACAGTTTCGATAGAACTGATAGGACTCTTATGGCTGGCTTCTCACTAAGGATGACGAAATCATGTCAATCGTAGAAAAATGCAACGAAAAATCTGATATCTTGAATGATTTCAAGAAATTAATATTAAATCTTTTTAGTCTCAATAATAAAAAAAAAATTACAATATTACATTTGGCGAGAAATCGTCCTCAAATAATTGAACTTCGGTGACAGAATATAATTTTTTAAACATTCCTATTTCCTTCATTGTCGTTTAGCTTACTTTCATCTACAAACACAAAAGCACATGCGAAAAAAAACCCACCTTGAAGTTTTAGTCAGTTAACAGTTACAGGGCAGTTTCGCTGATGCGATTCAATACATATTCGGCTTCTCAAGTTCAAATGAGGAAGTACAATAAAGCAGAGATTTCAGGCAATACGAAATGGGGATTAGGTAAAAGAGGCTCGTAGAGACAGCTACAGAATGTACAGTCTCTACGCGTTTCTTTGATGCTAAAAATGCTCGGTCTCAAAACTATTCTAACCCTCTTTTATTTTATTATTGCGTTAGTGGAGGTTTATTAAAGTCAAATCTAAATGGCTTTAGAATTGTTTACGGAGATTTCATTTCGCCTAGCCACATCACTGTTTCACTGCATGCGGCCATTTTGTTTGTAAATAAACAAGATTTTCTGCTGCCATTCGCAAAAATGAGAATAAATAAAATTCCACAACCTGAAGATTATGTCGATTCAAACAATTTTCTCATATTGTGCATAATTGGGTTCCAGTTTGATTTTGTTATCCTGCTGAGTAATTTATGAACTATATATTTCGATTGATACTCAAAATAATTTAATACACATGAAAATATTTTTATCGCTACTGCAATAAAAATGAATGTGTGTATTGACATTCTAACGAATGAATAAAAATGAATGTGTGCATTGTCATTAACCTTGAGATTTAAACTGGGTATGTATATTTTTTTGGGGATGAGAATACGCACTTCTAGTGATAAGTTTGAAATATTAATTAGGATTTTCATTAATTAAAAATTATTCGAAATTTTGAATTTTTTTGTCCAAAAATATTGCAAATCAAAAATGATTTTTACATCATTTTAAAATTCATACAATTAGTTTTTAAACAATATTATTTTTTGAATTTTTCTATTTTTAATCTAATTAAAAATATTTAAAGCGTATTTTACAATATATTAATATATTCCATTAAGAAGTAAATTTCAACGATGTTAATATTTCATCAGATCTTTTTCCCCATTATTGAGGATCAGGATATGAAATTTCGTCTTATTTTTCCTATGTCGTATAAATTTCAATATAAAGCAAGCATTTAATTTTTTTTTGAAATTTGTTGTAATTACAACTAAGATTTAATTTCAGAATAAAACAATGGTAAAAATGTTTTAAAATTAAACTTTTAAACACTATTGCTCTTTCCTCTTCAATAATAAAACGCATAAAATTATCGACCAAAAATTAGTTAAATTCATGGCACAATGAGGAGAATGGTGTAAGGTTCCTAAAATAGTACCAGTTTTGCATTTATAAAAATTTGAAATTAAAAAAATATTTCACAGAGGAAGCTATTCAAATCAAGTTACACAAAAACATTTTATAGAAATTTTTGCCAAAAAAATAATCCTGGAGAACCAATTCTTGCATAAGTCAACTAGTGTGTGAATAAAGGAAAAACAGTATTTTTATGTTCGTATTGAAGTTGCAGTGACGAATAGCTCCTCCTATTTTACCTCTTTTTTGGCTATTCCCTTTAGTTGCATTTTCTACTCATTTCACTTTAAAAGTCTAACGATGAAAAAGAAACTTTCATTTATCTTTTTTTTTTAATTCCTCAATTATAAATAAATTATTTTGAATAAATTGTTTTTATGAGAAGAAATTAACCCTTTTCACTCGGAAAAGTAATTCGAATGCATATTATTCACCTAATACAAAGACTTACTTATTGCCCCGAAATATAAATATATGTAATTGTTTTAAGTTGAATTCTTCCGTTTAATTAATTTGCATCTTCTTATTACTCTGCAGGTATTTTTAACAATCAAAATAAAATAAATGAATAAAACTTCATAATGATGCATCGTTTTGAATGGTGAGTGAGAGTCACCATACGAGTGCAAAGGGTTAATCTTGAAATACAATCTTAGATAACTTATCCTTCATAAATTTTCCTAATTGAGGAATAGACGTTGAAAACTATTACTTTAGTGCTGGTAAAAATGCAGGAATGGCATCTATCATTGAATTCGAGAAGTTTGATTTAATGGAAGTTAAACAACACCTTAAAAAAATATTGTTTGTAGTTCTTTTTTTTCTCTTGGGTGACGAGTCACCGTTGAAATACAGTGCTAAAAGTATTGAAAAACTTGAGTCTAATTTATTTTTTTTTATGTTTCGCACGGGTGCGTTCGAATGTGACAACTTTGAGTGAGACTTAACACGTCAAGTAATAAATACCTTTAAGTTCAAAGATAACGCTTGGACCGCGTGGGGAAAGAAATGCTTTTCTTTATCCCATTTTTCTTGACAGAGTGTCCCACCTCTGAAAGAAAACGCGCATTTCTGTTTCCTCTCGGCTAAAACAAAAATAGGCAAGGAAAACAAAATTTACAAAGAAGAAGGAAAAAAACGGTCACTAAATTTTTCTGTCGGAAATAAGTTTTCATAACTTCTTCCGTCTGTGATGATAATCGCAGGCATGTTTTCTTCAATATTCTCTAAAACTTTTGATTTCATTTCACTGCAGTTTTTTTTGTTTTATATATTCTTTCTTTCTTTCTTCTTGTGAAACCGGTTACAGTTTGAGTGTTTCGCAAAAAAAAGATGACAGGAAATTGGGTTCGATATCCTTTTTCTTTCCAGAGAGAAAAAGAGAACTGAATCGAAAAGGGGGGTGGTGCTGCCAAAAAGGTGGAAGGAAAAAGAGAACTTTTTTACTTCTCTTTCATTTCGCAGAGTCGAAAACATTGTTCCCGGTTGAGTAAGTCGCCACCTTTGAAAAATGAATTTAATCTCATACCTATTTCTTTTTTGGGGGTGGCATCCGGTTTCCAGTCGTTTGCTTTTTCACCGAATGACTAGCCGTGCGGCAGTTCGTTAGCCGAGGGAACCACTTACAGAAGAAAGAAGAAGGAGAGATCGTTTGGGACTCGGGCACATCGAATCAATCTCAGAAAATGATATTTCATAACGAAAAAAGAATTGGTTTAAAATTATAAAGGAATTTTGGAATGATGCAATTCCGAACGTTGTGTTAAGAAAAAACTCGACTTCTTCTATCAGTAAGGAACATCAGTGAGCTTTGATGAAGTCGAAGGAACAATATAATATATTATTAGACAGAAAGTAGATTTTTCCCTCTTGTTTCTGTCTGTTGCCATGGTTACTAAAAGTTCTAGAGTTTTGTTGAGTAAAACGCTAAAGAGGTAACTTCTATTGCATTTGTTTTAAAGTTACAAGAGAGTAATTCTTAATGGAATTTGCAATTTTCTTTGTTATCTTTAATGATATGTTTCAAAAATCTTTAAAAAAACCCCTAAATTACTGATATATATTAATGGTATAACAATCTGATTTGTTGAGAATGTTGAATGATTTCTGAATCATGTATTTTACATTTTATGCAACCGCAATTTATAAATATTATCAAGCTTATAAATATTCTCGTATTAATAATAGTAGGAGTTGAAAATTATCTTTCAGCTCCTAAAGTTTAAATAATTGCAACTACTGGTAAACTTTCAATATTAAAGTTAATGGTAATTCGCCTAAATTCATACATCCTTCTATTTTTTTTTATCGCAAAAAAAGTTATGGAAAGAGAAGAATTTTCAACTCTCCATTATTTTTATCTTTCTAAGTCGAATAATCCATTTACGAACTCAGCCGAGCTTTTCACTCTTTCCACAATATATCAATTTCTAGCTTAAAAATGATTCCAGTTATGTTTTTTGCAAGATAATATGGGCAAACAGAGGAATAGAAACAGACTATCAATAGAATCGAAAATACTGAAAAAAAGTAAAGTAATGCTTCAAGTAAAGTTTAGACAACTGAAGAATTTAAATGAAAGTGCTATTCAAATTGAATTATTTTTGACTGGAGTTTATTTTTGCTAGTGGGTCAGTGCTTAAGTGGCAGTGAAACATATTTAAGGCAAAATGTGCCTTTTTTATATCATCCTTATTATTTTATTTTTATTATCATGTGAGAACATGATGTTGTTTTCGTTATGGAGTTTTGCAGCGAATAACAGAAGGCAGCGAATAACAGAAGTTCGAAATCGCGTAGGCAATGAATACAGCATAAATGGCAATATTCATCTTCAGCTGCTTCACTTTTACCAGTATTGCATTTTTTTGGTTATGCATTTTACCACATAATCTTTCAACTAGAAGTATGGAATATGTGCATCAGGATCGAATAATATGTACATACGTGTATGTATATTTAAATAATTTCTATGTCAAATAAACCCACTAAATTGAATTTCGAAGCCTTTCTTCTAGGTTTGTCGAAATATTTCGACACGCAGCTGTTCATAATAAATAGGTTGATTTTTCTTAATACCAAAAAAAAACCTTTTTCTTTTTCTCTACTAAATATTCACCAAGGATTGAAATAAATGCTTAATTGATGGGTTAAATCAAATTAAATAGATCTTATCAGATGATGCTTCACATATAGTTTACTTCTGATGTTTGAACCATGTGTCCCATCTGAAATGTTGTTTCTGGATGAAAGCAGCTTATTTACTAGCATATAACTTAGAAATCCTTTCATTAATTGAATTCTAAGTAATGTGTTGCTGATTCAAATTGGCCAGTATTGGCATGATTGTAAGTTCTCGTTTCGGGACACTTGCCTCGAAACCCAAATTCCATTGAAGTTCACGTTACTGTCTGGTGCTTGTCGGAACATATTCCTACCGTTCAGCTACTCTCCAGTCTTAGAGAGGGGTGTTGACTTAGGTATCTTCCACATCATTATACATTTGTTCAAAATTTTAAATTTCGCCTAATGCATTCATTGAGTATTTTTTAAAGAAATGGGACATAAATATATGAAAGCAAACGAATTTAAATTGGATAAAACACTGCAGCATAAAAATGTTTTAGTTATTCCTAATACTCCAAAATGAAGATCGAGGTTTTAATGCTGTATAATATTGACTCTGATTTACACTGATGAAGGATGCAGGAAAGGAAAAGCAAGCTGTTCAATGCGCATATTTTTTGACATAAATCGAGGAAGTAGGTCAGTTCTTCCTATACAATTTTCTACAATATATAATCCAGCAAAATCTGTAACGAATGGTGGAGTGAAGATCTTCCCATTCTTCATTCTGTGGGATCATCGGATGCGCAAATTCCAACTTCTATTTGGCTTCATATTACTCAGATTTGGGGATTGTTTAGTTGTCTATATATGTAAAATATATCTATGCAATGCTTAATATATGTGTATCTAATATAAGTAAGCTATTAAAATATGTTTTTACTTCACATTTAAACTATGAAATTTCATGCACTTTTCAACAGGATAACCGACGGAATTGACGAACCGTCAGCATTCGATAATCTGCATCCATTATTTGCAATCCGCATTGCAGGCGATGTCCCGGTTTCTAATATTTTTCAGTTCCATTAATTCCTATACCTTGTTTTCCAAAGCAGACACGATAAGGATCCCTCCCCTCCCGAAGAACAAACAAGCACGTTAAATGGATGATATCGTATATGTTGAGAAGGAATTCCGTCTAAAAAGAGTTTCTGTAGTTAGAGAGCTTTTCACAGAACAATAAAATACGGTCAATATCGTTAATCCTATTTCAAACATAGAAAAGAGAAGAAGCCTTATATAATTTGAAATATCCGCAATCGGATTTGTTTTACATTTGACCACTGCCATTCGATAATAAGTACGAGGGAATTCTTTTGCCACACACATAATCTATTTAGAAATACAAATGTTTAAATTGCGTAACTTATCTATATTTACATAAAGAATACGTTACCATAACTTATTTTTATTCATGAAGTAAAAATTACGAGTTTTTAAAGAGCATGTTTTGTTTAAATTTTGTATATTAAATCGCAGCAAATGTCAATGATCTGAGATCTGTTTTATTATTTAAGTTTTTATTATTTTATATTTATGTGGATTCGTTATGTTCTTATTTCGCAGATTATTTAGTGTTTATTGCTAATATTTGCTTTCAGTATTTTTTAATTTGGTACTTGGAATTGTATTTTGTTTTCTATTGGTGTCTTACTACTTGTTTTAAATCCCTTTTAGTGATTAATTTTGATTTAAGAGTTCATGAACCTTATATTTAGAGAAATTCCCACTGCAAGGAAGCAAAAGTTATCATAAGGAAATTGAACGATAAAAAGCGAAGCAAAGCCAAGAAGCATTAAATCAGATATGGGATATTGTTAACATGGTAACTTTCAAATCTTCAAGTAAAACAATAAAATATTATGATAGAAACTGTTTTTCTCCTGGAATTGGAATAGATGAACTACTAGTGGAAACAATGATACGATCCTTTATAAATCCTCAAAGAAAAAAAAACATATCTTTCATACAAATTTTCTGGGACTAAGTGTGAGACCCTATCTTATATTTAGTTTTTACTTCAGGCGTGTTCTTCGTCCTTTCTTTTTCCTTTACAAAGACATGCGATGATTTATCTCATATTTCAACTCATAATAACATCTATAAATGTTATTAATCGTGGGATCAGGATCAGACTAATTATGGAATTCATGTTGAACTGTAATTATGTATTCTTACTTTACTTATTACGAAATATAATAATCATTTTTACTTTTTCGTACGCAAAGTATAGAGGAAGTATTGTATCGTTAAAAATTTGAACTCGATATTAGGACGAATTCCCACGTTTCAGCTCTTTTAATTCAAAAATTTCCTTTTTGGCATTATGATTCTCTGTCTGCAACATAACGGCTAAACACCATGTTTGTAACACAGCAGCTAAAAAATGAAATGACTTAAACATATGAAATTTGCCATGTGATTTTGTAACTAAAATTGCAATTGTCAAATAAAGTGTCGATTTGTTAATAAAAGAGGCATGCAAAATATGTATTCTCACACTAGATTCCATAAAAATACTAGATTTAAGCCAAAGATGCATTTTTTCTTATTATTATCTATCAATGCTATGCAAAGTATCTTGGCTTCACTTATAGTTCAGAATTATATGCGGGGAGAAGTGGATAGAAAAATTTTATTGGAGAGTATGTGAGAAAGGTTCGAGAGACCACTCCTACTGGTTATTCTAGAGTTAACAATTTCACTTGGAAGATTGAGATAATAGTTTGAGTACATAATTTTATTGCAGTTTTAAAATTTTTTTCTAAAGTGAACTATTAAGATTATTACAATTTATCCGGACTGTTTTCTAAAAATATTCAACAGCATCTACTTCTTCATTTGGTATGCATAAGCTTCAAAATTTAATTAAAGTTTATTTAATTTATGTTAATAATTAGCCCTGAAAAGTCTACGAAATTTTATTTTAAATTGTCACGCAAGAACAAATTTTCTATAAAAACTGAATTATGATTATTTTAAACACTAAAAAAATTCATATTGAATTCTATGAATATTTAGTAGTATCACTGTTTTTGTTTTCGAACTCATTAAATTTTTTCACGCATTGTCCATTGTTTTTATGAATATAATTTCTCATTAATAGTGTAGAATATTAATTTGAATGAATAATTAACAGCCTCATTTACAGTTAGATGAAAAAGTATAAAACCTTATTGGGAACTAAATTTATTTTTAAAAATATTTTAATGAGCTGTATCGAAGCTTTAAGTAAAATATTACACTCAAGATATTTAATAAAGTATTAATTTTAAAAGAAAGGCTATATTTAAAGTTTTGATGGAGGATATTGTTCTTTTTCATGATATAAATTTTTTAAATCTATATTCTTATATATATTATTACTTTTTAATTTTATATCTATATATTATCTGACTTGAGCTAAAGAGCATTGTTTTTTTTTGTATAAAAAATATTTTATGATTGCCGATTTTTTAAAATTATTATATAGATCCAACACTTGCAAATAAGTTAAAGCAGCTTTAAAACGAAAAGAATTATTATTATTATGCAATATCCGATAATTGCATAATATAATATGCAAATCTGCAATAATAAAAGATAAAACAAGTCCACGGAAATTAAGGAATAAAGCAAAAAATAGATTGACTTCAATCCATAGGAAATGAAGGATAAGCAGTTGGAGGGTCAATATATTAGAATTTCATTCGTGTTTACTGGCTGTCGCTCAGAAGTACATAGATTATGCGAAAATATGAATGTTGATGGACATTTGTTTTCGTGTCCACCATCTTATGGATCACTCATGTTAAATATAAAAATATAAATAAAAATACAAAAATCTGATAAATATAAAAATATATTATGAAACTCTGATTGAAAGCTGACTATAAAATCATTGAAATATAATAACTTGTGGGGAGATATAGTACGATTATGAAACTTATTGTTAGATAGTGTGCAGTTTATTTTAATTTAATATATTGACTGTGGCGTATTTTTCATGTGACACACTTACGCCTTTTCTATTGTAGTTAAGAGAGAGAAAAGAAGGGATAATCTAATCGATGGTCCGAATCACAGGAATGAGTCGCAAGAACGAAAATATTAAAACTCAACCGTATAGCATATCGCTGCTTGAATGCTAAGTTATTAAATTGTTGAAAAAAAATGGAAACACACTAGGATTATGGAGTTAAAACTTTAATTCATTTCACAATAATCAAATTATGAATCTAAAATCAATTTCTATGACAATGAAGTTATTTAGACTATGCATACTCTTATAATTTTGAAAATCAGTCATATTGTTTAGCTCTAGTGATGAGAATCAAACAATTAAAGCGAAATTGGGACAATAGAATATGCATCATTATGAACACACTGCAGCTTATACATAAACATACATTTACATGTCTAAGCAAAAACTAACAGGCATTTACATGTCTGTAAATTTTATTTGATAATACTATTATATATCTGTTATAAAGGAAAATATTATATTAAATAGAAAATTAACTATTATCCTTTTAAAAATATTAATTTTTCATTTTAATGTGATCTTTTAAACGTATAAGAAGTGAAAAGTGGCAATATAGCTCGATATTTGTAAGATCCTTTAAATGATTTCATTCATATTTTTATTAATGCAAATTATATTAATTAGCTAAAATAATTAATGAGAGCCTATATCCATATAATAAAATATTTTTTCCTACTTGGATTGTGGAGTTTTGAATGCAGTGTCTTTTACAAAAGTTAAGAGGATCTCAGATTCGAGATCCGATTCCATTGAAACTCTATTTTGACCCTGTTTAATTAATCACTTATAATGATGTCAAGTCAACTTACTCACAGCATATATTCATCAACGCAGTTTTATGAAGTACTCGCAAAATATAAGTCTCGAGCAGTTTTAAATGAGACATCAATGTCACTAAATTAAATTAAACATTTGTATGTGGTAACAGTGAATTAATATTGATTGCTAGAGCATTATTGACTTTATTCTGGAATGATAAATATGATAAAGCAATATTTTCATGGGAAATTCTAAATCCAGTGTGAGGATTCAATATGTTAAGTAATGGGTAAAGACACTTTGTTCTACTCGAAAGCAAGGATTCACAATAGAAAAATACAGACAAAGTGTGCACAAAATAACACAACAAGCAATAGCTACAAGCAGCAAAAAATCTCTAGCAAAGAACTACAGCAATACAA
Organism: Argiope aurantia; assembly: GCA_026543865.1. Taxonomy (NCBI): domain Eukaryota; kingdom Metazoa; phylum Arthropoda; class Arachnida; order Araneae; family Araneidae; genus Argiope; species Argiope aurantia. The sequence continues at coordinate 369,824 of JAPMOR010077955.1, forward strand.
AGTGCTCAGAGAGAACTCGTTCAACTATTCGTTTGAGCTCAACTCAAAAATTGATTATTCATTACCGAATAACTTCACCTTTATCTCTTATCTTCTTATATTTTCCAAGACAAGTCAAAAAAGCTTCTTGAATACTCGTCAGAAATCGAGTCTTAATGGTCCGAGATTCTCAAATATACTGGGTCCTTCCTTTTTGTCACTGAATGGGGAAGAGTTTCACACCTAGGCAAGGAGTCACTGACTCAGCATTCATTAGAACTGTCTGCAAAACATTTTACTTTACCACGAAACTAATTTTACAGGAGAAGCAATATTATAAATTTGTAATAATATGAAGCGACTAAGCAAATTTTTCCATTCGCCTTTTTCAAAAGAACTTCAATTTTTACACGCGTTAAAATGTGGATATGTCCCTTGGCTAATATTTTTTATTAAAAAAAAGTACCCCGAAATTCTGAGTAGCCAAATCTATTTGAATCGAAAATGCAGCAGAAAAATAACCGCCAGAAAAATTTATTTCAAAATTTTGGTACATAAATAAGGAATAAAAATTGCCAGTTTTAAGTTTTATCCATCCAAATATAAGTAATACCTCAAAGTGCTTTCTTCGCATTATATCAATGGTAAGCGCCGGCGAATCCAAAATTAAGCTGCTAAGGTATCTGCAGCAACTTGGGAAAAGTTTGGGAGGAGATAAATGTGTTTTTAGTTTGAATCTTCGCTAGGAAAACTTTAACTGCGCCGCAAATTGAACGAAACTTTAACATTAAATGGGTTTATTTTTGCGCTCATTATGCGCATGTTTCTGAGGTTTTGAACACAAATGGTACAAGTCGTGTGCCTTAAAAATGGGTTTTGCGAAAATTATAGGTTTTATGAGAGATGGTAGAGAATTTCTGAATAGTTGTAGAATATTTATGATGGTACAAAAAAGCTATAAATTGTGAAGGATAGTAATTCTTATTTTTTGGACTACAGCTTTCATCGCCTTTTTTGTCTGTTTAATTTAATTTGCATTAATAAAAGATAAATGAAACCCTTTGTCAGTTTTCT
>JAPMOR010077955.1:375876-396771 GCA_026543865.1 Argiope aurantia
GATTTTTTGTGCAATATGTTTATAACATATTAATTCGAGGAATGATTTCATGTTTACAAATAGAATTTCTATTAAGAGATTTATTTTTGCAGTAGAGTAAAATTTCCATGCAGATTTTGTTTGAAATAAAATGTAAAAATGTAATTTCTTTCAAATATTACTTTAAAAAATTCTTTCTAACAATAATCTTGCTTTGTAAAAAGAGTATTTCACTTATTTTTACGATAGTTTAGAAATTTATGTGTTGTATTTCGTATTGGAAACAAAAAAAGTATTTTATAGGGAACAAAATAAATGTTAACATTTGAAAACAACTTAACTCTGATTTTTATATGCGAAAATAAAATTCTTTCAAAGAGATTATATTTTTTTTCCTGTAGAAAAATCTACTCAGACATCAATCAAACTATTTATTTACACTAAAAATTAAAAAAAAGTCGAAATTCTTAAAATATTTGCTTGCGCCATTCATCACTTAAAATTGAAGTAAACACAATAACTTCGAACAAAAGAAACAAGATAAAAAGTTTTTGTATATATCGATAATCGATGGTACCTTGAAAATTTTATTAAAATACACTAATTCCCATCAAAATTTTACATTTTTTAAAAAACTATCAACTTCAATTTATACTACAACAATAACAACAAAAAAAATCAAATAATGTCAACACAATGATAAATATTAGCCATCGAAATTTCAACAAATAAATAAATATTCATTTCAAGGGGAAAATTTTTTTTTAAAAATGCACTTAAGCCAGTTTGACTTGAGAATTCTTAGGGAGAGAGTTGGATGTTGGGGAAGGGAGAATCACATATTATGATGGATGAGGCCTGCGAAATATAATTTGAATTTTCAGCATCTACATTTGCATGAGCTTTCTAAAAACCTTTAGATCTTCTTCGTCGATATAAATGTCCTCTTAAAAGTCGTGTGCGTTTGAGCGAGGAAGGTTCGGGGAGGGGAGGATCACGTGAGTTTCAGGCGCAAGGAAAAGAGTAAACAAAGCGGAGTTGTTTTGTAACCTGAGGGAATAAATCAGAAGGCTTAATTTATTCTTTAAACATTTTGCGTCTTGTTATCGTTTGGCGGAAAGGAAAAAAAATTGAATTCCAAATTTGACGTCGTCTTGTATGTTTTAGAAAGCATCTTTTTTACATAGGCCTGGGTTTTTCTCGTAAATGTAAGCGATTTAAGTTAGATTTTTTTCCCTTTTCATTTTATACTATTAAGTGCTTTGAAATATAAGGAGAAAGACTACTGTAAAAATTTCATCCCTACTTCTTGCTATTTGCACAATGTTTTAATTTTATTTAAAAAAATATTATTTGGCTTTTCGTTTTTGATTTAATTCAATTGCATCTTGTAAATTTCTATTCGACTACATTTTTTTAAAATTCAAAATTGCATTTTGAATTTCTCAGATGCTTTTGGATGCTGAAAAAAATATTAATGGCTGAAATAATATTTATTAAGCCCATTTTCTTTCGAGAATTATTAGAAAAAAGAAGAAATTGAATCCTTATTTTTAAAAATCTTTTTACTATCTTACTGCTCCGAAATAAATATAATGTTCTGAAACGGGGCCATCAAAAAATAATTTAATCCGATTAAGCAAACTGTAATTTAGTATTTTGAAATATCTTTTTATTATTTATGCTTCAAATGACATATTCAAAACAATACTAAGAATTTTGAAAAGTCATGCTGTTGATATGCTAATAATTTATTATATTCAAAATTAATTATAAATTGTTTTAATCGATGTGGCATATTTCTATTCCAATATTTCTTTTTCATATTCCTATTCAGCAGTACGGGAGTGGCATTTCAAAACTTTCCAGCTATTCTCTAATAAATGCACTTTGTATTATTAACTGCATGCCATCGGCAAGTAACAGTTCCGAAAGATGCCATTAGCGAGCGATCTTTGGCGATTAATTGCTGAAATGAAGCCACCTAATAGAGCACCTAATGAGTATTTTGGAAGCCTATTTTCTCGATCGTTTGAAAATAGAATTTAATACAGAATTACAAAATCACATACTAAATTTCTTTTATTTATAATATTTTTATATCATCGCATTGATATACTTGTAAAGATACAGACTGATAGGCAATAAATTTCTGGACGGATTTGGTTCCAAATTTGATAGGTATTTACTTTTTGATGTGTTTGTGTACCAAATATTATTCTATCAAAAATCTCTTCGTATTGCAGTTATTGTGCTAACGTACATTCGGATAGTCGAACAGACATACTTCCACCGAATGCATTTCGGTCAAAATTGATGAAAATTTACAAATTTAAAATAGAGATCATATACCAAATTTCATTCGTCTTTCTCAAAATGTTTTTACATAATCATATCACGAACAGACAGTGTTCATTCCAAAAATATGTTTTTTGAACTCAGAGAAGTTTAAAACATGGAAATTCGTTAAAATGTCGAGTTCGAATTTTTTATGCGTTTATTATACTTTCTTTACATACACTAGAAAGTAAAAATGTACATTTTGTTATGGTAAATATGGGTGGCGAAAATCTAACACGTGTGTCCAAAATAAAGAAATTATTTCAAATATTATGATTATTATTTTCTCAGTTTCATCTTCAAAATTGGATAAGCTTGAGTAATTTCTGAAAAAAAAAGTGGAAAGCTTAACTTTTATAAAAATAAATAAAGAAAAAAAATGACTTCTGAGTTAAATATCGTTTGGATTGGAATTTATTTGCTTTTTGAAAATTAAATCAAAATATTATCATTACGTAAAATTTTATATCTAAACTTATTAATCTGCTAAATTTAAAGCATACTATTTAAATAAATATTTAAAAAATAGAAATTCTCTAGAAACAAACATTTTTAACGGAATTAAAAAGATTTTAAATGTTTATAGCAAAAACGAATTCCATAAAGATGCAATCAAATAGTTAATTTGTTGCGAGGAAAGGAAACTTTTATTTCTTTAATTAATGAAATAAAAAGGGTTGTGTTGATTGCATTGTCCCTAGTGTGCGAAATAAAAGATGGTATCATAAATATTGTTTTTAAAGTTAATATTTAGTGATAGTTACTTTGATTCATGATGGGAAAAATGGAAAATTAGTGTAATTTGGACGTGATCTATTTTCACGGAGGAAAAAGGATAATTGATTTAGTTATGATTTTTTTTCAAAAGATTTGAAAGATTTAAGAATTATTTTAAGTAGAAATAAATTTGCGTTTTTAATGCTAAATTGCATTATAAAATTGTTTCATATCATAATACAATTAATTTCATGGCAATAATTAGATTTTAGTTCAGACCTAGTTTTTAAAGGAAAAGAGAAAAAATAAATATAGACTTCGGGAATTCTCATGAAACATCTCATAAATTTTTCAAAAATATATAAATAAATAAAGCAGTAAAAAATTAAAAAAAAATGAATCAAATATTACGTCTCATTTACATAACTATAAAAATAAAGCACATTACAAAAATAAAATAAAGTTTGCGATTTTTAATGCAATGAATAATTATTTTATTGCATTAAAAATACAAAGGTATAAATTTTTGAATAATGTGACATTTAATATTATTCAAATTTATGAGATAAATTTATTATTCAAATGTCTTGATGTTTGATTATTTAATATAAGTTAACACAATACTCAATCAAATTTTATAGTGTACTCAAAATGGTATTACAAACAGTTCCTTAATTTGTTGTTTAATTTAAATTAGAATCTATTAAAATCACTAAAAATCTTAGAACTTTATGCCTAATTATATGTAATATAATGAACAGTTAATTAGCGATAATCATTATAAAATAATTAAAACTTTAATACCTAATGTCAAAAAAAAGAAGCAATATATTGCAAAATTTCTTCAGTACAAATATTAATAACACGTATACAGAGAAGAGAGTTAAAATGAAAGACAAGGTATTTCAAACTTTTATATTGCGATTTCTGGTACATTAAAATCGAATGTCTTCCGTATAAGATCCCGAAGTTTCAGCTTAATCCTTTAGGGTTGTAGCTATTACTTCTCTTATTCTTATATATAACTATTCCAAAGCCCCAAGGTTTAAGCTGTCAGGAATGTCACATTTTGGTGAAAATTCTCAGCAACAGGAAGTGGTAGAGTAGGCACAGTATCCTCAGAAATTTTACCCTCGAGCTCGCTAACACAAAATAATATCTTTTCCATCTATCCATCATGTTCCAGAAATATTATCTCCTCTCAAAATTTTCTCTTGCGCTGTGAGAAAAGATAGCGAGGATTTTATTTTCTTCTCTTTATTCCAAGAGTAATTTTTTTTGTGCGTCTTACTTTCTTCTTAGTATTTTATCTATATTGCATAGTGCACCTGATTTTTATCGGCCTAAAGTATTTTCACTTCCTCTTTCTCTCTAAGATGTGCATTAATTATTCAGTCGCTAGTTTTGAAGGTTTTTTTTCGCATCATCTCTTCTTTTTTTATTTTCTACGACGAAAGAGAAATTTTCTTCTTTTTTTTCCCAAGACTCTTTTTGGAAGAGTCTATTCTTCGCTCGATTGGGTCTTAATCGCTTGACAACTGTCGGAAAACCTGATGAGGGTATGTGCGGGAACTCTTATCGCTTGCAGAGAGGGAACCTCCTATTATGCAAATTTCTTAACCGTGAGGTGTTACATATTTATGTATTTATACAGTCCTAAGGGTAAAATCTTGAGCTTTGGACGAAGTGCTGCAGAGTTAGAGTTTGGAACATTCGAATGATTTTGATTAGTGGCCTTGTCAGATTTCGGGGAAAAGAGATGCTTTTCGTTATATTTTTTTTATTTCTTTCGTTGTCTTCGAGGCGTAAGAAGAGTAATTATTTTTCTTGAAGTAAAACATTCTTTTAAGAAAATTCGTTTAAGAGGATGTTATTTATCTCATACAGAACGTGCCGTCTCGCGTTCGATTGACAGAACCCATTTATCTTTTGTTGCTCCTGATGTGATGGATGAAGATTTCGAATTTCACAGAATGATGAAGTCTTTTCGTATAGAGAGAAGGATCCATTTAAAAGATATTTACACGAAAGTAGAACAGGTCATTCAGATAGAAGCGTTTTATCATTTGAGCTGCAAATTCTACAGCAATTAAGAATTTTAAATTTGTTCGTAATATTTGTGGGGTTATAATACAATAACCTATAGCAGATACGTAACAAATAATACTCAAGTTCATCTTATATCAATGTTACAGTTATAAATACAAACTTTTGTATCGGTGCAGCCCAAAATAATACGGAAAATGCTAGTTTGGTTGCATTAACATCTCGTTTCGAAGCAATACAGGGACTATTTTGGAACAGATTTCATGATTTTGAAACGAAGTAACGAGAACTAACACTCTCATTCCAAGCTGAACCTTTGAACTATATATTTAATATGCTAATTTAGCTAAACATTTAGGGTGGGGAATCTTTGATAGAGTCTGGATTTTTAATTTAAAGTCTTCTATTTCCAAAGGCAAAAATTTACTACTAAGTAACTGCTAGCCATGAAAGCAAAATATAGAAAATTATAATTTGTGCTTCAAACATTGGACAGTATTAAATAATTTTTGTGTGCTTATAACATTATATAAAGACGCTGTAAATGCAAAATATATGCCTATAATTGTTTTGGCACTATTAAATATATTTTTGTGTTCACATAACTGCAGTGATACAATTAAATAAGTTTTTGAGTGTAAAAGTTACAAAATGACGTTTTTTTTGTTTTGTATATAATTATATTTATTATCTGAAGTATATTATTTTGCTTTCTTATTAACAGTGCAATAAATGAAATAGATGATATAAAATAAAAAAATATCATATTAAGATATTGATGACTAGAAGCTTGAATTTTTTTTTAAAAATTGAGAGCTATACGTTTGACTGGATTGTGAATTTTTATAGCACAAAAGCGATACCTGGCCATGATTCGCCAATACATTTGGTATGAAAGAAAGATGCAAGTAAAATAGCTTTAAAATAAATAAGAATCAACGTGTAATCAGTGATTTTCACAGAAATGTTTGAAGTATCAACCCTCTTAAATTTATTTTTAAACTATTTGACTTTTTATTATTTAGAATGTTTAGAATGTTTGCAGATTCAGTCTTTTACACAAATATTTTTACTATTAAAAATACCCTTATACTGACACAATGGAATAGCCTAAGACATAGCACAGGAATTAGAATTTATGGAATAAGACTGCCGATTCTATCTTGTCCATGCATTATTTGGAAACTGTAGACTAATGTGCTATTTTGAACATATTATTTACTGCTGTCAGACTGGCTGTTGGAAGTTTTCCTGGCTTTTATCCAAATTAATTTAAATCTGAATAATTTCCTACACTCACTTTTGAATGTACTACCTTGAAAGAGCCCTTAGCTAATGGACTTACATAATATGGATTAAGCGGAATTAATGGTTAATAAATGTTTTTAATAATGAAAATTATGGAAAATATTTTATTGAATTCAAATAAATGTTCATGTTGAACAGAATATAAAATAATTAATATGCTATAAGTAAGTTCAATCAAAATTATAAATTAATCTTTCTAATCTTAAATAATAATATTTTTCCTTAGAAAATTCCCTTTAATAGTCACTTTTACTCTGTAATTAATAACTGTAAAGATAAAAAAAATTCTTAAGGGTTTACAACCTTCCCCTCAAGGTTTATGTAAATACTGATTCACATGCGGATGGATTTTAATTCAACATATTATAAATATAGGTCACGTCTATGTGAATTTAAAAGAATTTTCTGTCCGAATAACTAATGTGAAAAATACATATAAATATTAAAGCACATGTTTCAATAAAAATATTTGGTATTTTGTCTGGGTCTAAAAAAGTATAATAATTTTTTTCCTTGTCATCTGAATCATACATCAGTTTGCCTTGCTAAAAATGTGCTTGCTTTCAACGCATGAGAATTGCAAACAAACTTAAGTTTAAAAATAAATTTTTTAAAGGAAGTTTTTATCATTCCAGACACAGGAATACGGTTTAAGGAATAGGAGAGTACGTGAAGCTTTTAGTTACAGGTTTTATGCATATAAAATTTGCTTTAAAACTTCATGTAAATATAAAAATTCAGAAAGACAGGTTTCACAATGTTTCTATGTTCATGTGGATTCATGTATAACTGCAATAAAACCTAATGGGAAATCTTCGGTTAAAAAAATAGTAGTATCTTAGACACCAAGAACAGAGAGAATTTTATCTTTAGAAACATTTTTCTATAGAAATAATTTATATACAAGGCGTAAGAAAACTAAACAGAAGAACGCTTTTTTTTGTAAAAATTTTGCATTATAGATAACTGCAATGTGAATATTTTATAAAAATTATTTCTTTTGGAGTAAAGCTTGTAAGCAGAACTTGGAATCATATTTCTGCGATAATAAGCATAATATTTTAGAAGATATGTAAATTTTTCGTTGTAATACAAAGTCTGCTTCAAACTTCTTTATTTCTCTCTTTTTACTTAGTAGACTCGTTATATTTCATTCCGATTACAATATTTTATTTATACTTCGTATACGAGAAAGTATATAGATTTTTTATTTAAAAAAATAATATCACAGAAAATGAGCAAAAGAGGTCCCCTAAAAACTTTCTCGTATGCTCTCTAATAAAAATGTTATTTTCCGTCGCCCTCCATAAAAATTGTGGACCTTAGGTGAGACGTGAAATTCCTTGGATGGCTAGTTAGCGACATGGCGTGGATTTGGCACTTTTGGCCATGAACTTAGCACTTTTGGCATTCATTTAGTATTTTTATTGAATCTATCGTGCAATACATGGTTACTTTTAAAGCTAGACAGATAGACCTTCTCTCACAGGATTTTGTTCAATTTTTTGTAGAATGTTATAAATTTTATGAAAGGACCACATATCAAATTTCATTCGTCAAGCTCAAAGCGTTTTTGAATTATCTTTGCACAGAGAGATAGACGCATTCCAAAAATGTGTTCTTTAAATTCATGGTGGTTGTGGAAACTTGTGAAAAATTTCAAATTCTAAATTTATGATGGTTAAAATATTTTTTTTTCTATACTTCGCATTCTAGAAAGTAAATACGACTTAAAATTCCATTCTTCATGTACAAACGATTTTATTTGAAGGAAAATTTTAAATACAGACCAGCGTTTTTTCTTACCTTGGCACGTAATTTAAATTTCATGTCTTTGAGTGTTAAGAGTGTTGAAATAAAAATGCAGCATTTATATAAACATATCCTTTACATTAAATTGCGGATATCATTTACTTAATAAAGGCATTTAGAAATTAATCATATGGTAATTTGGAAAGAATTTTAGAAATAATTAGTATAATATAATTAAGAATTTTAAATGTAGTATGTGTTGAAAATCAATGATGCTGAGCTAGTAATGTAAAAAACATCAAAATAATCTCGCTATTGTTGTAGATATTTATATAAGAACAGCCTAAACCGAGACTACATTTGTATATTTAATATTAATTATAATTCTAGAGTTTCTTTTTATTCCCGAAGTTTCCTCACCACTGTTTTTAAATAGAACTGTTTCGTTTTTTATATTGGATGACAACGGAATATTTTATAAGCATGTTTTTCACTTTAGTGCTCTTTAGATTAATCTTCCATTTCGTTTTGAAATCCTTAGAGTCCAACAATTTTTCAACTTACCCAGGCGTTTACTTGATCATTAACACCCAGGCGTCAAGATAAAAAGGTAAAACTATGTCCTATGAAAAGTATTACTGCGGTGAAATAAAAAAGAAGATGCAAACGCGGATTCATTGGCTATAACCAACGTGTAAAGACTTCCTAATTATCCCAGCAGGGGGCGCTCGAAACAATTACGTCGCCTTAAGCACCATCATGCTAAAGAAATAGCATTTACGATCTTGTTTTTTTTTTCTCCCTTTCTGCCTCCCATTGTTCGTCTCGTGACTTCCTCCCCCGTTTTTTACCTCCTCTCTCTATCCTTTTCAATTTTGCTTTATTTTTTATAAATTCTAATTGGACTGAAGCATTTACAAGAGGATCAAAAACATGGTCCCTATTGGCCCTAAAGTGAATGAGAAACAAAGAAAAAATTATAAAAAAAGATTAAGGGTAAAAGAAAAAAAAAGTAAAAAAAAGTCGCTAAATTACCCCCAGCTTTCTACTTTCAATTAAATGTCCTCGAGTTGATCACGTGTCCTATAATTGAAATGCCTAAAACTTTTCTTTCCCCCTAATTTCCTCCCCCATTCACTCGCAAGGGATTCTGGGCTCAAAAGAGAGCGATAACACAACCCCAAATCATTAGCATATTGATTCGGGCGCACTTTGTGAAAAAACACGTTTTAATTGACTTAAAGACAGGAATTCTAATTTCCAAGGTTGTTCTTTTTTAGATTAAACACGGGATCTAGCAAAAAGAGGTATTTGATAGACTTCGTGTGTAATGCGTTTTTTTTCCTTACTCCCAACACCAAAACTATATCCGTTAAAATGCCAATAAAATGCAAATTGAAAAAAAAGGGGAGAATCTAACACTGGAGTAAAGTTCAATTAGAAACATCTATAGGGCTTCTCTCAGTCGAAAATAATAAAGCATTTTTTAATTAATTTCTTTAGTGATAGACACCGGTGTTGAGTAATTTTCTTTTCTTCTTATTTTTTTCTTTCGTTGAATTATTGACCTTAGCCCAGAAGAAGAATAAGCGAAGGCAGAAGGTGCAATCTTAACAATAAGTAATTTAATAAGGCTTCTTACTTGGCAGGGCTGCCGTTCAATATTGGCTGGGCCGTTTTTGGCTGAAAAATGCCCGGGACCTAAAGTCAATTTATTTGCTTTTTTTCGAACAGGAATAACATCTTTTGCAATCCTAGAAGTTAATCAAGGCAGGTTTAATTACGCAGTGTTTAGATTTAACTCACGTTTCCCCTATACTTTTGTCGGTGCTGGAATAAATGAATTTTAACTTAAACGGTTAAAAAAATTATCTTTGATTCTGTGCGGTAAATGTGTATTGTTTTATTAGCTTGCAAGAATAATTTAAACAATTTAATTTCAATATAGTTGTCGAGGAATTTCAATTACCTTAATATTATGACTGATTAATTTCATTCTTAATCTTGTAATTGTATGCACCAAAATTTATTTATTTAGTTAGACTAGATTTTATTTACTTCTTTTCTTATTATTAATGAAAATTGTTTTTAAGTATTCTGCTACTTAAAAATTGACTCTGAACTTCACTACTTGCTATTAACAATCGATGAAGATTTAAAATCCTTATTCAAACTGGCTGCTTTCACATTACATGCTAAAAATTCATATTCATTCACTGTCTTTAGTAAAACTGTATATTATTCTGTAAAAATTAATAATAATTTATATTTATATAAATATTCATAATTATGTCGGTATAATTAATAATTAGTTTTCTGTTTTTATAATAATTTATATAAAATAATCTTTCACAGTAAAAATGATACATGATGCTGATTTGATACATGATGACTTTTACTATAAATGTATACAATTATATTATTCCTTCAAATTTTGTTCCCAAATATATAGTAATAAAATATCTTTGATTGAATTTTGTCTGAAGCTTGAATAAATACAGGGTGTTTATTTTGTCCCGGACCCATTTTGATGTTTAATAACTCGTAAAATAATGCAGATATAAACAAACTTATGGCATTTATTGACGGAATAACTTATATATTATCCTTTTCAGGTTTGAATATTTTTACTTTTGTAAAAATCGTCTGCGCGTGTGGTTAATTTCAGATAATTTCATTTTCCAGTCTAAATATCTGTACTTTTCTAAATATCGTCTGCTTATTAATTGCATTTTTCTCTCTTTTGTTTTTGGCAACTATTGCAATGTTATGTTTACTTTTGATGTGTTTGTTCTATGTAGTACTTTTGTATGTATTGTTTTATTCAAGCGCATATTAAGGAGAATGCATACACCACAAGAGAAAGCACAGATTTTATGGTGGTTCATAGAAACGAAATAGATAGTGCAAGCACAGAGAAATTTCAGTAGAATTTACCAAAAAGATCCTCTATCCCAAAACAGCATTTTGCTGTGGAAAAAGAATTTTTTAGAAATTGGAAGTATCGCAGATAAGAAACGTTCCGGGCGTTCTTGCACAAGTGATTTTGATGTTGAGCGTGTCAGAGAGACATTTTTACACAATCCTAGAATATCTGTGAGATCAGCGGCAACAGAATTGGATATGCCAATTTCGACGGTGTACAAGGTTATTAATAAAAAATTAAGACTGCATACATACAAAGTTCAAATTGTTCAAGTTTAGGAACCTAACGATAGGCCTAGGAGGATGGCCTTTGCAACAGATATGCTAGGGAGGATAGAAGATGATGCTGATTTTCTGAAGCGCATAATGTTCTCCGATGAAGCATCCTTTCATGTTTCTGGCATTGTTAATCGCCATAATGTGCGCATATGGGGATCTGAAAACCCCATGAATACCGTGAGGCCGAAAGGTATTCCCCAAAGGTTAATGTGTGGTGCGTACTAATGCACGACCGAGTCATTGGGTCTTTCTTTTTTACAGAAAAGACGGTCTCATCAGTCGTATACTTAGACATGTTGGAAAACTTCGTATTTCCACAACTGGAAGAGCTTCAGCCACATGTCTTTTTGCAACAAGATGGTGCGCCACCTCATTGGGATACCATTGTTCGTACTTCTTTGAATGACCATTTTCTAGGAAAATGGATTGGGCGAGGAGGTCCAATTCCTTGGCCACCCAGATCACCTGACATAACACCACTGGACTTTTTCCTTTGGGGATTTGTAAAAGACAACGTTTTCAGGAGGAGAGTGTCATACATTGATGACCTAAAAGCCAGAATTACAACCGCAATAGGCTCTGTGGATGCCGACATGCTTGCCGCTCCCTGGCGTGAAATTGACTATCGACTTGATATTCTCCGTGCGACGAAGGGGGCACACGTGGAAGTTCATTGACATGGGTCATGAAACTTTTTGAGTCTATTTAACCATTTATGTTATTAATTTTAATCTATCTTTATTATTTTATGAGTTATTAAACATCAAAATGGGTCCGGGACTAAATAAACACCCTGTATTTAATTTTCATTAGTAAAATATCAATTTCGTCACAAAGAGCTGATGTTCGCTAGTAATATGTTAAATATAAAATAACAAATCAGTAAATTTGGGTGACAGAAATTGGTTGAAATATTTAGATTTCAAGATAAAAATAATACATTCTAACCTGATGCAGTTTTTTTCGTTATAACATTTATCCGTGAGCTATTTAATGGATACTCAGTTTGCATTGCATTGCTCCAATGCATTGGTCCTCAATGGTACAAAGCGACAAGATTAATCTTTTAAAACTTCTGTCGTATCAAAAGGGAAAAATTATTTTTCTAGTATAGGAAACATTTAAATTATTTTAACTTAAATAAAAAATTTCAACCTCAGGATATTGTTGAATGCAATATTCTGACCCCCCCCCAAAAAAATTATTTTGAGATTTTATTTGTTTTTTATGAATAAGACATATCATCCTATGTGCGTTCTCGGCCTTCCATAAAAATTGTGGACTTCTATAAAATTTAGAACGAAATACATTAATAGAAAGTCTGTCAATTTTTCTGTTAGTGCGCATGTGAATATTACTCAGAAATCTTACAAACAAGAGGAAAGAATCTCCGTAATGGGATCTTAAACAAAAAATTGAATAGTGTATAATTTTTACCTCAATTGTTTTTGTGAGCTGGAAGTTTGTCTCACCATATAGTCAACAGAAGGATGATAATTCAAAGTTCTTATAAGTTCAAAAAATAAGATTCGGACACGACAATTGTAATCAAATTCTAAATCGAATTGATTATAGGAAAAGGTAAAGAAATGAAAATTTGATTTTCTTTATTATATTGTGTAGTCAAACATCAACACACTCTATTATGTAAGTAAGTTTTAAAGAATGTTTCCGTTGATTGAGTATATCTTCTAAATTCTCTTTGGTTTGAGTGGTCTTATAATAAAGAAGAATGTGCATGTATGTGTGTAATATCCCTCAACAGGCTAGACAGTTTATCCTAGATCAATCAAATTTGTCACATATATACTTTGGGTTGTGGGAATATGCAGCTTGGAGCTATTTCTTAAAACTTTTAATTAAAATAGTAATTAATTAACAATTACGCTAGACTTTGATACTTATCCGTGATCATTTTGAAAATATCCCTTCAACAAAAATTATACTTTTACACTGTTTTAAAGCCCAAAAGAATTATCTAATTAGATGGCAATTTTGTAAAATTTAGTATAGATTTAACTTACTTTTAAACGTATTGTTAAGTATATTTCAGAACAATATTTTCATTATTGTGAGTGAAAACAAAATCCGTGAAAATTTTTTTTAACAATATTTTATTCTGTAATGTCCAAGAGTTGATGAGACTGTTGGGCAGAAATTCATATCGTCTTCGTTGTTTCATCAATATTTAATCAAGTGATTTCTTCCTTTGTTGAAAGCAAAGAATAAGGAGTCTGTTTAATTCTTGCGTAGTTTACTAAACAAAAGAAACTAAAATTACAATAATCTAAAGTTAAACCGGATAATTATGTTTTTAACAGAGCTTTGTTGCTATAGGATTGTCACATTAGTAAGATTCATGTGCAGAGTAAATAAACTTTGAGTAAAGACAATTAAAATAAAATGCTGGTAATGTTTGACAATTTGGCGGAATCAGAGACATGAAATCAAATATAACCAATATGTCCAGTGCATCAGCTGGTGGCTTGAAGTGACTTGTTACTAACATAAGAGTTTCTCGTATGTTTTAAAAGTCAAATAGAAAAAATATTGTCATAAAGAAGATTATACCTGCAATAACATAGTTTATATGTTGTACCTGTCACTGAAATGAAGGTCTAGATTTCATAAATATTAAAGCATGGTTATTAAAGAAACAGATATAAAGTCTCTACGGGATTTGATACCATAATAAACTATTGATCAGCCGGCGTTCTGGCATAGAGGTAGCGCGTCTTCCCCGTGACCTGGGCGTCCTGGGTTCGGGCATGGTTGTTCTTCCTATTCTATGTGTGAATGTGCCCCCCTGTAAAAAGGGGTTGTGAAAGCGAATGTGATGCGTGAGTATCTAAGACGTACTCTTGGCCCTAGTTGGTGTTACTAAAACAAGAGACGCTCCCTTGGCTTAAAATCACTTACTTCATCAGCGAGCTTGTTCATGGCAAGTGCCATTATAAATAACAACTATTGATCAGACACTGGCTTCTTGAATTAAACTGCGGTAAGAGGGCTTGGTGAGAAAGTAAGTATCATTTTTTAATTATTTTTGATAAATTTCGTTCGCATTTTTGATAAAATTCTCCATCATTGGTTATTTTCAAAATAAGTGTTAGTTGCATCTCATTATAATTAATGTTAGTTAGAATAATCCAGTTGGGGAAAATAATACAGAAAAGAAAATAATCATGTGATTGATTTAAATTGAATACAAATCTTTTTGATATATTTTGTTTGTTCATTGCACGTCAAAACTAACAAAATGTGTTCTATCTGAGAGTATGGTATAACTTCATATAATGGTACTTATCGCAATGAAATAATTCTAAAAATGATATTTCAAATGAATGATTTGAAATATTTTTTAATTTCATTAAGTTCGTACTATTTACTCAAGCCTTTGAATACAAGAACAACACACACGCATAATGTCAAAATGGGACATTCATATTTATGTTTTGAAAGTTTTTAGAAACATGAAGAAAAATGATAAAGCATTCCAGTGCTTTTTAAATATTTTTAAGATTGCTTTTTATTTGGAACGTAATAAATGTTTAAAACCGTAATTCACGGAAAAAAAAATCTTTTTTTTTTTTTGATAAATGGTGTGGGTTTTTAAAAAGTTTTTTTGTGGATTATGTATGCAAATTACTTTTGCTTTTGTGAGTAAGGTTGACACTACACCTAATTTTATCTCAATTGCTTGTTAGTTTATTTTTTAAACACAAAGCAAAAAATCCATCCTTATAAAAACAATCTTTATGGGAAACACTGCTTTACTAATTAAACTTTCTTTACAATATACTTGTTTTAATGTTTTATGGGATTTTGCTAAGTTATAAACTACCAAAATAATCTTTATTTCTGCAAAAAGTTTTATTTCAAGAATTGTTTTGTTCATTCTGTAAAAATTTAATTCATTGATTTTTTGTTTATTTTTGCAGCAGTTTAAAAAAGTATTAAAGCAAATTTATTCCATTGAAATAGAATAGAAAAAAATCGTAAAATTCTTTCGATTCTAACAATAATAGATTTACGAAATTTTAACTTTAAATAAAAACTATTGCAGCAGATGTTAATTTTTAAAAATGCACGAAATGATATGACTACACATTCAGAATTTCGCCTTAAAATCAGAAAATTCGTCGCAAATTTATCTATCATGCTCGACAATTTACATCTAAAATGATCAGTTCAAATGTCAAGTACTTATTTTTATATTTCAGAACAAAGTAATAATGGAAATTTATTAAGGTGCATCCATTTTTAAATATTGCCGCTCTTTTCTGAGATTTAATTGAATGTATCGAGATATTGACAGAAAATTAGGGATATGCATAACATATTGATGAAAATCACATAAGGCTTCTAAAATAGTATGAGTTTTATCAAATGCATCAATCAATTAAAGTATGAAGTTTAACAATATATTTCTGTGGAGTTACATAAAATATTTAGTTGAAAATGGCTTTAATATATAATCGAACAAAATATTTAATTAAAATTCTTAGCAGCCATTAATACCAATGAACTAACTGATTGCCAAAGTTAATAATGAAGTAGAATACGTAACTGAGTATATGCGTATTCTTGTGTTTGCTGTTGCTCTTCTAGCCTTACTACTTGACATAGAATTTCAAATACTGCATAAATATATATAGGAGAGAATATATCATTTTATCATTTTTACCACTTATCATTTTTTTTAAATTAGCATTTTTAAGAAAGAAATAAAATTTAAATTATTCTCTGTACCGATAAAAGTCACCTTGCAATTTGAAGATAGTTTGATACAATTTGGTTTCAACGGCGACCAACAAGCGCTAAGAAAAAATTTCGTAAAATTATAAAAATATATTAAAGTGCATTATTTATTATGAAAATTTTCGAACATGTTAATCGCTTGCTATATAGTTTGACGACTGAAATCGCCAAATTGGCAAAATATTTTCTTGGCGCCTTTTGATCACCGTTACAATCGAAGAGTACCGAAATTTTATTGGACAGTTATGTTTTTAACGGTATTTTGATTTTATGAGTCTTAAATTCACTAGAATCGTTTAGGTATACAATAAATAGAGTAAATGTATATCAATTAAAAAAATCCGCCTTTAACGTCTATCAAAAAATATTTTGTTGAGCGTAATGATGAAAAATTAAATTATGTATGAAAGAAGTTACCTGAGAAATTTTAATAAAGCTCTTCATAATTTCCATCCATGGTTAAACGAAGACGATACAGAACCTTTCATTATACTTTCACATCACAATACTTTTTAGCCCAAAATGATTTCATATGTATCTAGTACGTCAACAGTTAGATTATTTGTAGAATTTAGTTCTTACACGCTATTCGAGGTATTGAAGACTTTATCATCAGACCATTGAGCTTGCTTTAATTGTTGGGGTCTCCCGTAGGTTTCTTTCCTATCTCTAATATGAAATGAATAAACAATATTTACTGTTTAAGATATTATTTATTTTCTTATATAAGAGCTCTTTTACTCTATTACCTTCTTCCATATCTCAGGAAGCCTCATTATGTCTTCTTTCCAGAATTGTTGCGTTTTGGACAGGAAATAATCTTCGAGGTGCACTTTTATTTCGTTGATTGATTTAAAGTGCTTATCGCAAAGAAAATTTTTTAAGGACAGAAAGAAGTAATAATCAGATGGAGAATATGCAGGATGCGGTAAAATATCCAATCAAACTGTAAGAAGTTCTCTCTTACGATTAATTCAATATGTGGTCTCGCGTTGCATGATGAAAAATAACGCCTCATCGGCTCATTAATTCTGACCGTTTTGTTTTTGCTACGGCAGCTTCCAATTGATTCAGTTGATGGCAGTATTTCGTAGAATTTATTGTTTCACCTTGAGGAAGGAAAATTACGCCTTTCCAATCCCACCAAATGGGCAAAAGAACTTTTTGGCGGTGTGGTTCCGGCTTTGAAACAGTTGAAGGCCTATGTTCTTACTCCAAGTGCGTTTTCTATGCACATTTTCATATAAAATCTAAGTTTCATCTCCAGTGACAAGCCTCTTTAAAAACACGATAAGAAAGAAATTTTTGGTACACTCTAATACTAATCTTGCTGAACATGTCAACGCCTAACCTTGTTTTATTTCATTGTAAACTATTTTAGAACAAGAATTTTATTTATACTGTTGTTACAACAATTTTACGGAGAAATGCGTCATGATATCGAAACATTTGTACAATGGGTTACCCATTTTAATTTTATAATTTTAATTTATAAAATATATTTTATATGAAGAAACTAAGAAATTTTTTAATATTTAAAACGTTTTTATTTCAAAAATATTTCTCATGTATAAATTATATCATAACAACTCACATGGCATTTATTTCAACGAGTCTAATATCTATATTTATAAACCGACTCGACTAAGTTAATGGGAACGTAAATTTTTCTTTTTTAAATTTATTTAATTTAGACATTAAAAAACTTCGTTTTCATGAAATAATCTAAAAAAATATTGTGAAAGAGATTCATTTTATGCTTTGAAAAGTATTCAGAAAAGGGCAACTTTATTTTCTGCAAAGAATATTCTGAATAAAGAATTTAGCTAAAACATTTTTTCACCATTTTATATTATTTTCAGTGAATTTCACAGAGTGTGAACTTTTCTTTATACTGCAATTTCTTTTTCAGGCATTTTTTTTTAAAAATAAAATAAAAATAAGGTAAGGAAAAACACTTTTTAATAAAAGTGACCGGATAAATATTTTTTTGTTCAAATACTTAAAGACCATGAAGAATACATTTAGGAAAGTTTTAACTTACTTGTTAAATCAGATAAAGAAATCACCAAAAAAGAGAGAGAGGGAATTCAGAGATGTTCTCTGAATAAAGGAAGTATTATTATACTGTCATTATTCCAAATGCTGCTACATCTTATTTATGATATAAATAATAAAAATAAAGAGCTTTCAAAGTTAAGGGTTTGTTCAAAATAAAAGAAAATGATTTTAGTTTATCAGATTTTCATAAAAATTTTTATATGTAGAATTCATATTGTTTACAAAATATTTCTGTCCCAATTTATAGTTATTTTGTATCATCATAAGAATCCGAAATAAAAAAAGTTACACAATTATTGTAATTTGCTAAATGTTTTAAAATTTTGCATTTTTTTTTATTTTCACGAATAACATTCTAGAGCTACCAATTAGGGGCAAATGCACTTAAAATGATGGGAAGATACTATATGAATATTTTCTTAACATTTTAATTAATTTAAAATAAGGCTAAATTCTACATTTTTCGGCAATAACTTCCGAAATATTAATCAAAAAATAAATGTACACAATTTCAAAAATTCAAACAGTTGTCTATTATATACAAATTGAGTTGCCTTTTTCTGAATTTTGACAATTAAAAAAAAATAATTCTTTATACAATATTTAACAATTAATCGCCTTTGAAAACTAATTTATTTACTCAGATTATTAATGTTTAAGGCTGTTAAACTGCTAATATGGAATGCATTTTTTGAAAAAAATTTATCCTTTTATTTGATAAAACTGAAATATACATAAATATAAATTAATGTCCCTTTTATTTCTTTTTTTGATATCAGTGTGTTAATTTAAGTAAAACAGTGGCATCAAACAAGCTTGCTTAATTCCTTAAAAAGCACAAACAGCTTAAAAGAACTTTTCTGTTTCAAAAAGCATATTCTACTGCTGTTCAGTTTTAAAGATATGCTTCAGATATTCTATTGTTAAATTTAAATAAATTTGCTTTTAGAATTTTCTATCAAAATAGATTAACAAAGATAAATTTTGTAATCTGAAATTGTATTTTATAATGCACAAAGACTGTCATAGCATTTTGTATACAAAAAAAAAAGGAAAGATTTCTGATTAAAAAAAAGAAATTAATGGCATATTATAATATTATAATAACATAATTTTTTGTTATTATTTTAGCAGTAACTTGATTATCAATATCATTTGGTTATATTTCTCTCCAATTTTCTTTTGAATAAAATAAATGAAATGAGATTGAATTATTCCCATTCAATTTCGAGAGATTTTTCCTTGAAAAAAAAAGAGTAAAATTTTAGCCCCTCTTCTCCTAGAGTATGAGTCAGCAGAAATGCAGCCACGCCTTCCTCCAAACCCTTTGCTAAAACCAGAAGGTCCACAGCAAAAAAAAAAAAAAGAATATAAAAGAGATGCCATAACCTAGAATCAGGACGTATTGCGTCACATTTTAAGAAAACGTTTATTCGGATAAAACGCGACGTTTTTCTGTTGAATCGCACCCACACCCAGTCTCACACGTACGTTGATTTTATTATTATCATTTTTTTTGCCCTACCTCTTCCTTCTTATTTTTGCCGTACAAGTGCGCCTTCCACCGAAATATATTTATATAAACTAGACGTCAGCAAAAAATAAAGCTTTGATCTCATTGCTTACAAAAGTTCCGGTATTAAATTTCCGTTTTTTTTTTCACTTTGCTTGCGACGTGAATTTTTTTCACCACCTCTCCCACTCCCAGCTATTTTTTTAGATTTTCTTTTCCTGGTTAGGAATCTCCTCAAAAAGAATAATTTTTTTTTCTTCTTCAACTATTTTTATACGTTTTTTATATTTTTTCTCGTAGCCTAAAAGTAGGATTTAGTTTAGTACTTTTTTGTTTTCTCGTTTTTTTACCCTCTGTTCATCTTTAAAGCTTCTCCTAATTAAACGAAACTTTGCTTTTTTTTTCTTTCTTGTACGCTTAAAAGTTCTTTGTGTCATGCTTTAAATTCGTATTACTTGTCTGAATCCCTTTTGATCGAATTCCAACAGAATGAATCATTAAAAAAATCCACAGCCTGAAATTTATCAGTTTTTTTTGTTCCAGTAACGTAGAATTTGTCAAAAGGCTGTAAATATGATTTGCGTTTTTTTTTTATCTATCATAGGTAAGACAGTTAAATTATTAAACACTACTTCTAATTCATTTCCTTAAAAATTTTAAGCGATGCATGTGTAGGTAAAGATACAGTAAAGAATGAATTTCTGATGTAATACTCTTTGATATACAAAAGATGAGAGATGATACTTAATTTATACCATCAAAGTACAAAATAAGGAAAGTAAATCTGTGATTGAATAAAAATCTTGAATTATGTTGGATTGTAAGTCAAAGTTTTATCTAAGTGTGAAAATTACTTTTATAAAAATATTTTAATTAACATTTTTTTCTGATATCTTATTTCACACATTCTTAAATCATTACATTTATTATGTTATTCTGAAAAGGAAAGAAACAAGTTTGGTCTAATGATAAATGCTATTTATGGTATAAACATGTGCAAAAAAATATTGATAAAAGCTAGAAAGGATATATAAAACAAATATATTGAACAATACATTTGTTTTTAAAAAATAAGTTGATAAAAAATAACGAAAGGAGAAAATGCATATGTAAAAGTAAAGCCTCCTTAAATAATATAACCTTCAATTAGGTTAAATATTCCATTAAAAAATCAATAGTCAATAAATGTTTTGCATTTTCCCTTTATAGTAACA
>JAPMOR010077955.1:396871-464843 GCA_026543865.1 Argiope aurantia
TACAGAAGATTATGTAGGCTTTAAAAAGAATAAAGTTTAGTTTAGAGATGCACATTTTTTAAAATAATTATTCTAAGTAATAATACTCGCAATTTTTATTATTTATTCAAGCATTAGTTTTACTACTCACATATTTAAGTTTTTTTCTTTACTTTAATTTCCAGGTATCTTTTATTACAGTTTCTTTATTTTTCTAGAAATTTCTTCAAAAAGATTCAAATTTTGTTTGTCTTTCTTTTCTTATTGATCGAATTTTAATGGTATGAACCATAAAAAGAAAAATTCGTACTTAGAAAATTTCCCCCCACTACTCCAGAAGCGTAGAATTTGTTATTAGCTTATAAACATTTTCATTAACTATTAAAGATAAGAGGATAAATTATTAAAAATCGCTTCTAATCTTTTCAGTTGAAAATTTTAAACGACGAATATTTAAATAAAGACTTGGTGGGGAATGAATTTTTGATGTCGATTATTATATCTTCTAAAATATTGAAGAAATTTTTGCTTTGTAGCAGTAGCGCGCAAAATAAAGAAACAAAACAATACATGTAAATCCTCATTTGAGGAAAGGATTTTAAAGATCGTAATATAAAACTATTTACAGTTGTATTTTATTTTTCTCTACATTACCGAATGTTGAAGAATAAATAACTTGATTACTCTTTTTCACTGCTGAAAGTGTGAAAGAAAGATGAAAACACATTTACAGAGCGTTTAAGATACAACCTACCTCGAGTGTTGATTTTCTTTTTCTCTTTTTATTTGAGTCTTATAAAAATTCGAATGTTGCCGAAATATTTATTTCGGCCTCGAAAAAAACAAACAAACACCCAACTAATAATGGTAAGATCCAAATGTAAAAACTATAGGTATTTTCTTTTTTGATAAATTTCATTTGGGTAGGATACGAAGAAGATTGCCAAAGTATGTGGTTAAACTCCAGGCATAGCCTATCTTTTTTTTTTAATTCATTTACTTAAATCAAATAATTCAGAGAATCTTCGCATATTGGCTCACGCAGTCAAGAATCGTACTTATTACTTAGACTTCTGAAACAACGTTCGCACGTGAATGGCGCAGAGAGGGCCTGTCAAAGCCATATTAACCTATCCAATAATTAACATCTGATGCAAATTACCGCTTATTACTCGCTCAGGAGAGCCTTGTGTCGCGAAGTATCAATCTGATTGGTCCTCTCTGACGGGTGACAAAGCATGAATATTCGTAATAACAGAAACCTCTACCCTGCTGTCTGGACATCCGGCAGAGCGCATGCTCTCGCTTAGATGAAAGGTACTCTCGTGTGCCGAGATGGAATATCACACATGAACCTTCCAAGAATAGGGATAGGAATCTCAAGGGGTCTGGATGCCTTTAATACTAAGGATTTGAGCATCTGGTGTGATTAACCTTTGTGTTGCTGAGAAAGGCGTTTGTGCGATAATTATCATTTGTTAGAAACGAATGCAGTGTCAGTTGGTGGTGGTTTGTTTCAGATTAAATCTCTTGAATGCTTAACAATAAATTAAAATTTAACTATCAACATAGGGCTGTTTGAAAATTTTCAAATTTAAACAATTTCAGATTATATTAATCCATCATCTTTATAGAAAATAACAGTTAAAATGTATGTCATATTTTTAAGTATATGATGTAAATTGGACTTCTATGTGATGTACAGTCCTACTTAGTTTTTAAATACTTCTTTCGAACAATAAATAAATTTGAATTATATTAAAAAAAAGATTATGATTCTGCCTCTGAAATTTCGAGTTTTTAAATAAGTAAGGGAGAATGTTTTACAAACAATTTGGAAGTTTTTGAATTTAGTGTAAAGATTAACTATCATTTATTTAATTTGCCACTTTACTATTTTAAAGAATGCTTAATTTAATGCATAAAATTTGTCTGATTTCATTACTAAAAAGTAAGTATTACAAACATAATATTTTGTCCCACAGAGTTTTTAAAAAAATAAAATTAAGAAATGATACTAGTGTAAAATTATTATATAGACTAATAATATTATTTTGTGCAAACTGTTTCTTTTATTCCTAACCAAAAATGAATTATAGGAGTTTAAATCTGAAAGTGTTGTACCTTTGACCACCATGATGTGTTATCTCTTAAACCAGATGAGAGGCACAGTATTCTTTATTGAGAGGAAAAGGGATTGTTAGTTTAAGATTATTTTCTCAGATTGGGAGGAAGATGGTAATTTGTGTAAGCTATCTCTATTTGACTCATCGTCATATGGTTTATCTCAAGATATTTTAATTCCAATTTTAAAAATCATTGTAATGATGGGAAGTAAATACGTTTTGGCAGTCCGAAGTAAGTTTTTATTTTTCTCTTTTTCAGTGGATTGGAAGTTTATTCTTCAAAGAAAGATTGACGAAAATATTTCTTATTATACTTTTAACTAAAATTTGATACGATAGCTTAATTCTACGTGGTTTAATCTTACCTTATCTATGTGGTTTAATCTTATCTTATCTACTCGTTTTAATCTTAAGATTACCTTCAGTCTACAATTCCTTTCTAATGAGATTTCTTTTCGATATGTAGATTAATTTTAGGTTTCTATATAAGTTACAGCTTCTCTTCAATTACTTAAACATTTCATAGATTACACCAGATCAAGTTCTGAATAGTCTGCACTGATACGTCTTCACAACAACGAATTTCACATAACAATTCCTTTTATTGAGATGACAAAAAAAGTTTGATTGTTAGGATTTTCCATCTTCACATCAAATGCATCTTTTTGACAGGTATGTATCTGGTGTATTCAAACATTATTAAGCAATGAACAAACAACACCAAGTAATACAGGTAATCTTTTTACCATAAATGATATGGCTAAGATAACTTATAAATCCGTGACTTCAAATAATATTATGGAAGGGTTCATTGTTATTTGTTTTGTTCTCTTTAATAAAAATACTTATACTATTGATAAGTTTCTGCTTTTATTTGTACCTGAAGGGCCAATGATTCACCCAAATCTCAAGTATTATTCAGTATTTTTAGATTCCCAAAGCAGATTCTGACACAAAATTCTGTCATTCTAGATATACCATTCACCGCAGAATATGCAAAGCCTTTCCCCAAGGCTCATCGAACAATAGTAATGAGTAAAGAAAGATCAAAATTTAAATAAAAAAGTGCTGAAAATCTATCCTTACGGACACTGAAATTAAATCATACCTCTATAACTTAAAAACGTAGAACAGGATTTAAAAGAAATTATGCTGTTTTAACAAAAATGGATAAGGAAAATATTAATTCTAAAAGTAACTTCATTTTATAAATTATAATGAAAGGAGTTTCCTCGTTCATTGAATAGTAACATAAGAAATATATTTTAAAAGAAACGAATCTTTTAAATTCGAAATCTTATAAATGACTTGCTTTTATGTATAAAAATATGAGATTTAACTAAAAATAATTATACTATTATTTTATAGGAATGAAAATCATTTTTTCATTTCATTTTGTTTTTAAAATAAGCGCAGATCAAAGTTACGAACACTAATTGTTCCATTGAACTTCACAGAAAGATCTTTTTAAATAATTAAAAATGTTAGAATAGAAATTGATGATCTTTTATAATATATAATAAATGCAAAATTAAGTAAAGTTAAGATCGACAATCGCAATACAATTATTGATTTACATACGAAGACTATAAATAATTAATAATGAAAACTGATCAAAGTTAACTACTTTTGTCCTCTACTTTCGTTTCTTTCTTCACTGAATGCAGTGCTTATAATAATAATCTAATGAAGTGCAATAGTCCTTTTAAAAATTCAACAGTAATATGTATTTCATTTATTTTACTTCATTTGTATGTTAATTTGTAGATGAGAAATAATTTAAGACAATAAATGTTCAGTTTTTTCTTATTCCGTGCTGTACTGAAGCAACGAATATTTGCTTCATTACAGCACGGAAGTGCTGTGCTTAGGCTAGTGCTGAAAGTTTTTCACAAAGCAAAATAAAAACATGGACTAGTTTCTCTATAAGTTTTCCAGAAGATTAATATATTCACATATGTAAATAGGAGTTAAATCAGAGCTTAGTTGAAAACGGATCTACATACTCTGGTTAGCAGAACATGCTAATTTGTTTTTTGACATATACTTTCTACAATATAGGTCAGTTCATGTTGAATTAGAAACAATACCACTTCTGGCATATAGAAGATGATAAAATAAATATATCTGCTTACTATGAGAGTTATGGTAGATAAGTATTCGTGGCAGTAATACCAGGTGGATTACCGAAATAATCAGACATCATAGGAAATTCTTTTAACAACTAATTTCTATGGATGAATTTTCCGACAACAAATCTATCCTGAACATGAAGTTTAACATAGCTTTCATATTCATAGTAATTTAAAGGAATTCTCGCGACTTCTTTCCTAGTTAAAATTTTTTCTACGAGTCCGCATTTGATGTCTATATAATCAATGTCTACATAAAAAAAAGAAAAATGGGAAATTAATTACTATTACTAATAGAAAATGCCCATGCGTTTTTTCAAAATTTTAATTTACGACGTTAAAGAGTTGGAAATTTATGTTTTGAAAATTTTATTGATTCAATTTTATATGAAGTCCGACAGTTTAAAAAACTTTATATAAAGACTCCTCCTCTATTTTTGGAATTTTTCAATGAATGATGAAATACAATATTACAAAAGGCTTATGAAAATATGTAATTCATTGACAGTATATTCATTTAAATATGAAAATAAATACATTCACTAGAAAATTCCGTTTATATCATATCACTATGTAACCATTCACAATGATGCGATATAATCGGATATATAATCGAGATGAGAGATTCCATCGGTATTTTTGAAATTTTCGGACTTTTTAAGTGTCTGATTATTAAAAGAAAAAAACAGTTCATTATTTTGTTAAATAAAAATCGCTCTCTCTCGAGATTTTTCAAAATACAATAAGAAATAACAGAATACTACTTGATAATGAAATATTCAAATGCAAAATAATGAATTATTAAAAACGAGTAAATAAGAAAAGAGAGTAAAAAAGGTGTGATATTTACTTTACTTACGGGCATTGTTTGGCTTCCGTGTAACGCTCCGATCGCAGCTTGTGCTTCTGAGTGAGATCCGAATTTCACGAACGCGCAACCTACGTGGGAGAAAAAAGAAACAGTTACAATACTGCTTACTTCAACAATACACAATACAATGTTTAAGCAATCTGCTTAAAATGTTATTGGCTCGAACAGAATTGTTAGATTAAAGTCTCATTTTGGAATTACAAGAGAGCTGTTTTTGTGAGTAAATTGTGATCAGAAGATGAGGACGGCGCCTGACTGGACAACTCTCTCTTCAAATTTTTAAGTCGCATACGTTTTCTGAATCTTTCCCCGCGATAGTATATTAAACGTGTGCCATGAATAGATACTGCGAATATCGGCTCTTCATCTCACCAGGTCATCTTTCTTTCAACAGTAGCAACTTTAATGAAACAAAATGTGTTGTATGCTGAACTTCTTTTCTTATGAAAGAAATCTTATTAATTAATAAATATCTTTTATCAGAATTTTTTTAACAATTCCAATGAAAATGGTGAATTGAAATTAGAGTCACTGAATTTATTTAATCTATTGATTTAATAAATTACATTTAACGATAAATTATATTTTCTCGTTACTTGTTACGTGCATAGAAATTTGTTTAATTCATTATACTGCTTTCTAAAAATATTGTTTACTAATTTATAAATTTTACATTATACCAACTCAACTTCTCAGACCACGAGTTTCCCAACAAATTTTCAATAATTTTAACTAATTTATTTCCAGTTTATTATCTGAAAATAAAGAATTTGGTTTTAATTTTATAAGTTAAATTCTAAGTGATAGTTTCCTTTTTTATCAACTAGTTAAGATTATCGATAATATGAGTTGTAATTTTGTGGGTCGATTTTCATATCTAATTTACAGTTCCCCATGTTACGTACTGAGATTTCTGTCAAATGTATTAATCTAAATATGCAAAGCTCTAGAAGTAAATTTGAATCTTCTAAAGCCCAATAAAGAAGTATTTCTACAAATGAGACAATTTTATAGATACCTTTCCTATATTTATTCTGAGACTTTCTTATTGACTACCTTTTAAACTAGGACTTAAAGCACAGAACCACCTGAATTCACATCCTCGTATTCGAAAGTTTCATAGCAAAATTTATTTCAAGCAATAAAAGATACCTTACGTATACGCAAGAAATAAAAATATTTTATTTTATTTTTAATTACCTTTTCTGTTTGAATAGAAAAATAAGAATTTAGACAAATCACCATTTTAATGCACAGCCAGACAATGCATCTTTTGAAACACCAATAAAAAAAGATCTTACTTGATCATTTCTTCCATATCTATTTCAACCTCGAAAAAGTAAACGAAGAGATAGACAAAAACACGAACGAATAAAAACGGAAATCCTTTCCTTCCCCAAACGACCTGCCTGTTAGAGAAGGGAAAAAAAGTTGGAAATTCTCGAAATTTCAGGCATTCGAGTATAGAACCGATATTTCAACTTTTCCCCTTGCATTTTTTTCTCAGTAGTAGACGGAGGGTTGGGGTGGAGAACTTCTCCATTTTCGTAGACCAGTGGAAATGAGAGAAAGTAAGTGATGCTGGTGAAGGTGGTGGTGGGGAACAAGAGGACAAAACCAGGGGGAAAAGTATATAGGAGAAAGATTTCTTTAGAAAACTTCTCCCCTCATTTCGAACTTGACATGTCACTGTCTGTGCCTTTGAAGTGCCCCCCCCCGAGAGAACATTCCCCTTTCAACCTTGTGGTGTAGTGGAAGGGGTGGGATGTGACAGTAGAACCACGAGGCTTACCAGCTTTTGAGGTGTTCTTTACGAGTTACGGGGTAACCAAAAAGAAAATCACGGACTCAGGCAAAACAAGAAGTAGTATGGGAAAGAACTCTTTTTCCTGTGCAGAGGAATAAACAACTTCACCAAACAACAGCGATGACTGACACTAGAACACGGTTCATGTTTCGTGTATATATAAGTTTTCTAGAAGGAACAAAGAAGGTTTGAATTTCTTTTTTGCTGGCACAAAAATTTCTGCGTGTGATACCTATCATATATAGTACAAAAATGGAGTTTCAAAAAAGAAGAACGTACTATTAAATTTTTTTTATGAAAATTGATATCCAATTAAAAGATATTGAAATATATAAAATTAATCACAGTGTGGTTTAATAAGAAATCACCGGTTTAAGCCTGTCAGAGAATGGCAAGTGAATATTTATAGTTTTTTTAATAATTTCTAAGCGAATTAATAATATGAAGGCAAGGGAAGAAATTAAAATGAAATATGATATAATATATTAAAATTATAACAGCATCGGTCAAGCTAATGATAGATATTTTAAATCAGTGTTAACTTCATAGTTTTCATTGATGAGCTAACTGTTAACTTCACAGTTTTCATTGATGAGCTAAAATTCACCTATCAGGTTTAGTAGCAGAATTAAATAGAATTGATTTTAAATACTTAGGCCTTTTTGTCGAGAAGAACTGAATTTCAATTCACATAATTTTAAAATTATTATTTATTTGATTAAATTAATAAAAAATTAATAAAAGCAATATATTGTGCATTTTTATTATATATTGATGAATAAGATATAAATATATGATCGAAATATTTATATTTCCTTAATAGGATGTTAGATAGATGTTACTATACCAAAAAACACATTTTATAAATCTCTGCGTATTTCATTTAAAAAATAAACTTTTTACACAAAAAACAAACTTAAATAAAAGGTATTGACTAGTATAATTCTCCATTTCTTTATGTGATTTCAATTTTAGTAAATCGGTTGATTGCCAAAAGATAAATGAACATTTTAATTATATGTTATTGAAAATTTGTTTGGCGGTTTTATCGTAAAGTGTATTTCTCTTAAATTATAAATTGCCAATTTAAATATCAAATTAAAACAATTGTAAGAAAGATTGTTTATAGTGGACTTCTCAAAATACTATTAAATAAAATATATTAAAGATATATTTAATAATGTCAAAATGTTTTAAGAATAATCAGTCATTTCATTTAAGTTTTATAAGGTAGTTATTTAAAAGTATTATAATTGAAAACAATGAAAGATGTTTGTTAGTTCTATTTACTGTGATTATAAATTAGTTGGTTGGCTCTAATAATTTATGAATAAATATATTCGCTATTTTCTCTGATTAAATGCACGTGTTTTATTTAATTTTTTTAAAGGAATGAACTAATTCTCTAATTTTTTTATTGCAAAGTTACTCTATTGCTATAATTTTGTTATTCCTTAAATTAAATTCGAAATTTTAATTTAAGTGTATGAAAAGGAAAAAAAAATGCGCAATCCGAATAATTAATTCTATTTTCCTTTTGCATACCAAACATACTACATTAAATTAAATCCACTTTTTAAAAATATTTTACAAAGTTAGGAGACTGATTTGTAAGAAGAAAAATAATCCATATTTTTATATCCTCTAGACATGATAATAGGCAGCATTTTTATAAAAATCCAGACAAAACTAGTCTGTTTGTTTAATTTAATCGTAATCGTACTCATTAAAATGCATTCTCTAAAATAACAAATAAAAGTATTTCTTAGTAAAATAAAACATTTCCAATTCCTTTTACAGCAATTTTTAAACTAAAAGAAATTAAAAGAATAATTAAAGCAATTAATCATTTGTTTATAAAATGAAAATTTTAATCTCTTATTCTTTAATATTAATCAACTGAATGCATACACAATTTTGTTTTTTGAAATTTTATTGTCATGTTTGATTTAGTCTTGGTGATTTTTTTTTTGTTTTCCTAGGTTTTGATATTTTACAACACATTTTTAAGAATTATAAGTTAGTATATTTCAAAAGGTATGTTCATTTATTAGCATTGATTAGTGCCATGAAGAAAAACTACCCACTTTATGAGCGGATATAAGTGGTTTCTAGTTAATGCATGCAAGGATTACGAATTAGATTACACTAAAAAAGAGAACATATTATTTTTATATTATACATTATATTTTTATAATGTTGGATTAGTTTTTTTTTAAATTTCCGCATTACAGCGTTGTATCGTCTAAATTTCTCCTTCAAAAAAGTCTTAAATTCTTAGAAATACACATGATTATGGATTATCTTACATGAATTATCGTAAAGCATCTGAGACACGATAATGATAAAAATGGGCGCTGGATTATTGTATTAGTTTTCGTTAAAGTGCATTTAATGGCTTTAATTAGTGAATGATGATAATCAACATATGTTTTTATAAAATGAGTGTTTAAATAAAATCAATCAAAATATGCTTTTGTAAAATGAGTGTTTAAATAAAATCATACCTATGTTATTAAGAAAGCACATCAATTAGACTTACATATCAGAAAAAT
Source organism: Argiope aurantia (assembly GCA_026543865.1). Taxonomy (NCBI): domain Eukaryota; kingdom Metazoa; phylum Arthropoda; class Arachnida; order Araneae; family Araneidae; genus Argiope; species Argiope aurantia. The sequence goes on from JAPMOR010077955.1 coordinate 406,342, forward strand.
TTGATTAGGTTTAGGCTAATGTAAATTTTAAAGAGTTATGGCTTTAATTTATTTAATTCATTCATATTTTCTATATTGTATCCATAAACGGGAAACATTTATTGATTTTATCCCTGTTTTTTAACGGTAAACATTTATTATGTTATTTATAATCGCAACATACTGAAATATATTAATTTCTTTCATATCACTTTAAATAAAGCTGTACTTGTAGTTTAAATAAAAAGTCAGTTATGGAGGAATAATTTTATTTTTCGCATTATTTGAAATAATTTTGTTAGACATATTTCTAGTTGCAATTTATAAAATCCCAAAGGGATTATAATCTTGAAGAAGAAAGACATATAAACAGAAGTAAAGCTCTTTTACACTCATTTGGGGTAGGAACTATCATTTTTTAAAACAAGATGCAAGTAGAAGTTAACGTTTTTCGTCCTTTCATTTAGTTTAGTTAGTTTATGTTCATTTAAAGCAGTTCTTGGTATCTCTTATGAATTTTCCAAAAACATTACAATTAGAACAGAATTGAAATTATAAATTTCTTCATTAAAGATCATTTTCTTGAAGAATCTACATGTAAATAATAAATTTCCTATATATACCTTAAATAGAATAAATTAAAATGCATTCTAGTTAAATAAAAAGTATTGAAATAGTAACTAAAATTGAAAGTCGTTTTATAACTTTGGGGGGGGGTTAGATTCAAAAGGCGAATATAATTAAACTGAATGATACAAGTTTAAAATATATCAATGCCAATATTATGTAAAAATATTTAGCAAATGTATAGATAAATACTTCTGCAATTCTTTAAAGGCATATTTGTTTACTTTCAAAGAAATTTAAGAAATGCCAAATACAAAACTTTGTGGGATTTGAATGATCACTATAGAGATATTCTAAGAAAATACCTTATCTGTAATTAGTGTAAAAGTTGCAAAATCACATTTATATTTAGTCAAAAAAAGTCTAGAAAATGAATTTTTGGAAACAGCATGTAAGGCGGACTTTATGGATAAACAAAAAAATTAAATTTGAAATTAATCTTTGAGCTAAGAAAAACTAAGGTATTACAAGTATCTATTTATAGAAATATCAAACATTTTTTTAACACTACAATAAAGAATCCTTTTATTGTTAACTAATGTTATCGCCAATAATATTATAAAAATATGCTAAATAAGTGCAAAAAATAATGCTAGATGGAATTGTTGTTATAAAGCCCTGGATGCAGTAGGGAAAAAAAATCGGAAATCCCAGCCAAAATAAAACATATTATCTCTGCTTTAGTGCAAACTTGTTGCTGTAATGCACATTCACATCGGTAAAATTCGAAAGAGACTGCACCTCTGGGAATAAGTAAGATGAATCCAATTTCTGCCAAAACACAACATACTGGTAAAAAAGAGGGAATATAAAGAAACAAAAAAAGATCGTAAGACGAATTTCCAGCTTAGAAAACTCCTTTGGGCGTTTTGCAAGTATCTTTTCATCTTTCTGGGCGTAAAAGAAAACAAAAACCTCCGGACGAAGAAAGAGAAACTCGGAAGATTAGGCCGTGGAATGACCAGATCTTCTGAAGCCGTGTTCAACGATTCAACAATACGTCAAGTGAAAAACATTTGCATTGAAAAAAGATCAGCGCAAATGGGCCAGGATTTCAGAAACAGAAATCCGATGTAGTTTTTCAGGGAACAGATGATGCTGAAACGGAGACACACGCCAGGTTTTGTTTTTGTTTTTCACTTTTCTGTTACTTTTTTGTGCTTTTTTTCCCCTCCAACAGAAATGTGCAGAATGAGCGATTTTCAGTTAAAGGAGAACTACCTAAATAGATTTGCGCGTGTTTTATTGCAGCTCAAAGCGGTTTTATTCGACGATGCTTAAGATGTTTGTATTTTTTTTATTCTAACATCGGTAAAAGTGCATAATAACCTATCTTTTGTTCAGTAGAGCGACTAATTCATTTTTCTGTAGGAACAACCGACATGTTGAATTTGTATTTGGGATTTAGATATGTTTGATTTTAGAAAAAGGGATGAAACGATTTTCTTTGTGAATAAAAAGATTATTCTGGCTGGAAAGAAAATGAATTGTCGAATTTTGATGAGATAAAAGTAAATACTTATTCCTTTGATTAAAGAAATGAGTTGAGTGAAGCATTAATTTCATAACTGTTGGAATTTATTTTCTGCACGTTCAGTTAATATTTGTACTTGTTTTGCAAAGAGTTTCTTATCAATTATCATCAGCAAATATCTTAGCAAATGCCAAATATTTTCTATTTCTTGTTTAAAAAAAAATTTTTTTTGCAGATTCAAGAATCGTACTGTCCCACGTTTCCACTCAAAATTTTTATAAAATTAATATTAACATCAGATGAAAGCATACTGTTTTATTGGATTAAGATAAACAATTCAAAACATTTAATTTGACGAATTTTACGCATTAGTTTTTCCGCAGTCTCTGTTTTTTTCTCATTAATTCGCAGAATATTCATTGTTTAATATTTTCTTTTCTGTTTTCATTAAAACTTTCATATCTTAAATACTAAAATAGTTTTTTTGTAGCATTTAGCCATTAGCTACTATTATTAGGATTTTTTATTGTAATAAACAAATTATAATAAATGCAATATTTTCCAGATTTTTTTTTTCAATTAAGATATTTAAATATCAGCTGCTACAAAATTATAAAAAACATCAGCTATAACACATCTTTATTTAGTAAATAAAAATTCATGGCGACAAAAAATAGTTAATTAATATTAGTTAACTATTTTTACTTACAAAAATATTGTTATTATCAATCTGTAGGAAAGTAAAAAAACTGTTAATTACAAAATATTCTATAGTTCTAACCTGAATTTTGAAAAATCAGAACTAGTTATTCTTAAAGCATCAATGAATATCTGCATATAAATCATTTAGTGTTAAAAGTATTATAGCACTTTTCTTCAAAAAATTATTATGTATATCGCAAATGATTCGATTTGAAATTAGTATGATTCTTTAATCAAAGTTAATACATCATTAAATAAGTAATTAATAAGTGAGACCGAATGAGGAAATCTAGAAGTGGATAAAACAAAAACTATACAGATGAGGCCAGAATTGAAGAACAAATTCACATTGCATTTTGAGTCTTCCAAAATGACCAAATCACATATCAATGGTTTGGTATATTGAGCAAAAAGAACGCTGTCTTTCATGCTGAGCTTTTAGTAGTTAAAAAAAGCGTGTATATGATAGTAATTTAAAAACCGTGTATATGGCTAGAAAAAACGATAAAAGTGTTATGATGTGGGGTGATACGACTCCAGTTTAAAGATGATTTGCTCATCTTCATCGTCAAGGTTAGTAGAGCAAGAAATATAAAAAATTTCACTCATCCATTCTTCTATACAATTAGAAAGGATTAAAGGACATGCCGGCCAGAATGGCAATAAGGTAGCAGATTTCTTGACCATATTGAATATATCTGTGGGATCTCCCTTCAAAAGTCTAGCTCTAATTTGGTTCCTTAAAAATATACTTAAAAAAATCTTGTCTTCAGTGATGGCAGCAAAAATGAAACAACGGTCAACCAGTAGAAATGTTTACCAAACCATAGCCAAAGTGTCCTTTAGCCCAGCAAGCACTATGGAAACATAATTTTTGCAACTGGTCATTTCTCGTTTCCCTCATAATTGAAGCAGTTTTACATCAAAAATTCTTATCATAGTGGATTCATTCAAAACGTGTTCTTTGTTTTATAAAATATTTATTTCCTTAGTTACTTCCATTATTGAAAACTAACTCAGGAATATTCTGCTTATTATATTCGCAGTTTATTTAAGAAACTATAAAATAAAATAGGAATAGTACTGAGAAAAACAATTTCAAGACAGATTATCCACAAGATTTTAGTAATGCTATGATGTCACAGGATTCGACTCCAATGCGAAGGTTTCATGTTCAAATTAAGTAGAACAGCTTTAATGTCTATTGCAATTTGATGTTTAAGCATATTTTATAGAAGGAAATGTGATCATTATTATGGATAGATGATTTACTTGCTATGAAACACAGCAAATATTCTGGTCATCGTAGGATAATAATGTGTTCAACATAAAATAACTTTAATAGTATAATTTGAAATCAAAGGAAATTAACAAGCGGTTTTTTAGTTTAATTAGAAAGAAAATAAGTTTGCTTTCGAACATTGTCTTAAATATTTTCTTCAAAGGTAATAATGTGTTGATTCGTGCCTTCCTACTGCTACAAAAATTAAAGGCATCTATTAATTACTCTTTCAATTTTTGATTTAATATTTCTGTTTTAGAAAAAAAAACTTTTAAAATTCATGCACACACATATAAATTATTTACAATTTCAAGAAAATAGTTTTTAGTCAAATATATATGAATATCGTTCATCTTTACATTTTTATCTCCATTTTTTTGACAAAAAAGGGCATATCTATGTATAATTGGAGCTGTTAAAACTTTTCAAGAAGCAACATTAGCAAAATCTCAATTAATATACAGACATACGAAACCCGAATTATCAAAAAGCTTCACAAACTATTTAAATGCATAGTTAATGTGCAGGTAATTTTATGAAATTTGCTTAGATATTTGAAAATATCAGTTATAAGAAATTGACTCATTTAAAAAAATGTGTGGACGACTACAACCTCCAATTATAAATGATATACTTTTGAATGGCGTTTCTCCGCCAGAATTACAGTCATCCCTAGCCAGAATTTATAATAATTATGTTTTACATTAATTACTATTTATTATTATGTTCCTTCGTGTTATTTGATTCATTCGTGTTATGCTACTTATAAATTATATAAATTTGTGAATAAATTGCACTTTAAGAATCGCAAAGCAACGGCATTTCTATTAAGGTGCTTATTTATATGCAAATTTAAGCTGCGTGTGACCCCTGGTATTGAATCCTTGAAAAGTCCGCCGTTTTAACACAACGCATGTCCAAATGCTACATGCGAAACATCAAATACACTGTAGTAGCCGATAAGACACGTTTGCAATGCCTCTTCCAGAAAATTATTCAGTTCCGTGCCGAAATTCCCATCTTTAAAATATAAATATGCTGCAACGACGCCACCCACCGGTGGGACAGAGCATACCTTTTTGCCGAAAATCCCAAACCGTTTACATCAAAAGAACGATTCTGGGGAAGGTTCACCTCACCGGAAAACGTCCTCAAGTCGCATTCTAATCGGAATTTCGTCAATCCTTCTTTCAACCCTCCATGCACTGCTAGATCCATGCTCACGGTCCAAGTCTCACGGATTTCGGAATATCTCTCTCGGGGGTATCCGGCAAAATTATGTGTCCGTGCGCTAACACGAATTACGAATGTCCGCCGGACCGGAGCGGAATCCCTCACCAAAAGGTTTGCGGCGTTAATTGAATCACGGTCCTCCTGTTTGTTGACACTCGTCCCCTCCCCCATGTGTTGCAGAAGCTATTTAATAATATGCAAAAGAGGGGGAAATGCCTTTAAACGGGTTTGGGGCCCCGTGTTTAATCCGTGATGCTGCAGTGACGTGGTCGCCCAGGTGCGGAGCACAGATTAGGTGAAAGGAAGGGTGCTCAAACTTTTAACAGGATTTGTCGCTGTCTTTTGATGTTGCCGGAGACATTAGTGTGACGGAGTGCATTAACCATGCCGGCAATTGCTAGAGGAAACAGAGATTCAATAAAGGCAGTTTGGAAGTTGCTTTGAAGAAAAGCCACTTCGTTAAAATATATAGGCTTTTTGTTCTTTTTTTAATTGAAATTGTTGATGGTTCTTTCGGAAGACTGATTTCGTTGGATTTGTTAAGGATATATCAAGATTTTTTATAATTGTTACTTTTCTTGGAAAGGAAAAAAAATGTTTCTTAATTTTTGGCTCAAAAATGACTCTTGCTCTTCCAAAAATAAAAATAGAAAATAAAAAATTAAGACATTTATTAGAGATGAATTGAAAAAAAAATTAAAATGGTTATTGAAAAAATCTTAATGAAATTTTTATATTTAAAAACATTTATATTTTCAATATCAATCCATTACCAAAAGAAAAGGGCTGCAAAAGTTTCACTATCTCATTATTTTTGAGTTCTAATCATAGTTTGAGAATGATTATATTTCATGTCATTTAATCAAACAAGTTTACGCCAAACAAATCTGTGCTAAACAAATTTATTACAAATAAACTTGTTTGGCACATTCTAACCTTCATATTGGCTCTTGTGCCATAAAAACCTAAACCAACCAACCAATCATTTAATTAAATTCCTGACTTTTAACTCTATATAAATTTAAAAAAAAGTTTGGAAACAGCATTGATATAATAAATCCTGCTTATCTCATCCTAATTAAATTCTTTTCTAGAATTTTAATGATGTACTCATTTCATAAATATGTAACAAAGTGATGTCGAAAATCGATAATTCGCTTATTTTATTCCTCAACGCATAAATTCCATATTTTGTTTTATGAGATGCAAAAAGCATGTTATTTATTCCAAGACATACATGGGGTATGTCTCATTGAGTGCGTAAAGTAAATTAATAATGTTTTTATATTATTTAATGTATATAAACATATTAAAATTTGTGCGGCACTTCAGAAATTAGCTGCATTTTCTGAACTTTAGTTTTCGCAAATGGCAGAATGGAAAGAAGAATTAATTTGGAACTTTATAGGAGCTATAGGTGATGAGGACATATGATGCAAACAAAGTTAAGCGTATGAAAAATGGTCGAAAGTATTAATTTGTTTTCAAATCCGCGTTAGTAGTTATTTTTTAAAGAAATAATTACAAAATGGAGACAAATTTTGTCATTGCAAATTTTGGCAGTCACTCATTGAAGCATACAATACAAGCAATAAGTCTGTTGAAACTTTTTTTAAGAATCTTTTTGTATCTGAATAAATAAATAAATAATTGGCCATATAATTATGAGAAAAAAAAGCAAACAAAACATCCACGAAGAAAAAAGATATTCTAACCTTTATCAATATAAATTCTATTTCAATATATTCTAACCTTTATCAATATAAATTCTATTTCAATAAAGACGTAAGACATTGGAAACAGTTATGAAAAATGGAACCATTTCCATTAACATTTTAAATAAATTACAAAAGAAATTTCTTTTTCATTTATATTATAGAAAACAATTCTTATGATTCTTTTTCACAAAATTAGTTATTAATAAGAGGACAGATAATTATAACTTATTTAGCATTACTATTTATACTTATAACTGGGCAATTTTCAAAAATTACAACCGCTAAATGATATAAATACTTTGCAATTCATGATCTTTGAATTCAACTTTTTTTTTCTTATTCATTGCAATATAAACGATATTTCGAATTTGAAATTAGACATACTTTCTTATATATAATACATAAGCAGAACAAAATTAGAGCAATTAGTACAAAATTAATTAGAAATCAATAAATATCTTTAATATAGTCTCATTTTGCATTTAAAAAATTATCGATTCCTGCTTCGCCTGATGTTGAAAACTATTCAACATCATCTAACAAGAAATATCATTCAATAAAATGTGTGTGTGTGTGTTAAGATGTTCTCTAGTGAAAAGTTTTGTTTTGGAGTTAAAGTCACATACCCTTGATCAATAACAAATATTATTTTCAAGTCATTTTAATAATTCACAATCTCTTTTCCTCAAAACAAGAGCGCATTAATTCTAATCACTACCCAGTAGTCTGTTATATAATAATCAACACTAAGTTATCAGACTACGCTTTATGTGTTTGGAGTTTGATAGATAAAATCTTTATAATTACAGCCACAAAAGCAGGCTTCGCCCGGAACAGAAATTTGTCACGCACTTTATTCAGCACAGTACAAATGACTCTGTTTATCTGATTTGCATCTTAACAATTCCTAAGCCGCCAACTAATGAGTTTCCCAACCGACAATTTACGTTACAACTGTGACTCAAAAACAACTAATTTACAAGCGGCCGACAGCTTTGTGACTATGGTACATAAATTACCATTTTCTAATACTATGTTTAACTCAGTGATCAGCAACTTGTCATATAAAGAATTCCAGCTCTTTTAAAGAGTTAATGAGATCCAAAATGGAAGTTTCCTGTTAGAAAATTAGGGAAAATTTTGGCAATTAAATAATCACCCACTGCTTCTAAAGTAATTTTCAGGTAGGTAGTATTGTTTCTTAAAATTTTAATGTAACCTTTCAATATATATAAGCCAAGAATTTTAATAATTACTAGTTAAAAAGATGAATTAATAATAAATTACTGAAGATGGTTAATCCGATTATGATTATTAAATATGCAGTGAAATTTACTGTTCTTCTCTTTAACAAGTGTTTGAGAGCTAACTATTTTCTCTTTATAGAAGATTCAACGATTTTTATCTTTTATAAAATAATATAAATTCAGCACTTTATTTCACAGCCAGGTTTGCGATTTTGCATCAAAATCTGATCTAATCAGTCTACGGGTTAATAATTTATGATATTTGAATTTAACCTTTTTTCTTATTCAGTGCAATATTAACGATATTTCGAATACGAGATCAGACATATTTACATATATACAATAAGTAATAAAGAACAAAATAATAAATGTAAGTATTCAAATACATACAATGTAAGTATTCAAATAACACATTTATATATTTATTATCTGAACTTATTAACACAAAAATGCAACGGATTAAATGTAGGAATTTTAAATAGTAATTCCTATATCAAAAGTATCAACGTTAAATTCTGAGCCCTATTTGTCTTAGTATATAATGTTTATCTTCTTATCTATTTATAAGTATGTAGACATGATAATTCAAAAACACAATGATTTAGGACAGATAAAAAAAAAGGAATTTTGTATGTTATTTTAATGTTAGACTATTAGATCTACATTAAAATCTTGATCCGAGTAATAAAATGAAGAAGTTAATTATGAAAATATGTCATATTGTAAATGTATACTTGAAGATTGGAGAAAAAAAAACACCTTCTTCCGGTTCTTAATAATGTTATAATGAAAAACAAGAACCAAGTGAACGCTTTATTTAATGGCTTGTTTTAAGCGTTTTAGTATTGAAACTCTACAAGTACTCATTCAATGAAATTACGGCGGGTATCCGAGATGCCTGCATATTATAATAAAATTTCTTCCCATTTTCGCTAACAGATTGAATAAATGCAAATGCTACGTGGTCTGTTCCTTAGGCTAAATAGTTTGAGGATAGAGAGGTTTTCTGAGAAGGATATCCGATTACACATTTGCTTGCAAACAATTTTCAAAGCAGAGCCTTATTTTGTATATTAACCCCTTAAGTACATGGGCTGTCATTGCAGTTTTTGAGGGAAGTAGGAAATTTTTCTTTATTAGTGAAAAAGTAATTAAGAAAATTTATTTACCCGTAATATTAATGTGTATTAGATAATATCAAGATGATTTTATAATTGATTCTCTCCTTAGTCGAGATTATTATACTTTGACTGCTGTAAAAAGTATTTAATCATTTACATGAATTCACATCAAAGCTATTAAATATATCAAAAAAGGCAGTTAACTGACCAAATTGATGGATTAATATGAAAATAGTTTAATTATTCAATAAACAATAAAAGAGTTTTACATTATTATAATTTTAAGAAATTAATTTCCATTTAAATAAACTAATTGGAAGTCAATTTTTTATCGCCTGTTTCTTGAATGGTATATTCTATAAGCTTGCGAAATAAATTTTATAACTGTTCAATATTTTTCTATTAGGAAAGTCTTCTCCTCTATACTGACAAATAATTGCTGTGAAAGAAAAATTCAAAAATTTTTAATGAATTTGAAAATATTTGTAAACTATAAAAACAAGTTATGCTTCTTCGCAGCTGATAAAAGAATTACCATAAAAACAATTCGAAGTTGCCTAAATATTCAAAAACTACTCGAATACTCCAAAGAACTTCAGCAATGAGCTGAAGGCAATTTTTTTAATTCAATAACTCGGCATTTGTTCATAAAATTGGGAGGATACGTTTTAATTTTAGAAATATTGTTAAAGCAGAATGAAGTTATTTACGGAATCTTTGCAATATTTGAATATTTATTTTTGATAACTTCGAATTCTTCATTGTCGACGAAATTTGAACAAACTACATCAAAAAAGTTCTAACAACTCTTTAAAAAATTATTCTTTATTTAAAATTTAATTTTTTTTTATAAATCCTGAATTTCTGAAAAGATTCCTTTTTACAAAGGTTCGCCTTAATTTGCTCAAATTTGCTTATCAACAGCAAGATTAACCTTGCCTCGCCCAATTTAATGAAATTTCACTTTACAAAATTTCCGAGAGGGCGTAGTGGAACTATTTATTCTGAAATGCCCTGTAATTTTAACCAATCACAGCTGTCATCTGCATGGCAGGACATCTCCAATGTGCTTCATATTCAAAGTTAGATTACCCCGAGAATAAAGAATTTTAGATAAACAAATTTAATAATTTTTATAATTATACCTATTGTATTTAGAATAAAGTCTATGCAAACCTCATTCCTAATTTTATCAGCATTTTAAAGGATTAAATTGTTATAAAAATACTATATACATTTGCGTATATTCAACTGATTATAATGAAGACAAAAAAAATGCAAATGTTTTCTACGAGTAATCTCAAATGTTTTTTACATATATAGACAGAAAATGCTACATAGTACTCTGGTAACGTCGAAATTATAGGTTCATTTTTTGTCGAACTAATTTTTCTGTAACAGTTTAACATCTAAGGAATAAGTTAAAGTTTGCTTCTTTTCTTTCCATTTTTTTTTATTTCATTAAAAAAGGGAAGGGAAAACACACACAAAAAGGAGCTTTACAAAAATAAAATCTTAAAAATATTTTTAAATCTTAATTATTTAGAAGATGTTTTTTTTAAATTTGAAATGTTATTATTAATCATTAACTGATACAGAAAATGTTGCTCAAGAAAAATTATTTTATATTTTTTTAGAAATAAAATATTATCTTTGAGATTAATTATCATGAAGCCTTCATTAAACCTTTCCATATGTTTCACAATACCTTTCTCTCCAAGGAGCAGAATATGGATAGCATCTTAGATGTTGGATGAAAATTTGTCCGAAATATTTAGTTGCTTTTTATTTATCTGGGTGATATAATAATAGTGTTGTTCAATTAAGGGGCGTATCGTCTATTACGGAACATACTTTCCACGTGAAGAATCTGTACAAGAGCAGAGTCATAGTTAAAGGCCTTGCACAATTTACAATACATGAATTATTATCGTCTTCATAATTGTTGAGAAAAAAATTTGAGAAAATGTATTCAATTTATTCGAGTTCTTGTAGTATACAAACATTTAGAAATTTTGAGTTTGCATATAAAGATAAACAACAGAAAAGCTTATGATATACCAGGCGCGAAGTTAAAATTTTGCAGTTTTACAGTTTTTATGAGTATGCAGTTATACAGTTTTTATAGTTTAAGGCTAAAAAACATACAGGATTAAAAACTCACAAATCCAAGAGAAAGAATTTGTAAATTTTTCTTAAATATAATATTTAAAAACACTCAAAACAAAATTACAGTCTCTTACATGAAAACCATCTCTACCAGAATAAAAGGCAACTGCTTTTTGATGCTTAAGCGATGCAAAGTGCAAATTCTACAGTAGATAAGTTGTAGCATAAACATGATTGTTAAAAGTTATGGCGACTCAAAACATATAAAGCAATTTCGAAGTCGATAAATTTACCTGATTGAATATTCTTATAAGTATTTCCGCAGAAAAAAAATCTTTTTTTCTTTACATTTTTTGAAGCTAAGTTTTATGTTCCATGTTTACGACTTGAAGTTCTGAAGCGAATTAATGCTCGCTTCTTTTTTCAGTATTGATTTCAAAAAAATGCTGGCAACACTGAAATGGTTGTTTACGGTTAGATGCGTTCCATGAGCGCCATTTTGAAAGTGCTAATTAGATTCATAATTCAAATTCTTGCTTCTGCTTTAAGGAACGAGGCAAAATTACAACGGTATTTATGAAAGATTATAAATCAAAGATTTTCTTTGCAGCATAGTAAAGTTTCTATTCTGAATTTACTGCCATATATATATATATATATTTTTTTGCTTTCTTCCAGATTCTAGTTAAAAACGCTGGAATGAATAAGTTTTGTATGTGAGATATGACAAATGTATTAGGAAATGACTAATATCTGTTTAATTTATATAGTTAAAATGTGGATTATGTATGTATGTATGTTTAAATTTAAACAAATAAAAACATTTGTTCAAAGTTATTTTTCATTTCATTGTAGACTATTATGCTTGCTGTAATGCTTCCTGTTATCAAATTTACTATCTTTAATTTCGCTAATATAAAAAATCAAGATTTGAAGAAAGTTTACAGTAGAATGTTTATGTAAAACGTTTATTATAGAGTGAACAATGATTATTTCATACAGAAATAAAGATCTTTAATCTATTACATTTCTACTTAATCAAATTACGTTTACATTGCAAATTCTGATAATTACATTTTCACGAATTAAAAAATTTTACATTCAGTATTTTTTAAAATGAAAAATGGTTAATTCTTGTTTAAACACTGTAAAATAGTAAAATTAGAAATTATATTGCATAACATAAAATTTTCAAATATATAAACACCTTATGTGTTCATTTATATATTCTGTTGATATTTATTTAAATGTAAAAAAATACTGTGAAAAAATGAAATTTGATCAACTTTGCAAGTACAAATCAAAATTTTTGGCTATTGTATATTCTTTCTTACTTTTTGAGGTATTGACATCAAGGTGATGCATAAATAGAAGTCGAATCAAATATCTTAATTTGTGTTAATGCAAAATGGCTTTTATGATATACAAATATTTGAAAGAAATGATTACAATGGTTCAAGTTAACAATGGTTCAAGTCTTATATGTCAGTGTACAAAAAAAAAAAGAAAAAAAAGTGCAGATTATCTGAAAGCAATGTCTCATCATGAAAGTGAGCAAAAATAATATAAAATATCAGAATCAAATAAAAATAAGTATAAATAATAAGAAGAAATGAGCATTCCAAATGATATAGGGTAAAGGAACATCAACAATTACACAGTTTGGAAGGAGTGAACAGAGGAGAGGTTGGAGAGAGGAAAGAGGGTGGTTCAAGTCTTCTTTGCTCGTTTCTTATCGTTTGGTCTTACCTTTGCTCTCTCCGTCTGGCCCCCTCAGTATCGTGCACTCCAGTATCTTCCCATAGGGCTTGAAGACCTTTCTCACGTCATCTTCAGTGTGACTTTTTTTGAGCATGCCCACAAACACCTTCCTTTCCTCTGGAACGAGAGGGGGCGAGTGTTCAGAGACTTGTTTGTTTATACTGAAATGGGAAGGAGGGTAGGAAAGAAGGGAGGAGATGGAAAGACAGAGAGGAGAAAGGAAGAGAACATTGCTTCGATTTATAGAGAAACTCATGCATAAAATAAAAATAATAAAGGAAGAAAAATAAAGTAAATGAAAATAATTCCTAAAATTAATATTCTTTTATTATTAGGCTTCACTAAGCCTAACAACAATAAGCCTAATGCATTATATTTTATTTAAATATTAGGTAATTTTTCAATTTCTATTGATTTCTGAAAATTTCCAATTAAAAACGAAACTGTAATTTATAATGAGCAAAAGATTTTAGTTACTAATTAAACTTTTGGAAATTTAGAAGCATGTGAAAACACTAGTTAGGCTTAGTTAAGCCTAATAAAAAAAGTCTAGACGAAAAGCTCAGTATTTTCTTGATATCAAAATTTTAGCTAATAATGAATTATATTTCATAATAATAATTAAATATATTTCAGCCCTTCCAGTTTTCTTTGCCTGAAAATCCAAATTAATTCACAGCACACATCAGGAAATAAATATAACAGGAAAAAGAAAAAAATAAACGTAGAAGAAAAATATGAAAGGAAAAAAGAAAAAATAAATAAATGAAAGGAAGAAAACAAGTAGAAAGATTCATCTGAAAATATCATTGAAATAAGGCCAGATGGCAGTATAGAATATAAAACTTATGAGAATATTGTAAGACAAAATTATATAATAAAAATACTTTTTGTTTGATTTCATGAGCAATATACATGTAATGATTTTCTATTTCATATTGAGAATGTAGTATATCATTGGTGATAATTTTATTCTCAAGTTTATCATTAATAGGACCGCAATGAGAGTACAAATGTCTGCTTATTTAATAATTTATATCTATTTATTTAATAACAATTAAATAATATTAATTTTACAATACATTTATAGAACAATATAATATAATGTTGGGAAATTGAAGAAAATGTGAGAGAAATAGTTATAGGGTTTCCAGAACGAACTTTAATTATTATTGAGAGAATAGCATAAAAATTCGAATGATATGGTACTTGCAGTGAACTGTCAATTTTCAATAATTAAAAAAATAAATGAATGTTTATTTTATAGCATTTTTATAGAACAAGACAGCCTTATGCTGAGTAAGATTATGTTGAACAAACTCTTTAAGATATCAATGCGCATTCTACAACGACATTAAATTTATTTTTGTATACTTTAGAATATACTAGAAAGGTTATTTCTGACTGCCACAGTGACGACGAGTCAACTATTAGATACTTCTAAGTATGTCTATAGGTGCATTATAAACGAGTAAATTAAAGCAATCAGAAGAAAGCATACACCGGATTAAGACCTGATGATCACGGAGGCCGATCAATGCATCTGATGTATCAATAGCTTATGTTAGATATTCTGAGATAATTAACGAACGAATTCTATGATCAACTGACATTCGTTTTATGATTCCATGCATATAGCTTTTTGAATGTGTTATCAGGCAGTAAATTAATTGCTGTTAGGGAAATTTTGTTTTATGTGAAGTAAATATGATTAAAAATCTTCGAAAAGAAATCATAAGATATCTCCCTCAAAATACGAAACATTAAATGCCTCAATAAAGAAAAATTTATAATTTATAATTAACTATTTTTTATGATCTTGATTTCAATTTAACATTTTATCTTAGTTGCAAAGTTTAAATATTTTAACATTAGTTGCATCATTTGTGAAAACAAAATATAAAAAGTGACATGAAATAATTGTGAAGACGGTATTTTCTTTTATAACGTTAAAAGAAATAGGACGTTTTATTTATAACTAAAACATAAACAAATTTTTGCTCAATTTTATTTAAATTATTAAACCTGCAATTTGTCGAAGTTTCTTTCAATTAATGAATAAATTAAGTCTGTTGATAATTCTGATTAAGTGAAAAGCAATAAAAATCTCGCAAGATAAATGTTTCAGAATTATAATAAGGGCATAAAATGAAAAATTCTACCAATTACGAAAAATGGTGGCTGTTAGAATCGAAATTTCCGAGTAGAAAAAGAAGTCATCTCTTAGCTGCAACCGCCTCGAGCATAGAAGAAGCGAGGAAGGCAAATTTAATAAACAATTATTGCTATAACGGCTGATTAATTTAATTAACGACTAATCATAATGCAATCAATTCGTGTTTGGGAGAAGAATGTACAAATTCATCAAAAGTTTTCGCTTAGAAATGGAAAAGAAGAAAAACACATCTCTTGCATCAAATTCATTTTTCCAAAGTTTACATTGAAGGTATTAAGCAATTAGTTGAAACCCTCCTCTTATTTTTAATACCATCCCCCCTCATTTTATGACGAACTAAAATGCAAAAACTAGAGTTCTAGAAGGCAGAATTCGTGGTCTTTAATGAATTTCAATGTTAAGAAAATAAGCAGTCATAATGAAATGCACTTATTAAGAGGACGACACAAAAAATACCCAAGAAGGCCACCGAGAGATGTAAATTTTGCATGTGAAAAACTATGTACGTTAGCTGGAATTAATCTCGTAGAGGGGAGTGCTTAAGAAAAATCTCAAAGAATTAAAAATTAAAAGAGAAAAGCTAAAGAAAGGTTAGGAAAAAAAATTTATAAAAAGTTTTTGATTGAATTACACGACAAATATTTTCGATTCAAATTCATGCATTAAAAATGCTGCTGCAGAAAGACGAGAAAAAGAAGGAAAAGAAAAAAATCCTATGAATACATATGAGAGAAATATAGTTCTTTTTATTTTCTAATTTGCTTTTTCTTCAATGGTTGGAATTTTTTTTTACTCTTTTTGGCACTTCGTAAACTAGAAAAAAATTCTATCTTAAGATGTTTTTTAATCTTTTTGACATTCAGGAAAAAACTAAAACCATTTAATTTGCATAGGATATGTGACGATTGAATTTTTTTTTTACTTTCACACGTGGAAGATTTAGGAAAAAGGATTCATATATTTTTAATTAATCATGTAATGTTTTACGACTTCGCTATTTTTAGAATAAAAATAAATTGCAAAAGAAACATGAAGGAAGAAAAATACATTAAATCTTTCCTTAGCGAAAGAGATGGTAAAGGTACATGCTTTATACCTATCTCATGAATGAATAATTTAAAATATAAACAATAAAAATTACAGAAGTTTCAACATAAACAATATATTTCTAAACATATACTATACAAAATTTATGGATTATAAGTGAGTTGGACAATTTCTCTTATACTCAATACAAAAAAACAAAAACAAAAACACCCTAGTTTTTTTTAAATCTTTTAGTACATTTTTAAACCAAACATGTAAAAAAGAATAGTAACTCAGCTTGTTTAGAAAAGTACCATTGTTCAGCCCTTGGTGATAAGATAGATAAATCTTGGTAAGAAGTGCTTGGCACAATAAAAACAAATTTTAGCAGTTTTTTTATTCAAAATAAAAGGAAACGAATGAAAAGAAAGAATGATATTTATAGTTACATTTATGGCCCTTAATATAAAAAATACTCAATAAAATAAAAAGAAATCAACCAATGTAAATAAATAAATATATTCAATTTAATGTCATGATTCATTTTATTTCCCCGTTGTATTCTCATATTGCATGTTATACACGTTCGATATTAAAAATTTTCATAGACATAGAAATGCAAATTTAATCAATGCATTTACAAGGGATGAATTACAAGACAAAAGAGCAAATTTTTATTGGGTATATCTTCTATTTTTGTGCATTAGCATTCACTTTGTTTTATTTCAAATTGGTAAAGATAGAATTTTGTTATAGATTTTACACTCATTATCAGATGTGCTTGAGAAATTAAATTTCGCACACTTCTTGGTGACAATATTCTATTTCATAATTCTCAAAATTTTATTTTCAATTAATCATTTAAGTGCACTGCAATGCTATTACTTATCAGTTAATGATTATTAAATGAATTATTTAATTGTTAGTTAAATTAAATTTTGACTCCATAGCCATAATATCGTCTTTTAATCATTTTGAGAAATAATATATTTTAAAATTAAGAAATGGAATATAATTGAAAAAAAAATTCTGTTATTTAATTCACCAATAAAATTGTGCTTTCAAAACCTCTTTAAAATTAAATTTAATCATTTTATTCTTCCTTTTCATGTATGATTTGTTTTTTTTTTACTATCCGAAATTTAAGTAGAAGTAGCATGCGTTACTCTTTCTCTTTAAAGGCAAATATATATCAATTTGAACTGTTCTGATAGTCCTGTCCCACTCTATTACAAACAATCGAATAGCTATGTAAAAAACAAATACTTTCATATGTTTATTTGAGAAGCTGTTCAATAATTCGAATTTAAAGCATATTGAATGTTAGCAATTTTTATTCAAAATTAGATTTTTAGTATTGATATTAATTATCATTTTAACGCAAAAAGAAGGAAGAAATAAAATGACAAGGAATCACTGGCTCGCAACACTGGGGAATCGATATGGTAATTTACGTAGAAAATTGGTTCACGGTGAAAAATATATAATATGATATCATGCACCACAGCTTATGTGATTTTTTTCTTCTTTTTCTTCGGGTACTTAACTTTAGTCGACGAATCATAACAGAAGAAAAAGAAACTTCTAAAGGTCAGCGTCTTCCGTGATTTGATTAAAAACGTTTAAGAGCAACGCCAAGAAGACAAAAAAAGGGACTAATGGAAAACTCAACAGTTTTTCCCATCATGCAAAATCTGCAAATCTTTCGGTCGCTTATTTACGGTCGTGGGAAATCATATATTCCGAAGGAATGGGAACTTTTTCCAGCCACGGTCGGCTTGTTGTGAGAGTTGCCTTTCAGCGTTCACTGAATTTTTTTGTGTGTTCTTTTTCCCTTTGCCTTTCTTGGTGAACTTTTACTTTATTTCTAGTGTTTCAGAACCTCGAAAGTCGTAAAGTTCGAAAGGAAAGTAAATCTAAAAGGCCCGGTTACCTTTTAGAGCCAGACTACTACACGCCTCAGCAACTTTCGCCCCAATTTATCACCGGAGAGAATTCGCCATTTTTTTTCTGACTCTTTTCAAGAAGGAATAAGAAAAAAAAAAGAAAAAAAAAAAGAAAGGAAGTACAGAAACAAAACCTTTCTTTTGCTTTTTAAATGTGCTGAAAAGGTAAAGCTGAAAGTCGAATTTTTCTATACACTGCCTATAAATGTACTTCATTAAGATAGCTACCGTTGCCAAGTTTAAAAGAATAAAAATTTGAATGATGCATATTATATTTAACTCTATGGCTGTCGCGTGAATAGCATGTGTTTCACACCCACTTTCTAATTAGATTACTCTTTCTCTACTGCAGTTAAGAAAGAGTCCCTCCCCCCCAAAAAAAGGGATGTCATGTAATTAGATAGTTGACCCGAACTACAGATATGAATCTGTAAGTTAACGAGTAAACTGTAACTGTACAAACAAAACATTAAAAAAATATAGGTGCCAAAAATTCAAGCAATGTATGTAATATTTAATTGTGGCTGGTACATAAATACTTGGCCATGTGGTCTTATAAAATTTGAATTTAAATAAAGAACTTTCTTAAATTTTGAGATATCGGTAACTCTTATAAATATTGATACAGACTAAGGCTATGACATGTATCACTCACTGGTCTCTATGTTTTATTGGCTTTCTTAGTTTATTTAGTCTTCAAATGGAAAGTTTGCAGGTTCAAATTCCATTGTACAAAATAGCCTCCATTTACGTAGATTACGAGAATGTTAAATTTATTTGAGTCAAAGGTTCCCTTTCTAGTATGGCGTGAAAGTTTAATGAGAGAATGCCACATCAACTATCGTAGGCTCTATTAAGAATATCTTCAATTCATCTTTTTAAAATCAAGCAGCGATATAACATATACAATAAAAATGCATAGTAAATTTTATTAAAAATCACAATAAAACGAATAAGGTTAATTTTTATTAGATAAAAAAATTATACATCGACAGAGTCAAAATGAAAATTTGGTTTCATGTGTATACATTTCGAACACCCTTAACTAGCTAAAGCAGTGCATCATAATTAATATGCAAATTATGATGTGAGTAATTCAATATATCTCAAAACGGTCTTAATAATAAGACATAAAATATTTATCTCTTACTGCAGTTACTTTTATTTAAAAAAAAAATAGAAATTTTTTAGAAATTAGAAACCTACGTCTGGGATATCTCCGTTCTGCTGATGGATGGTTTTTTTTCCTCATTGCCTTGTACTGGCTGGCTTTTCACCCTTTAGGAACTCAGAGAATGTTGTGGATTTCAATTTGCATTAATTTTACCCACATCAAAATGAGTTATTTTTGTTCATTGCTTTTTATGCGTGTTTATATACATCCCGATTTCCTAAAAGGCAAAAATATATTCGAGAAAATTAAATAATACAGCAATTTTAAAAATTTTAAACTGGGACCACACTGCACCCTAACAATGGTTTTTGAGAGATATTCCACAACTCATTAATTTTTTCAGATTTTTTGCTTTGAAATATTAAACATTTACGGGTGCAGGAATGAATTAGATTTCATATTCAAATGTTTTTTTACCGTTGGGATTGCGTCTTATGAGACACATTTGAAGTAGACTAGTATTCGAAACCATCTTGAAACTACATGTGATCTTGAAATATTCATCTGTGAGGCATAATATTTTGTTTTTAAGAATACATTACAGAGAAAGACCGAAAATTTCATTCTTAGCAAGCGATATTTCTGTGCTAAGAAAACCTGCACATTTTGAATCAATTATTCAGATGATTGCAACAACTGCCTACAAAGAGACATTTATTGCCTTTTTCTTGGAATTCTTACGGGAATTACGATGAGCAGCAAGACCTGTTGACAATATTATAATTAATTTTGAATCTTTTGTATCAGATTTTTAATTTCTTTCAAAATAAATATAACAGTGGTTTCATTCTTTTCTCGATTTCCTTTGCCATTGTGTCACTTTGCATTATTTGAGAATTTAATTTCTAAGAGATATTTAATTAAGTTCATAAATTGCAATACTATTTCACTTAAAATCAGTCCCAGGTAGCTTTGAAATTTGTAATGTTATTTACTTTGAAATAAATAAATTGAATTTCAGCGTTGCTATAAGATAATTAATTAACTGAAATAAGAACTGCAACGAAACTGAATAATGCAACTCATTCAGAAATAAAGATTTAAACCGATGAAAAGCCATGAAATCTACATTACGAAATTGCAGCATTTTGAAATGAAAAAAAAAAATGAAAGATTTCGACATAAACTAGTCCAGACAAAGCTTTCAGTACTCATTTTTAAATTACAGTTTGAGGGGATTATTTTCATAAAAGAAATACAATCAAACATTCCACTTTACATCAGCTATGCTTTTGAAGCTCTAATTGCATTTACTGAAGCAAATAACGAAGGATAAAAAAGTGAACAGCATTAAAAGTTAGTCAGATCCCTTGGGGTGCTTCTTTCATTTGCAACAATAATCTGTCAATTCACTGAACAAAAAAAAAAGCACTTTGAATATGCAACACAATGAACTTCATTAAAAATAATTAATGAATGCAAATTTTGCTTGCTAAAGCTATGAAAAAAGAGAAAATTAAAACCCTTGACAATTTTTTCCGCAGTTTTGAAGTTATTAATCCCTTTAATGGACTTAATAATGTAATTCAGCTTAGGAAATCTCCCAGGGTTATGAGCGAAAAAGCTAATGCTTCTGAACGTAGCCATTAATAAGAGAATCATAAAAAAAATTACGTCAGAGGTAAATAACATCTCAGTTCAATTCTACAGCCAGAGGATGAAAATATATAATCCCAAAAGGAAAAAAAAATGGAGCTATAGCTTACATTTGTGACATCCGATATAGTGTTTCTTCCAAAACATTGGGAACAATTTGTCTTATTTATATTGTCTTATTTTAAAGCATGTAAAATTTAAATGTGCTAGAAAGAATATTTATGCACGAAAAGAATATTAGAATAAAGATATAACTGGAATGAAGCAAAATTTCTATATTATTAAAGAATTTTAAATAAGAGAATAAACCTATTTATTGATCAACAGCTGTAAAAAGCAATCATGTTTATCCCTTTCTGCTGACAATAATGCATATAATATATTCATTGAATTATCAAATTCTTAGTATTTAAATCTGCAATTAAATGATTGCATTAATTAATTTAAAATACAAAAATCATTTGAAAATGTTTCAACATCTCAAGTGTCCTTTATGTCATTATTGGGAGTGAAATAACAATAAATGTCCCAGATAATATGTGCCATCTGATTAAGGCTATAAATAAATGCGTATATCTAGGGGTTAAAAGTAACATAATTTTGTGAATGTGAAAAGAGATTTACCCCAGAAATTTGTTAGACGGAAGACATCTGAAACGATATTTATTTTTTAGATCGACATTTAGAACAACAAGAGTTTTATGCTGGGGTAAAAACGCAAACCATTTTATCAGTGAATCCATTTGTCAAATGTTTATATGCCCTTTAAACAGTGATTTGTCTTTAAAAAGTAAAGGTCTTGATTGACTTTGAAAAACTATTTTACGACTCTCTCATGAAAATATAAGGAATACTAGCGATATATTTATTAGATTTCTGTGTCAAGATAATAATTAGTTTTATAATTTGGAATCACTCAGCAATGTGAAAATAGAGTTTGAATTTCAAACAATGTTATCTAATATAACCTTTCAGGTTAACTGCGACAAATCCATCACTTTAACATTTAGCGATACTTAATTAAATTTTGCCGGAAATAAAAGTTTTTAATTGAAAGGTATGTCATGAATAATGCTTTAAAAAGTATTTACCTATTTTTTTTAACATTTAACTTTGATACGTCATAAAACTAGAAAAATGCAATCGATTTCTATACAAATTTTATTTTTAAATTTTACTGTGCATTTGCTAAATTTAAGGTTTATCGATTCAGAATTTTACTCTCCAGCAACTTAATATTCGGAATAATGGAATTTCCCGTAGATTTATGACAATACTAAATCTAGAAATCTAATAACATTCCAGTTGCATTAATTTCTGTAGCAATGACTATGGGCTAGTTATAGAGACATCCTAATTGGAGAGGCACTGGATGACTGAACATTTTATGAATAAGTCGCTTAAGTGTTACATTAAATTACTCCATCTAATATTGAGAGATCTCCCAGTACGTATAATTCTTTCTACAATAGTCTGTGAGAGGATTTCAGAATAATATAGTTCAATATTAAGTTTTGAACTCTGGAGATATTAATCCATAGCTTAATGTTCCATTATTGGAAAATTATAATTTTAATAATGTACAAGAATCAACTATTCTAAAATAATTATATTATACGCTGTACTAGAAACAGAATTCTAGATCGAAAATATATAATTGCAGCACTACTCATGAAAGTATTAATTCGTGATTTGCATTCATATATGTTAAGAGCTGTTCAGGTTTCAGATGAAATTTTGACTCGAATTTTCAATAGAATGAGGAATATTGACATATTCGTATAATCTAATTATGTGATAGATAGAGTGAATTTCAAGTTTCAAATTTAAAGGAAGGATCAAATAATAGTATGTTTGATATCTGATAGTAGAAATTTACATCTTATTTTCGATTAAGTTTATTTCGAGACATTTATAAACAACGAACCGATGAAGAGGGCGACATTTAGGCCAGCATCTTACTATTTGAAATTTTGCCATAAAACTCATTTAGATAGATTTAACATGCACCAACACACATTACAGTGCTTTTATTTTTGAAAAATTGCAATTTTCAATGTATCATAATTGTATTTATACTCGAACACATGATCTCGCAATCAGGTCATTGCTGTTGTCTTAGCTATGGATAATTCTGATTTGATTTGGTTTTTCTTTAGTCGAAATTGAAAAAATTATATATTCTAATGAATCAAAAATGTATATTATTTAATAATTATACTTACATTAAGCCGTTTATTTCATTAAGTCGTTAAACTATTTAATTGCACTCATTGATATTTTTAAATTGCTATAGTCTTATTCGTTGTTACTTCCGACATTTAGTAATAAAAATGTTAGCACTGAAATTGTGCTAAAATTCTCTGTCAATATAACATGCATTATTTATATTTTGTTTAGATTTCTAAGCTAATATCTATCTTTCAAATACAGATAATATCAATTAGTTTTTATTTATTCTTTATTTTATTTTGAATAAAATATATGTTTATTTAATCTTTAAAAGTTAAATGTCTTTTTATTAATTTTCTCATATGAAAAAAATTGGAAAAAAATGACATTCTCTTAATATTTTAGCATTATACATAAATAGTCCTATATTTAAGAGCCAGATTGAAAAAGAATTAAAAAATTGAATTTAAAAGGGGTTTTTAAGATAAGGAAATATAAATTAAAACCAATTTTTAAATTTTAATGATTTATAAGTATGAAAAAGTCTTATAAATCTTAATTTCGATGTCTCTGAGTGTATACTGCATGTCTTGTATTGACTAAGTATTAATTGTTTACAAATATAAATCATTAAAGAACATAAAATTAATTCAGTGTTTTAACCCTTAACTGGGGAGGTGAAATTTTAGGACTTAACTGGGGAGGTGCGGTCTACGAGACCGCATTTCATTTACACTCAAATTAAATTTTCTAATGAATGTATTAGCATGAAAAATTGCCAATATATTTTGCAGATATTTTTCTTGATATATAGATATGTTTCAGAATTTTTCAAAATATATTTTCATTGAAAAAAAGTAAATGCGTTGAAACATACATTTTCTTCTCAAATTACATGTTACATTTAATAATATTTTTGAAAAACATATTACTTTTTACTTTTTAAATCATATTTATTTTTTCAGTATATGAAGGTATATAGAAGACAATATAATGTAAAATTCAACAATTATATGAAAAAGAAAAAAATTGACAATGGGTAAAATTGGTCCTTTTTTTTTTATCGGCTTGTGTGACTTTCATAGCACTGTTTTTTAGGGCGTTTTAAACATACAGGTAAAGAACTAGCATAAAAATCAACCTATAAATTCTGTATATATATCTCTTGGTATATTTATATATTTTATAAATGTTTCAAAATACATTATCACTAGAACAATTAATTATGTTTGAAAATACATATCAGAATCAGTTGAATGCGAACTTTCATCGAAAAACTTTTCTGTACAATTATCCTTATCACAAAAACCACTTTCTGCTTCATTTAAAAGTGTCTGGAGCCCTGCTTCATAATAGGATCAGTAAATTGGGTGATATTTCGGGGTCCTAGTTTTAGTGTTATCTGTTAAGCCTTGTTTATCACTGGGACACTAACAGGGAGGTGTGGTCTTAG
Source organism: Argiope aurantia (assembly GCA_026543865.1). Lineage (NCBI taxonomy): Eukaryota > Metazoa > Arthropoda > Arachnida > Araneae > Araneidae > Argiope > Argiope aurantia. The sequence continues at coordinate 431,138 of JAPMOR010077955.1, forward strand.
AGACCGCGCTTAAAGAAATAACTGAATTATTTTAAAAAGCACCCGCTGAAATCAGTTGAAAAAGTGCACGTGTATTGAAGGTCGCAAAACAGGGAGCTACAGGGTCAATCCATTCAATTGAGCTAAAAATAGAATAGAGGTGACAGAAAATGCATTGCTAGCGGTCTCACAGACCGCACGTTCCCAGTTAAGATTAAAGAAGTTTATCAGTAATAAAACCTATTATATGAATAGTGTTTTACGACATCTTGTATTTAAACAAACATGTTATTTTACTCATTGAAAGAAATTGTGTCATGAGATTAATCATTCGATGAATGAGAGTTTTGGTGATAAATGATTCTTCGAATTTATATTTAAATTTTGACAAACATGTTTATCCCACTTCGTGGAATGTCCCAATAAAGTAAATTTTACTTCCTAGCAATTAGATAGTCATGTGAGTAAGTAATTATAGAGTTTAATTTTTAACAGACTTATTTCGGATATAGTTATATAGTAAGCGCTTAGGTATTCACTAACTAATTAGATAATATTTTTCAAAGTATGAATTTGATTTTTCATAATATCAAAATTCACTTTGGTATTTATAATGCTGTCTTTTTCCCAAGATTATTTAGAAGTCTTTTAATTGCAATCTCATTATATTAAATTACTCATTAATTTCCTACATAAAGTAGGATAAGGAATAAAATATACATACGAAATTCTTTTGATAAATTTACATCTAGTCTTCGTCGAACTGTTTCAAAATCACTTTAACAAAAATAAATCTCCGCATTTTTGAAATGCTTATTCCATTTACAAAATTATTTCGTCTCATATTATATTCAGAGCTAACTCGAGGAACTATTCATTCAGAGCAAACATGAATCTTCCTATTTAAATAAATGTAACATAAATCAAAAAGTTTATCTCATTTTGAAGTACGAGCGCAGCAGTTTCACATCTGACTCCAACAGAAATAACATTTTCCGACTTTATTTACGAAAGGATTATTCACTAAAATTACGAAACGTTAGAGATAGCAAGAGAAAAAAAATAAAGAAGAAAAACTGACAAAAATTCCTCCTTGCAATTCTACTCTATTCTGTTTCTTCTTACCCAATTAATTTGACACGCGATCTCATTAGATATGCAAACAGAATCTCTTTCGGCGATTACTCTAACTATTTAACCTGAAATTTTTTCATTCATTCCACAGTTTACTTTGACGACATCGATATTCAAAGAAAAGGAACACTTTTAAAAGCGTTGAAGGATAATAAATCTGTATCTGCATAAGAATTCTTGTTTGTCATTTCAACATTCCTTTCCTTATCTGAAAAAAAAAGGAAAAAGCTTGTGCATGCAAACGGAGTTAGATATGTCGTCCCATTACTTTTCCAGGTTTTCTTTAGAAATATATGCTATCCTTGCCCTGTCAACAATGCGTCAGAATGAATATTTAAGTTTAAAACTACTTCGAATAATTGTGTTCCACCTTTTTCTCTCTTTATTTAAGTAGGAATTTGTAAGATTTTTTTTCTGTTTTAAGTGAGTAAATAAAATGTAAGTGTTCAGTAAATGTAGAATAGAGTTAAAAGTAAGATAGACATTACATATAAATTAATGCACTGCCTAGAAATAGAGTTAAAAAAATCGAGATTCTTCTCTAAAATTTGCTCACACGTAAATTATAAAGATGTTTCAAAATAAATTAAATTTTCCAGAAATTATAGTTGGAATATAAGTTTAATATTTGCATTTTATAAGATATTAAAAGTGAAATAAAAGGATTATGATTTTTGTATTCATTTATTTATTGTTTTGTTTACCTTTCAATTTTTAATTTCACTTATTATATTATATTTTAGATATTATACTTAAACATTAGTGTTGCTCACGTTGAATCCCACGAAGTTAAAAGTAAAAAAATGTATTTTATCCTCATTTAAAATAGAAAAAAAGTCTTTAATAGTTTAATATCTACAAGTTAAATCCAAAAAGAAAACGGAAGAAAAATGAAATTGAAGAATTAAAATTTGTATATAATATTTCAGCATAAGACGCATCCAAAAAAAGAAAATATAGTAATCCTAAAAAAATTCACCATAAAATTTTTCATGTTTTAAATTCCCTTAATTGAAAAAAAATTTTTTTTGGGGAAAGCAATTGGTGTACATGAAAGTTTCAAAACAGAACAAACTAAACTAATGAAATTTGGTATATGATTTTATGCAGATTCTAAATTCAAAATTAAATCAACGAAATTTTTTTTATATTACGCTCATTTTGAAACAAGGCTATTATTTCTTAGGATATAATTGAAAGTATTAACCCTTTGCACTCGTATGGTGACTCTCAATCACCATTCAAGAAGGTGTATCATTTTGACGTTTTATTTATTTACATAATTTTGAACGTTAAAAATACCTGCAGAGTAGTAAGAAGATACAAATTAATTAAACGAGTGAATTCAACCTAAAGCTATATATATATTTATTTTTCGGAGCAATAAATAATTGTATTAAGGGAATAATTATGCACCGAATTACTTTTCCGAGTGAAGAGGGTTAAAATATAAAGAGAAAACCAGGAAAGTGCATTATAAAATGTGCAGAAAAGTATGAAGCTTTTAAAAATAGAATGAATTATACGTCTATTAAAATTTTAAATTTAAAATTATTTGCTACGGTACCATTAAGATTAAGTTACACAAAATATTTAATTCAAACGTTTTTAGCAATAATGACGGTGTGCCAAATGATTGCAAAATGCGGCTTGTGGTTAATATATGACGGAATTAAAAGCAAATCGCATCATATTTTTAAATTAGTCAATAATGTCAACAGAATATTATTCCCTGGGTTTATTGTACAAAATCAATTCAGTGTAATTGATAATGTTGACATTTTGTTTGATATTTATCTTTTGTAAGAATTTACCTCAGCATAAATAATTAAAAACGAGTAACTTCTCATACATTGGACAAATATAAGAAAGCAACAAGATTAGTCTTAAATAAATTTAGTAGCAGTTGAAATTCTGTTTATTTTCCAAATCTACATTTATTTAATGTAACATAAATAGCCCAAACAGGATTGCACTCTAACCTCTTTGCATAATTTTAATCATAAATAACTCAGATGATAGGGAGTTGGTGGCATTATCTTTAATATATCTTAATCTACAATTTTTTAATCTGCATTGTAAATTAAAAGTTGCCTGCAGATATAATTTGAAAGTCATTAAATACATGCTGAGCTTTTGAAAGGCCAATAATGTAGATCTTCACTCAACGGAACATTTCAAGCAAAAGATACTAAATCACATATTCTTTAGTAGATAAACAACTTCAGTGCAAAACACACCGGCGTTAATGTCTTCCAACTGCTATTTGTTCTTCTTTCCAGCAGAAAGCGTCTAAAAGTTGCACTCCCCCCAACCGATATTGGTTTAGCTCAAACACAGCTGTTGAATTTTAAGTCTTTTGCAGGGTTGAGACGACGCTGTAGTATATTTTCTGCTACTTTATTTACTTTTTTCTCTCTTTTTTTCCACATACCTTGAAAACACTGGGTCTTTAGCATCCAATCTTATAGTGGGTGGGTAATAAAAGACAAACACGAAAGGTGCTTGGTTTTGAGGGGGGGGGGATCTTGGGTGATAAATTGCTTTTAGAGGGAGAGGGGTAGGTGAAGACCCCTCCCTTCCCCCAATACCAAAGCTCCTGGGCCATGGAGTAGAAACTGGGTTCTAAAAAGATTCAAGAATCTTTAGTTTTACTTCTTTACTTCAGTTTACGACTTCAGGGATTACAACTAGAAAATAAGAAATAGGTGTAAAAAGTTTAATGGGGGATATTTTATTTTTCGTCTTCTTTTTTTTCATTCGTCTACAGCCTCGATTTCATGTACAATTTTCGCGTTTTAGTTTAGTTTTCACGAAAGTTTTGGGAAAGATTTAGATTTACAAATTTTATCGATGTCTCTTCATTTCGTTTATTTCCTTCAATTGCGCCTCCATCTGTAAGAAATAGGAGAAGCTCCCTAGTAATAATTTTCGGTTTTTGTTATTGGTAACTGTTACTTCTGATTTTCCTTTTAAGTGCCACATTTAGTTGCTTTTCCAGATTTTAGCTTTTGCATAGCGGGCAAATGATTCTCGGAATGCTGTAGTAGTGTATCAGAAGAGTGATATCGTGTAGATAGCAGAGGGTATTTTAAATGTTTTTGAAACATAAAACTGAATCTATAGCTTTAAATAAATATATCAAAAACTATTATGTATAAAGGATTAAATGAATGATATACACAATTTTATCTTCCTTTAAAATATCATATTCGCAATATTGCTTAATTTACGCTTTTTTTTAAAAAAATTTATTACGTTTGATAAGATAAAAAGACTCAGTTAAGTTTTGAGAACTTGCACCACTCTTTTGCTTTCAAAATAAAATGCTTACAAAATCTAGTATACGGAATTAAATGGAATTTTATAAAACACACTCACCATGCTTTAATGTGACAGGGTTGGAAAAACTTGGAAAATGATTGATCAGAATAAAGAAGATAAAGAGTTTTTTTTTCTTCTAGTGCTGCTCCTTAACTAGTATTATTCAAAAACTGGTGGAATGCTTTAGAAACGAATTGTTCGCTGTTTTGAAAGTTTTCCACTAAAGAAGGTTCAAATGTGGCTGTTTACCTAGTAATATTCCCAGGAAGAAATCAACTTTAGAAACTGGAGTTACATCAGATTTCTCCTCATACACGAAAATAGGCATCGAAGAACATTTTTAGTAATAGAAAATGTTACATTTATTTTATAATGAATTCTTCAATCATGGATATGGCTCCATAGGACTCACCAGATAGGGTTAGAACTATATTTATAAAAAACGTCTAGTGTTTCTTTTCAAAGCAAAACACTTTTGGTGGTATTTGTGCCTATATTCTGTAAAAAACTCATTTTTTAAATAGTTGCTTTTTTATCACTCATTAGTACAAGTATTCACTATTTTCCTTCTTTTCCTAATATAATGTAAATTTTAGAATTGTTTGTTTATTTATAGTTTAGTTATTGTAAGTTTTTGTACGAAATCGTTTATAAGTTGCGTTTTACTAATGTAAATACCAGAATTATCACGCGACAGGAAGCAAAAACTGTTGATAAAAAATAGGATCTCTCATCTTTTTCGTCTTTCTTCCTGATGGATCTCTTACAAAATTTAATAATTATACTTCCATTGATATTCTATGGCAATCAATAAGTAACAGAAGTTGTCTATTTGGTACTATGTATTTAGTTTAATATTATTAAAATTTTCATATTCACAATCGTATATTATTTATTCAAAGATAAGTCCGTCCAAAATATTTTTATTTATTGATTTAGAGATGAATTTTAAATTGTATCCACAGAATATGTATATGAATTTTAATTGTATCCATTATATGTCAACTGCACGTAATTCTTTCCTCTTTTCTTCTTGCATATTATTTTTAAATCAAGGAATACTTCAACTCTAAATTTTCAATCAAATACTTCTTTTTTGGATTGAGAACTGTTATGATATTTTTCATATTAATTTAATTCTTTAGTAATATTTAGAATAAGGATTATTTTTAAAAAACTCTTTCATTCCTATTAAAAAATAGTTTTAATATTTTTAGAAAATATAGAATACTATATAATGTATAACGAAATGAAAGAAAATTAGATTATTATAATTTCTAAATTATTTTAATAAGTTGGAACAATATTCCATCAATAATAAGAAGTTAATGCAAAATTAGGTTATTTAAATAATATTTCCTTTTTCTCTGTCCGAAACTTAAAAGAGTCTACAAAATTAAAATTAGAATGAAGAAATATAAAGCAATAAAATATGTTCCACAAAAATAAATAAATAAATCCAAACTGATAAATACATATTGATCAGCAAAATTAAAGAGAAATTTTTGGGTCTCAATAAATATGAGATAAGTATTTCAAAATATCTCTGCTATAAATTTATTAAAAATGTAAGTAAAAAATAATAAGAGAATGAAATTTTATATTTAAATCATCAATGACATTGAAGTGCGAACAATAATAGACTAGTTGTATCTAAAACTAAACTAAAAAATCATCTGAATAAATGAGAATTATGTAGAAAAAAAATAATTATTTTTTACAACTTTTCATCATGATTCAGAAGTGCAGTTAAAAAAAGAATAGACCTACAGAAAACAGAAATTCAAATCGAATTTTTTTTATAAATCCGAAATGAATCTGGTTATTGGCTTTAAGTCTAATTGATCTGGTGTCACAAAGATCTTATTTTCCAAATGATGTATAGAAATCGAAATAGCTTTCCAGCACGAAATTCTCACCATAAGAATCCGCAGAAAAAAATCACCCCTTTTTCCACATTCATTTCCTGGCCAGGCTTTCAACTAATAAAGTTTAATTGGAAAACTGGGCCATTTCACAGAGGAGCGAACCCGCTTAATTTCCCACCATCCCCTTTCCCCCTACCCTCATGGCTCTATCATTCATTCATTGTGGGCGACCCAATTCAAAATCCTGCATCGTCTGTGGAATTAAACTTCTTTATTCTTTTTTCTTCTTCTTTTTCTTCCTCTCTTTTCTTTTCTGTCTTTTTCTATCTCTTTCTACCAACGGTACCTACCCAGGACCCATAGTTTTAAAACTCTAGGACGTTTATAGATCGTAAAGAAAAAAACGACTCTGCTATCTTGATAAGAAGGGCATAGAAGAAAAAAAAAAGAGACTGGGAAAAGAAGAATTGAAGAAAGAATACCTGGAAGAAAGGGACATAAAGAAAAAAAATCTTCAAAGAAATAAGGAAAGAAAGAGAAAAGAACCGGTGGTAATGTGATTTATTGGGAATCTAATACTTTTTATAGCTTTTCTGCCGAGCAGCTTATGTAAACACTGTTAAAAAGAATGCAACGACAAACTAAGAATTATACATCTCATTTTTTTCAGTTTTTTTTCCTCTGACTGAAATAGTATTATCAGAATATTTATCCAGAAGGATATATATAAAAAAAAAGAGTATTGACGTTGAAAAATTTACAAAGGGAAAAGAGATACAAAAAAAAAAAAGAATAAATTTATCTCTCAATACAATCCGTTAAGACCTTTCCGGACTTTCAGGCCCTCTATAAGAAAAGGCTTCTTTAGTCTGACGGAACAAAAGAAAGATGAAAAATAAAGAAGCTTTTAGGAGAAAGAAGTAGTCGAGGGAATATGTACATTTCGTAGCAGTATTCGTATTTTTTTAGTTGTTTTAGGAAACGAAATAAAAAACAATATGAAAATAACATGTAAATATCTGAAAATAGATTACCTGGATGAATGGTCTATATACCATTAGAAATGATACCATTTTCCTCATTGCAAACGCAGTAAACATTTTCGAATAAATCTTCTTAGAGTTGAATATAAGAATAAAATTTTGCCTTTTGAACTGCAATTTGATTTAAATAGCTTGAAATATTTAAATATAAATTAAATGGCTTAAAGTTTGAATTGTTAAAATACTTTTTAAGAGATACTCAAAGCAAATTTATGATGTGAAGAAAAATGGAGTAATAATTCATTCGTTTTGATTTTCAGATTTCGTTGCCAAATCTTTTTATATATTATTGTTAAACACAGTTCAAAAGATCAAAATCATTTGAACATTTATTATTAAATTATTATTATTTATTATTTAAATATCTATCTATTTATCGTTTGGCGGTTATTATTAAATTTTTATTATTTATTATTTAAGTAGCTATCCATTTATCGCCTGCCCATTTATTCATAAAATTAAATAATTTGCAGTATATATTTTTATTCCTAATGAAGAAGAAACAATGCTTAGATTAACTTTAACTAATGCCAAGTTTATAAGATGGTCAGTAGGCAGCGCATGCGTAGAAAAACTGAAAAATGCTGTTCGGCCGATGGCAAGCAATTGTCTCGACAGGAAAACCACATGCCGATATATTGTATTTTTTTTCTTACTGCGCATACGTTTGTAGAATTTGGTATCTTTTTTTTGGCGTGAAAAAATTGATCACTTATAAATTAATTCCAGTATTTTTTGTTCTTTGTTCTTTCTGATGCGAAGCGGTGTTTGTTTTTCATTTTATTTGCCGTTTTTTTGTAGTTTTACAAATTTAGTTATATTGACCTTTTTTATATTTATTTTATCACGTTTCCTTGTGTAAATAACCATCATTTTAATACGATAAGCAGTGAAAAATTCAAGGACGCCAAAACTGCAATTTATAACCAAGTATAGAATTCCTGATTCTATCTTACGAAATCGTCAAACATAAATCAATCCCTTTCTACGCATTCGCTGCCTACTGGCCGTCTTATAATTGACCGAGTGTAAACCCGGCATAAATAATGTATATTAACATTGTAACATTGTAAATAATTTCTTACTTTAAAACATGCTAACTGCGATATTATGTATATATCAGATATATTAAATAATATAAAGTTACTTTTATTGATAAAAGTAACAAAAGCTTATTTAATAAGAAAAAATTAAAGGTTGTATTATTTAATTATAAGCTGAAAATGCTACAAGAAGTGCTTTTAAAATATATAATATTTAGGATTTTAGTTTTAGACATAATGTTAATGCGTAACACCTAAACAATCATAAAATGTCATTTTCATATATTTTAATTTTAGAAACTTAAGTTTCTATATGGTAGTTAGGTAAGTAGGTAAGCGAATACATAATGTAACTAAGCGAATAAATTGTTTTAATGAAATTTACAAGATATCCGCTATGATTTTCTTTTGACAATCACTTATCAATGATACAGGTAATTTGAATCATAATTATTTTCTGACCAAAGAGCTACTTTTTAGTTTCAGATTTTAATCCCACAATAATAATAATAATAATAAAAAACAATAAAAAATTTCGCCATTTTCATATTTCAAACTTTCTGTCTTAAAATTGGTATTAAAATCCATAATCATTCGAAAATATGATTTAAGAAATATAGATTCAAAACAAGCAGCAAGGAAAAAAATATTTATTTTTATAGATGTCAAATTTTTCATCCTTACATAAGTTATAAATTTAACTTAGTAATCTCTAAAATAAATAAGATATACGCATCTAGGCATTTTGAATCTTGTGTAGTCGAATCTTTTCAAATCTATATAATCAATAAATAACGTACATAAATAATAAAGTATCGTAAATGACATTTACGATCTACAATAAAGCATCTTTTATGATGTATTAGAAATAAAAATGTTTATGAAGGAATAAACATTGATAAAATTTTGCAAATATGGACTTCTTTGGTTTTAGCCAAAGTAATGCTTTTTTTTATTCGAATAATCCTGTATGTATTGAAGCAGTCTAGTATGGTATTTGTATGGGTACAATACATAAAGTTGTTCAATACAATTTTTCCTCTATCATATTTTTATATACTTCTTTTTGATTGGTCAAGCGTTTTAGAAAAAAAAAGTTTCCAACTCGAATCCTGCCTTACAGAATTTGGCAAATCTCAATAGATGTTTTTAAAAAGGGTTTAATAGATTCTCTATATTTATTTTCCAAATAAATATAGAGAAAATAAGTCCTAAAATCAAAAAAGTTTATTTTTATAATTTTTTTCTCCAAAAACTACGTAATAAACGCTACGTAGTATTTGGACGTTATTAACGTTATTAAACAAAGGAAATATTTTCTCAATTAATTGATAACCAAATTCAAATAACTGTATATATATTTTTATACAATTATAAGTTATGTAATTTCTGATTTCATGAAAATGGTTTTCATTTATATATAAAAAAGAACATTCATAAATTAAAGGAAACAGATTCAAACTCAAAATGGGAAGAATTTTTAAAAGGAGCCATTTAAATTAGATTAATTATTTTTTAAAACCCTTTATTATGACTTAATTAAATAAACAGATACTATCTAAAAGGTATAATATAATAAAAAACGCTTGCAGAACTTATATTTTTTGACATATGTATCCTAAAATTAGTGATTTAAATCAAATTTTTTTAAAAATTAGCATTGATATTTAGAGCATATTTAAGAACTGAAAAAGGCAAGAATGCGCATTTAAATTTTTCCATTATTCCTAAATATTCTTACGTCATACAATGTTTTTAATACAATAATAATTTGGTCATACAATGTTCTTAGAATAAATGAAGTTTTATTTTTTAAATAAAAGAAGGTATGTTTTTCAGTTTATAAACCATCTAAAGGGGGGAAAAATATAAATAACGAAAGAAAGATTAAATTTAACTCATATCATTAATTAGATAATTGTTATAGTTTACATTTATATTTGTTTATCAAAATATACAAAAAGTATGATAAAAAAAGAGAAAATAATTAAATTACTTAGCCTATAAGGATATTTCTTTTTAAAATGATCTTTTTTACATACTGTAACACAGCTGTTAGAAAATAGTATCTTACCATGCATATAAGTATAAAAATATAATGAACTTTGCAAAAAATGTATAATTATTTTTTAAAAAGTCTTTAGTGAAGGTTTTCATATTATCATGAAAATTTATTATGCAGGCAAATTCATTTAAAAATCTACAATTGTTATACAATTATATTTATTTTTTGATGATATCTTTTGCAGCATAATTTTCTTTCAGATTGGCGAAATAAAGACATAGAAATTTAGAATAAATATAAAAATTGCATTTATTTTCATGCATAAATATCGCAGTATTATTGTATAATTATTCTTGAAATATTTATTTTTATTGTCGATTGAGTAGTAAGATATTCAATGTAGGTTAAGAAAATACAATATGATTCACGATGAGAACAAAATGCAAAGAAACAAGGATCGAAACGAATAGTCAAAATCATAATTTAATAAAAGAATAAACCTGTTTTAATTATTTTTTGTCATTTTTTTTAGAAATTATAAGACAAATAAAAATTAATATATGTTGTTAGAAGATGCTATTTTTTTTGTAATTTATTCAGATTACAATGAAAGAATATCCCACTTATTTGCAAATTATTTTCATTTATTTTTATTTAATTTTATATTATTTATATTCGTTTCTTTACATTTTCTAATTCACATTTTGAAACAAAATATTGCATTAAAATTCTTGAGAGTTACAGTTGATAATACTTGATGAATTTAGAATTTCATTTAAAATTTCTCTCTCTCTCTCTCTCTCTCTCTCTATATATATATATATATATATGTGTGTGTGTGTGTGTGTGTGTGTGTGTGTTTGTGTGTACGTCCGTCCAAATCAATGCACTTCATTGATTATAAATAATACTAATCGATTTTTAATTTTTATAAACAGTTTAAAAATTCGGTTGGTATTAATAATTACCGACTGTTAATACTAATCAAGGATGTTATTCTATTTTCTCTCTCTCTCTCTATATATATTCGTTGACGCAGTGTTGAATTTCCTTCTTCAATACACGCTTGCTTGTGGGATTATTGGCATTGGCCTTTGACTTCAAATAACCCCATAAAAAGAAATCCAAAGGTGTTAAATCAGACGATCTAGTTGACCGAACTGTGGTCGTCAGACTTTCATTGAAATATTGTTCAACAATGAAAACACGCTGTTTTATCGTGTAATGCTCCATTTTTACTAACCCTAAACTATTAGCTGTCAAATATTTTATTAATTAGGTTGCCAATACTTATTGCACGAATAGTGTCAAATTAAAATTCTGCGTGAATTTTGGGAAACCCTTTATATATGTATGAAAATTAATTTTAAATGATTTTTAAGGAATATATAAAGATGACTTTTGTTTTCTTGCTGCTTTATAGATGCTTTGCTGCTATTATAGAATTTCCCTGATTTATTAAGTATCAAGTTAAACATTTTCTTCTTTTAGAATTTCCTACTCTCTTTACTGCTTCGCTAAGACACCGAAGTTGTAACTCACTTCTCTATCTTGAGGTAGATGCGTAAATCTTCAAACCATCCTCTGGGAGATATCTACCCAAGAAGTAACCAAAAGAGTTAAAGATACATTTTATTAAAGACGGCCAATTTTCTCTTCATGCCCCATCTCATAAGGGATATCCACAGCTTTTATGGTAAAATTCCAGATGGCCGTTTCTTTTATGATGGACATACCTTATCATGGCTGGGAGATATAAGGGCTGCGCACGTAAAAAGGAGATTCATGTTTCATTCATGTAAAACGGCCTTGCGTAAAATCTCATTTCTCACGTAAAGAGTAGGGTATTCCGGAATCGATAGATTCAAGAACCGGCTTCGTAATTTTATAACCGGTTGGAAAAGAAGGCAACGAAACTTATCTTCAAGATGGTATCGTAACAATGTTCGATATAAAACTGCAATTCTCTCTGCTTTTATTTGTTATTGGCCTTGCTTTAGTTTTAGGTAGGACGCATTGCAAAATGGTGGTTACTTTGAAGCTATTTTCTAGAAACTTTATAGCAAGAAAGTATAAGTTTTGACTAGTATTGATAAAAAGGTATAAATCAAGTCTGGTTTGATAATCAGTGGCCTATGTATTATATGTATGGTTTGAGAAGTATTTATAAAATAAGGTAATTTTGTAGAATTAATGTATTTTTTTAACAATTTGTCAACGAAACATTTTTAAGAAATAAAAGATTAGCTTTTTCTAGATTTGACTGTAATATTCAATTCACCAATATTTGATTTAAAGTATTGATTAAGTTAAAATACTTTATATATTTAATTTCCTGCAGAATCTGATTACATTAAATAACTTCACATCTAATTATAAAAATATTATTCTGAACTTAAATGTCTGCAAATATATAAAATTATTTTATGTTTGTGAAGAGATTTCTGTGAAAAATATTTGATTGTTATAAAATATTATTAAACTATAAACATATAAAAACTTTTTAAATTTAACAAAATTAAGTAGAAAAATTGGCAATAAAGATAATTTGATTTTTTTCCAGGTGAAAGATAATTAGAATTATATTAATTTAATTCATTTGTATACTTTTGATTACTACTGATAGTTTGTTGCTTTGAAGTTTTATTTCAGTCTTTGTGCTACACTTGCTTCCTAAAACAAAAGAAGTAGAAGAAAAAAAATGAGACAGACACACACACACACACAGAGAGAGAGAGAGAATATGTATGTAAATTTTTCGCATCTAACTGAAAGTGTCTGTATTTTTTGAAAGAAATTTTAATACTGGAAACAATTGTCTAAAGATTAAAAAAATATTTTATCATTATTCTATTAGCGTTTTCGAGGACAACTTATTTCTTTAAAGGCTTTGAATATCCTTGTTAAAACGAGAAAACATGACTTTCTGTACACGTAGTCGCATAATTTTACTGAGTTTATATTTGGCCATTGACACATAAACTGAATTAATAAACGCATAAGAATGTCCTTATGTCAGTGGTCTCAAGACGCATTAGTTTGAATAACCGAAACTTCATTATACAAAAATATATTTATATCTCATCATTCACTTTCATGCCACGTTTGATGTTCCTTTTATTTTGCTTCCGAAACGCATATCTCAAAATTCAACCACGGAACGAAATCCAACAAAAAAACACAGAGACAAGCGAATTGAGTTCATCGCTTATAAAAAAAAGAAAAGAAAAAGAAGGCGGACTCTAAGTGCCTGTTACGATACACAAGTAGAGCGAAAGAACATGTGTTGCTTTGTCAAAAATAAATACTAATAACAGGAAAGAAAAACCCGATCAAAAGACAACAAATCCCATAAGAGAAAGGGATCCTACAGTCCCATGCGGTCTTCAGCTCGGGTCATGGTCCATTAAAAACCACTCAGCTAGCTCGGAAAGCGGACATACATACATATGCACACTCTCCCCACGAGGGGGCGCTGACTGTCTGGTAAAATGCATTTGTTTCAAAGTCCAGTCTTTTTGCTTTGACGTCATAAGAGGAAGGCTTCTCCTCGCATCCCCCACTGTCGCTATTTTATTCCTTGACTTAACCACAGTGGAAATGGGGGGAAACGAATGGGGTAGTAGGGGAGGGTAGGTTAGAAGCGTCTTTGTAGTTGTTATGCCTTATGGGATTACCGACATGTTTTCCGGGACTAGAAGCACTCTGTTGGGAAAATTGATGGATCAGAGGCAAAAAAATATTCCCAGGAAGACAAGAAGAGGACGATAGGGGGAAAAACAGTAGCTTACACACAAAAACATGCAAAAGGACTGAGGAAAAAGAATAGATAAATAAGAGAACAGAAAAAAAGGATCGAAACAGTCCATAGAATTTTCTTTTTATTTTCTAGTTTCTCTTCTGCTTTTCGTATCTATTTCCGCTTTGTTTTAAAGGAGGAAGCTAAAAAAGTCCCCCCCCCCCCCATCCCTCCAACAAGCAAGCCCCCTCTTGGTTTATGTGTATTGAGAGCCTGTCTTCGATTTCGTTTTCCGGAGTGCTATGTTTTGATGTTTTTTGACAGTAAATGCCGCTGGCAGATCAAAGTTATGCAAAAATACTTCGGAAAAGAGGATTTTGGACTGATCTATTTGCTTTTTGAGAGCTGTCAATGCCATCTTTTGAACTTTTTTTTTCATTAAACCTTTTTTTTTCTCAGTACCTAACCTTTATGTTGCAGCTAAGATATATTTGTCGGCATAACAAACTAAGAGGATTCCATCACTTTTTTATTGTAGGTGAACGAAGTTTGTTAGAAGCTTTTCTACTCCTTGTAAATATGTTTTCTGATAAGAGAGTGAGGATGTGTTTGTCTGTGAAGCAATATAAATCTTCCATCTTTCTAAAATATTATTATATTTAGATTGCAACGTCTGGAGAGTGGGAAGATTTTTCTATTTTTAATGCTATATGTTGTCTAACTTAATAAGGCTGTAAGTAGTGGAAAAGGGAAACCAAGTCAACAAATGACATTATTAAAATAGTGTTCCTTGTTATATTTTTAGATTTTGTTGATGCATTGTATCATAACATGCTCTTCATGTTATGACGGAGTAAAATTCCTCATCAACAATAATATATGAGACTATCTGATGAAATTCCTTTTAAGCCGTGTAAAAATGTAAAATATTTTGTTGGGAAACCTGTTTTTTTTAGACGACATTGGAGCAACTAGACCAGTCTTATTATTTTACAACAATGGCTTTGACGAAAATATATATGCAGTACATGGATATTTTAAGAGTTCTCTCTCTCTCTCACTAGAAATAAAAAGAAATTATTTATGTTGCTGCTTCTAATTATTTTGCTTTTATTATGTACAATTTTTCGTTAACGTCAGAGCTTTGAATTTTATTTTGCCCTTGTCAGTAAGATTTAAACATCAGTAACTTTTGAAATAATATAAATGAATTTTTAAAAAGGGATAAATATTATTTAATTGGAAAGTTATTTGAAAATGTGTAGCTATTTAAATATTTTTCTAGCTGAATTTTCATTTTTTTAAGATAATTTGAAACATATAATGATAGCAATTTTTGACATTTAGATAAAATGCTTTTAATATGATGCATCCCCAATTTGAATGATGTATTTTTTTACATAAAATATTTAATCCCAGTACTAGAAATAAGAATTCAACTATTAAGATACATTTAAAAATAATTAAACATACATATATAATTTAAAAAATATTATTGAAAGATTTTTTAAGAACAAATGATGCTTTATTTATGCATTTGAGTATAGGCCAATGCTTTAGTCTTTCATTTCTTATAATAAATATGTTCATATACTTTTTAACTATATATATTGGCTAAAAAAGCAGAAGAGGGAAAAGATTTTAACCGATCTAAAAGTTTTTAGCAAGACAAATATTTTAGTCCCAATTTCATCTGTATTCTTTTAAATGCAAATATTATTTTGATTCTTCTTTTTAATAGGCAGAATTTTGCTTTAAATTCTTTTTTAAAAAGTAAAATTATTTGTTTCATGGCAAAAACATTTTATAAGAAAGACAAAACAAATATTTTTTTCACTGTCTGTAATCTCCGATAATTGGTTGTATAATTAATCCCTCTTTTCTATAAATCATGTGTGAATTACATAAATCATGTGTGAATACTTTAATTTGTGTGTATGCCTTTCTATTTTAAAACAATATTTAAAAGGAGTATGAATCTCTAATGCGAAATATCATAGCTTGATAACATATACACAAAGCAGTGTATTCAGCATTATCAGGAAAGAAATTAAGGGGGGTATTCATCAAAAAAACGAAAGAAAAGCATTGTAAGCTTGTATTGGTGAATTAATAATACGATATAGAAAAACATTGTTATGAAATATATTTAAACAAACTTGGAAAATTTTAGCATAATTAGATAAAATTGAATGGAAATAACTAAATTATCGATAAAACGCTTATTTTTTAAAATTTTAAAATAGTTTTTATTAAATAATATGTTCCAAAGTTTTACAAAACATATTCACATCTTCATTGTTTTTTAATTAATAATATAATTAAAATTTTAATAATTTTGTTCTTTATCAGCACATTGGATTCCAGAAGTAAGGACTCTCTTAATTTGGAAGCTCTCAATCCAACGATCTGTCCAGCAGAATTTTTTATTGAATTTATCCTCATGATTGTCGCAGTAAACATTGTTGTCTGTAAATGTTATCTTGTTAAAATGAATAGCGGTAAATTTCACATATTTACATAAATAAACAAATTTATATCGTGCAAACAGAACAAATTCAAGAGTGACTGAATATCAAGGTAATATACAGAATAAGACAATTTCAAAAGTACACGAACAAATTGAATAGACGCTCAATTTTTGTATATACCAGCCAAACTATGCACGATTTGAAATCCTCCTTCGTATACATTTACAGATCATCTGACACTAAACTTGTCTAAAACAGGAAAAATAAAGCACCATTTTATGCTGGAAAGGGAGATAAGATAAAGCACAAACATCGAAAGGACCTCTTTCTTCCGAAAAACACTTTTTTCCTGTACTTTTGAGAAACAAATGGAGGGAAGACTTGGCCTTTTACGTTCCAATCGATTCTTTGCTGTTTTCCTCAATAGGAAAAACCCATAGGACTTTTTTATAACATTTCAAACATCCATCTTTCCATACATAACATAAGGGACCATTTGAGTTTCGATTCCGTTTTTAGGAGTATTATTTCTTAACGCTCCGTTGGCTCTCTATGCAAAAGGAGATAAAGGTTTCCTTTTATTTGCTGGCTCTGATTTGGAAACAAAGGTAAGTGGGATTTTAAAAGTTTTCGGAAGTGAAGTCAGGCGTATTAATGCTCTCATCCCTTTGATAAAGTGGTGGATGAATTTAATTTCTTACAGGTTTATATTTTTTGGGATGCGTTTTCACGCATGTATATGTACTTGGTGTCAATTCAAACTGGAAATTAGGTGAAAATCGAGCAATATATTTTACGTTCAATTAAATAGATTTAAAATTTATACCAGTATATAAAAAGATACAGTAGAAATAGTCTCCTCGAAAAGTTTTCGTATACTCTTTTATAAATAAGCGAATGTCGTCAATGGCGAAAAACAGTTACGAAATAAATTATTATAGTGCGATCGTTGACGAGCGGTTTTGTGATTAATCGTTGGATGCAGTAATACAAAAGTACCAGAAAACCGATTGTGCATTTGATATGTGAATGCTTCCAAACCTTTGATAAAGTAGCAGATGGATTTAATTTCTTATAGGCTTATATTTTTTGGGATGCATTTTTACGCATGTATGTGTATTTGGTGTCAATTCAGATTTTAATTTAGGGAAAAAGAGAGCAATCTATTTCACGTTCATTTAAATAATTTTAAATTTGACACCAAGCGATAAAAAGATAAAGCGGGAGTGGTCTCTATAATAAATATACTTATGTCACCATCGGTGAACAACGGTTACAAAATAATTTACTAGAGTGCGATCATTGACGAATGGTTTTACGATTAATCGTTGGGAAGCAGTTAATGTAAAAGTACTAGAAAACCAAACGTATAATTGAAAAAAAAATTGGCACATGACTACAATTGTACTTAGAAGATTGCATACCACCAAATACATATACATGCGTTTTTACGCATGTATATGTATTTGGTGTCAATTCAGATTTTAAATTAGGGAAAAAGAGAGCAATATATTTGACGTTCATTTAAATAATTTTAAATTTGACACCAAGCCATAAAAAGATAAAGCGGGAGTGGTCTCTATAATAAATATACTTATGTCGCCATCGGCGAACAACGGTTACGAAATAACTTATTAGAGTGAGATCATTGACGAATGGTTTTACGATTAATCGTTGGGAAGCAGTTAATGTAAAAGTACTAGAAAACCAAACTTATAATTGAAGAAAAAATTGGCACATGACTACAATTGTACTTAGAAGATTGCATACAAAATTTCATTTATTTAAGTCACTGCATTTGTAATTATGTCGTTTACTTGTTTGTGAAAGTACTGACTAACAGATGGTCGACCCCTTTGAAGAATTTGGTTCTAATTTGATATGCATGTGCAATTTAGAAGTTTAATCTGTGTATTTAACTTTATCTTTCTAGCTCTTTTCGTTTTGTAATGATGATATTAATTTACATTCAGATAGTTGGACAGACAGGCTATCTCTTAATGAAATTTCGTATAAAATTTAGTAGAAAACTTCAAATTTGGAATAAAGATCATGCACTAAATTTCATTTGTCTAGTTTTTAAAGTTTCTAAATTATCATGTTCACAGAGAAACAAACAGGTAAAATTTCAAAAGTGTACTTTTGAACTCAAGGAAATCTGAAGCATTGAAAATTTCGAGTTCAAGTTTTTTGACGATTACAATATTTTTCCCATGTATACTTCGTATATGAGAAAGTAATTATATGACATGTGTGTCTTCAAATCTTGAGTTAAAACCTTCGTAGAGTTGGTAATAGCATCGTCCCAATATAGTGTGACTTCTGAGCCTGAATAGTGAATATGTACAAACGGCTTAGAAATTTTTAATAATTATAATTTGATAATCTTACATCTTCTCTGTACATTGAGTTTATGTTACATGAACATGAAAGATTTAATTATGGCGAAACCTCTAATTGATGCCATTATTATTGGTATGCTTGAGAATAATTTAATTTTTAACATGATTAATCATCGATATTTCGTATAGTAAAGCGTAAAAAATTCGATAAAAATTCTTTATTATAGGGAAAATGTTTATATTTGAAATATGAGTATGGAAGCGAGGAAATGTTATCTACAGGTGGTGCCATCGTTTGCAGCTTTTAATATAAATTTGGACTATAATGTTAATAGCAATCAATATGGAAGTTTTTTTTATATAATTAAATATGTAAATAAATGTAATCGGTGCTATGAGATTACTTTGCTCCAAATAATGGTAATTTAGATTTCACTAAAATTTAAGAGTGAATCAGGAAAGGGCTAAATGAGTGGAAATGGTTTATGAAAAGACTACAATTAACTTTTTCATTTTTAAATGCTATTATTTTTAATTCTGTGCTATAATTTTAAATAATCAAATTTCATTTTTTTATGATTATAAGTTTAGCTTTAAAAATTATCTTGTTCAAGTAATACCTTACTTCTTGAAACTAGCTAATTGATATTCGAGATTGCTTGCCAGTTGTTAACATTTATTTAAAATTTCTAAAATTAAATAACACCAATAGTTATTTTATTAATGGAATAAAATATAATGATACTGTTTTCATTTTTATATATTAAATTGGTTAAGAATGATATAAAAGAAAAAAAAATGGAGCAGAAAGAGGAATTACATCATTTTTGAGAATTACAGAGAGAAAATAGTAAAGAAAATATAAAAATTCCAGTCGAAGATGCAATCAAAATATGGAAAATTCAATATAATAAATAAATATTATGCCGGTGAAAGTATGGAATCCAAATTTCATTGAATTCTTTGAATTATAATAGAACAATGCGCATTACGAATAACATTTTATCAAAACTGATTTTGTATAAATTTAATATTTTATGATGTTGATCTGAATTTATGTTGTTTGTCTAGTTTCATCCATATTTCAATTATCTTTTAGAAATCTTCTTTCTTATAAATATTTGCTTAAACAAAATAGATTATTATTTTTCTTTAAAGCTTCCCTATTTTTACTAGAAACTGTAGCTTCCATACCATCTTTTGAAACGAATAAAAAATTCAATGTATTATTTGATTTTTGTTTTCAACACAGGTTATACCTTTTCAGTGGTTTTCTGTTAATAAAATCTAATAACAAAATTCGGATTTTAAAAATATTGTACTTTATTAGCATGCAGTAAGACAGAGGGTGATAATGGTTTTCTATTAGTAGGGACACTTTTTAAAAATAAGTTTTGTGTAGCTAAAGGAACTGTTATAGCTACTGTTAAATAATTTCTCCACCATTTTTGTGTAGATTCCTATTGGTAGACTGCCTATTGCAATGGTTCTCATGACAAGACTTCAACAAAGTTCCACCAATGTGTGCGTACAACGCTTCGCCCATGTTGTCTTTTGAACAGGATAACTAGTGTAATTTAGTATGAATTTTAACTGGTTTGGAATATGTTGTTAAAAACTAAAATCCTCGAACGAGTTCGTAAATGGCCTGTCTAGCTCAAAGGGGATACATATTGAAGATAGAAAAATTCAATTAGCCAAATCAGCGCCTCATTAAGACAAACAACTTTTGTATTTAAAATTTTTTTGAAAACTGCAATATCTTTGAAGCTAGGGGTTGAAAAGGGATTTTTCACTTCTTAATTTTGACTGTTTCTAACTTCTAATTTATGTTTCCAGATAGTAACTCAGATGTAAAGGAATATATCTTTGCCTTCCAGCTTGCCGAGAGGAATTTTTTTGTCGTTTTTGAGTTTTATATTGCAGGTGGATATAGACTCCTCTATGCAGCGAAAATAGTTGAGCTTATAAGAAAGTTTTTTTTTAATTTTTATTACCATATGGAACAATTATTTACATGCTCCAGATAATCAGTCTTCTGTGATTTTTTTTTTTGCGTATCCGTTTCCAGTGATGTTGCTAGGATAAAAGACTTCCTGGAGATATTCGTTTTCTCTTTTCTCTCCTCACATTTGGCATTATATTGTATCTTCTTCTTGTTACGGTATCTTCTTCTTGGCGTCAGCTTAATTGTCACGCCAATCTTCTCCCTTAGCTGCATCATTCCCACTTAGATATTTTGAAAATCTGGGAAATTTGAATCATTTCAACATTTTTTGACTCGTAAAATTCTGAAAAAATCAAAAAGGATTGCAAGATTTTGCTAATAAATATTGCGAATAAAAAATCTTACTTTAGATATTTTTTTGTGCAAAGAAAGGAGGAAAAATCAGCTGAAGTGTTTTCCCATATGTTTTTTCGTGCACTTTCACGGTTTATCGTGCTTTATGTTTAACATCGTAATATCCTTAAAGGAATCAATTTTAGACTTTTCTAATGATCTGACAAAATCTAAAGACTACTATTTATCTATAATCTTGGTAACAAAATCACATACCAGGTTTAATTTGGCAGTTTACTGAGTTTTTAAATTGTCTTTTTTATATACTACTGTGATAAAACACATCCACCCTTAATAATGGAATAAAAAAAAAGATATCAATATATTGGTCAAAATTTGTTTCCACCTTATTGAAATAGTCTCTTCTTATTACAATGCATTTTGCCAATTATTAAACCGTGATTTTCTTTTTACCTAGATAATGGATTCAAAGTGAGGACCATGAAAAGGCAATTTCAACCATGGTAATAGGAAAAAGTCACACTGGATCATAACAGGTTAAAATGAAGTTGTAGGGTCGTATTTAATGATCTTTTGAGAATACACGATTAATACTGACTCTGTGAAAATACGTTTATCATGGCGCCTGAGTTAAATGAGTTATTTCTCAAAAGCTTTGTTGTTCGCGACATTTTAAATATAGGAGCTTGTTCAGTAATGACTTTCATTATTGAATGAATATCATTTAGCAGCAATTCTCTGATATAATCTTTGATATTTTGGTGATTAGAAGAAGTGGATGGCCTTTAAGATTGAAGGCAGAGATTCATCTATGATGGATTCTCTGCCGTATTAATTAATTTTATTCCATTGAAACTCTTTTGTTTTTGATAAATAATTACCTCTAAAGAATCTTCGCAACACTTCAGATATTTTTAGCATTCAAATTTCTTTCCGCCAGAAAATTTTAATAAATATTCTTTATTTAATTACGTTCGTTATTTTGAAAAATCGGCAAAGCGTAAATTCCTATTTTACTAAAAATAAATCTATTTCCAGACAAAAAGATTAAATTAATTTCTGTTTGTTGCCAGATGTTTACAAAATTCCTAAAAATGTTTTATCAAAGTCTGCATACGATACTTACTTATAAACGTATTTTAAATAAAACATTCTGGATACGTTTTGATTGCAATAGTACACCAGAAAACGAAGACTACAGTTATCAAAACATTGACAGATTTAGTCCAAAATTTGACGTAGATCAACAATTCTAATCATAAAACAATATGCTTGCTTCATCAATTTTACTTGTTTTTTTTTAGAACTATCTCGTTTACATGCACATAGACGGACATACTTCTCTTTAATGGATTTCATTCAAGATTTGAGAATAATCTGCAATTTCAATGTAAAGATCACACACCGAACTTCACTTGACTGATTCCTTTACTTTTTGAATTCTCATCTGCAGCTTGATCGACAAAATTACAGAAAATATGTGTTTTCTTAATATTAAGCTTACAATGCTGATATTGTTACGGCACCAAGGCTTCAATGCCTTCATCTTGTATGATTTATTTTAAAACAGATAAAATAGAGAATAACGAGAAAAAAAATCGAAAAACATGTTTACTTTTAGTTGCAACTGTCCAAAATAAAAGCATTGGTTGAGTTTTTATTTCTTTTATTTCTTTTTGTACATCGCAACTAGATATATTTATTATAAAAAAACATTTAAAAAACTTTCCTGAACATCAATACTTCTTTCAAAGCTAAAAAAGTAGAATTATTTTATTTGAAGAAATCCTATTACTTTTTTCACACGATTTCAGTCGGACAAGTTTAGAGACAGGACATGCCACAGTTGAGTAGAAAAAAAAACTTTTAAAAAATGGCGTGAACCACGTCCCTGACACCTCTCACGTTTGCCAAAATCAAGTCAAGAGTAACTGACTCTGAAAGGCCGGACAACCGAGTCGAACGTGCAGTCCGGGCGAAAATGCCTGCCAGGCCGGACTACAAAGAATATTGATTGTCCGTGATTGATTGCGTTGTATAGTGGTTACTGTCTTTGCCTTGCTTGATTTATGGGTTATTTTTTTCCATTGAAAGATTTAATGGCGAACTTACGCTGTTTGCGTTGGCGGTATTTTGAGAAGTCGCCAAGAGTTCATAAGCAATAAAAGTGACGTATGAGATGGAAAAAAAGTCTTCTATTTGTATAGATGTATTCCGACAAAGTGATATAAATTTTAGCTTTCACTTTGAGAGCTAATATTTATTTTCGGAAAAGGAATTGATCGTTTTTAGATAAAAGAATTTTTTTAGACGGTTTGCTTTTTATTTATATTTCCATGTCTGCGATTTTTTTCGGTTTTCGATAATGCTATTGAAATATTTTTTCCCCTGGGGACTGGGCTTTTATTTCAAATATGAAACAATCAATCTTTTGAACAAAATGGGAAAATAATATGGCATGATTGTTGTAATAATTAAAAAGAAAATGTCATTATAATTTGAGGTTGTTATACCCAATACATACATTTAATTCGACATTTTTGAAGATTGGTGTAACTCTTGATTATTTAGATTCAAGTTTTATATACAAATGACATTTGAGATGGTTTTTCTTTTATTCAAATAACTCTTTATTAAAAGTTACTTAATAAAGATAATATATTTAAATTATTTCATCATTTACAATTAACTAGTAAATATGGTCATACATAAATCAATAGTAAAAATTTTAGTTTTAAAATAGAGTTGTAAGTGATTATTTTATGTAAAAAGAAAAAAAAATAAGCTAAGTAGTAAATTCATTAGTGCCAGCCATATAATTACAGCTAATACAATAAAACTCCCTCTTGAATCCTTAATACAGTTCTTTTATGCCCCTTTACCAACGATGTAGAAGTCATACCATACTTGAAACAATACTAATTATAGATGGAGAGGTTTCATAATAATTTGGATGATGCAGTTTTTAACTTTTAGAAACTGCCACAAGCAGACAGTGGAAACGCTTTTTATATTTATTATTAAATCATGTTTGATTTTCGATTGAGATGTACGGTCTTCCTCATGACGCAGTTTTTCTCATATTTAGAC
The DNA here is from genome assembly GCA_026543865.1 of Argiope aurantia. Classification (NCBI taxonomy): domain Eukaryota; kingdom Metazoa; phylum Arthropoda; class Arachnida; order Araneae; family Araneidae; genus Argiope; species Argiope aurantia. The sequence goes on from JAPMOR010077955.1 coordinate 455,478, forward strand.
CTTCTTTGGATTTTGTAGCGTACAAATATGATGCATTAAAAGTATGTAGCCCCAAACCGTCGATTGACACATATCTTTTTACTAGGCATCATGGCACATTAATGTTAATAATTTGAATGAACAAGCTTATTAATCGAGAGATAGGTTACTTTAACTAACGTATACGCCAATGTTATATGTTAAACATGATTCCAATTTATGTTGAGTAAACAGCTAAGTTCATATTCTTAAAAGTCCATTTCCTGTATATATATATATATATATATATATATATATATATATATATATATTTCTCTTTTTTTAATGAAGCAAGCCATTTTTAACGTATTTTTATATACAGCCCACTATAGAGTGTGTATCCTTAAGATTTTCGAACAAAATGATTTATATTAAACCTCAAAAATTAATATCAAAGCAGAATCTTATTTAATTTTTTTTCAGCATACAACATTTTTTAGAAGTATAGTTTTTTAAAATCTGAACAATTCGTATTTTGAATATAAAATCTTGGAGAAAAAAAATCTTAGTTTTTTTTGTTGATTTTTTTTATAATCCAGTTAGATAATATCTTCTGTCCAAGGAATATACCGTCTTCCTTATTTAACTAAGAATCCATAGAATATTTGAGGTATTTGAGAATCATTGGAATTTCTTTAATCGAATTATAATACCTTTGAAACATTTATTTTCAGCTTATAAGTTTAGAAAACGATAATCCGATACTACAGTGGATCAAATTTTCGGTGACTAAGAATTTAAATCACTTTAAAAGTCATAGCATTGATATTAAATGCAAAGACACATGTGATCAGAAAGTTTGTATAAGCGGATAAAATGAAAGCGTACATGAAATGAAATTATTATTTAGGCGTTAAAACGTCTCCGAAAAGTTACAACATTTGGTGATATGATTTTTGTAAAACATAACTTCTTTCGGCAGTTTTTGATGTTTTTGTTGTAAAATCATAAATAAAATCCTATCCTACGGCTCGTTTAAAGTTATAAGCAAAATCTAATTGAATTGCAAACGTGGAATTGAACATGAAACAAATGCATGGGAATCCGAAGCCCTAACCACTACTCCATACATATGGTTATGCTTATATGTATAGTCAGTCGCATGTCAATATTTCGCTAGATCGTTATAAAGAAATGTTTTTTTTTGTGCGTAAAATCGCGTTTCTTAGAAAAAATACCTATATAGATAAATTTAAAAACAAAATCTTATTTAAATATAAAATTTGATCCAAATCGTTTGAGCCGTTTCAGAGATGCACGTACTAATTTTATATTTATACAAGAATTGTTCTTTTATAATTATTAGATTTAATGAGTTAATAAACTTTAATAATTAGTTAAATACAATTGCATGCATACATCTATCAGAAAATTGGCCGCATATCTGTAGTTCATATCAGTCTCTAAGGAAATTACTATCGTTACATTAGTTTCTAAAGAAAAGAACATAGAACCCTTTAATAGCCAACATGTAAAGCACTAGGATGACAAATATGTGTAGATAAAATAGACACCAAAATTGCCCCTCCTCCAAGAAAGAACTTTCAAAATGTTGACTACACGATCTTCAACAAACCTTTACAATGTACATGATAACTAATGAATCCCTGGAGGGCCGGGACTATAAACCACGAGTTTCGTCCTCCACTGGGTTCTTGATGTTGCTATTAATAAAGAACGAAACCGACCTTAAATTCACACATATCTTTTTCTCTCTTCCGACTTCACTGGCATATATCTTGGTACATCGACGCCCCAGGACAAGAAAAATATCTCTGTCTGGGGGAAAAAAGTCCTGATGAAGCACCTGTCGTTGATGCAGGTAAGCTGGTCCCCAAAATCTCCCAGGAGGACCCAGGAAAAGAGGATTACTTTTCGTTTGGAAGAAGGGGGAGAGTGGAAAGGGATTTAGGTGGGTGGATGGGAAAGGAGATGCGTCTCCAAGTGACCGTAACAAATTACCGGGGGGTGGACTGGGGCATAGAGCCACTGGGGTGAGAAAGCGATGGTGGGTGCAATGTTGATGCATCAAAGAGATTAGCAAAACTCGATTTTGTAGTTGTTTGCAGTAGCAGTGCCCCTGTGCAAATGGATGGAAAAGTAACTTGGTGAAGTTTTTTTTTTGTGCCTTTTTCCTTCTGATTTTTTCCCCCGTCCATGGAAATGTTATCTGGTATTTTTGAGAAACAAAACTTGGACCGAGTTCAGAGGGAACTTGGATTCAGGGAAAATATATATGCATTTACGAATTAAAACTCCATGTTTCTAGAAATTGTCAGAAACAAAATAGATTGCTAGTTGGTTAATTATTGTACTAATCGCTCTAATTTATTTGTGTCTATAACCTATTCGTAATTTTGCTTTTTTATTTGGTAAAAGTAGTTAATATTTTAGTATATGAAGCAAAGTAAACAATTTCAAAGGTTTTTTTCAGTTTTTTTCTAGTGATATCTGTTTAGAATTTGAATAGCTGACATGGATTAAATTAAACGATTAAACTTTTTCTTTAGGATTATGAAATAAGGAAAGGAAAGATGTGTGACTGCGGAATCAAAATAAATGATCAACTATGGAATGATTACTTGATTTATAAAGAAGATATTGGTTTCTTTAGCTTTTTATATATATTTTTTGATAAGTGAAATATAAGTAACTGGGGATGATATTTATTTCTAAATTTGAGCAGGCCAATTAGTGTTTTGATAAACATGATGCAAAGCATAATTAAATTTTACATGAATAAAGTACAGAAGATGTTTCAGTTCCTAAATCCCACTTCAACACTAACACTATCAACACTAACAAATTAGTGTTATTAAAAACTATAATATCGAGTTTTCTATTCATGAAGAGTGAATTTTATAATAAGATGAATGGGAAAACATGTACAGACAAAATTGTAGATTTAAATTATAACTCTTAAAATAATGTAAAAAAATTAATATAAAATCGTTTTGCCGCAGATTTTTTTTATCATATCTACTTTAAAAAAATTATTATTACTCTTTATTCTACTTCATTTATTAGATAATTAATTAATAGACATACAGACGGTTGCATTATTCCACGAAATGAATTGAATTGAGTTCACTTATCATATTTAATTGATTATTTTCGGAACAGTTTTGATTTCGTCAGTTTTTTGTGTTCTAAAATGTATACCATAGAAATATGACACTCTTATTACATTTTTTAACGGTGGTATTTTAATTCTAAAGCGATAACAGTGATACTTTAATTCAATATACACTTGGTGCATACTCAATCAAGGTAATATAGTTTTATATTTTGTTTTTATCATTCAGTTGTAACAGTTTGGATAACTTGTGGACCAATTTGTTCCAAATATTCGGTATGAGATGTGTAAGGCGTCGAAAAATGGGGAAACCCCATAAAATTCAATTCCTCATTTTTCATAGACATATAAGATGGACAACTATAGACTTATTGTTTTTATCATTCAGTTGTAGCAATTTTGCTTTCTTGTTGATCAAATTTGCTCTGAATACTGGTTTGAGATGTGGTTAGTGTCGAGAGATGGGGAATTCCAGAAAGTTCAGTTCCTCATTTCGCCTGATTATAGGAGATGAATAATTGCTCTGATGTTTAACCTCAGATTTGACAGAATTATTGAAAATGATGAGGAATGGTGAATTATGTGAAATATCATTGCGATTTTGCTATTATATAGTTATAGTTCGTGCTCAATTGCGATTAATATTTGAGTAATAAAAATCTTCCTTAAATCAAGTTATTTCCTTCAAAGATATCTCTGCATGATCATTTGTGCTTGCTTTTGAAAGTGAAAAACGGTAAACAATTAATCGATATTGTGTGTACATATTCATGTGAAGAGACTTTTGGATGTATAATAACACAGTCCCTTTTCATTCATATTTGGAAATAATCATACATATATATAAAGACATAATATTATATTAAAAAGTTGCAAATAAACAAGTTAATAAAAAGTAGATTAGAGTGTTTTCGGCTAATTCCTAAATGTAAACATGTGAAACGAAAAGATATAAAAAAATTCGTATATATGAATACAAAAGAAAAAAGCAAATGAAATAATATTTGATGTCACTTTCTTTTCTAATATGCTAGATAGTTACCCTTGTAAGCCGCATTAACTGTTAGTTAAAAAAAGAGTGAATATTTTGATTGGATCATAAAAGAGATGTACATTAATCAACTAAGAGAAAATACAAATGTCATAAGCATAAAACATAACAGCAACAGTCAGTAATGGAAAAGAGCTAGAATTTTCAAAATCTGCTTTTATTCCAAAAGTCTTAAAATTCGATTTTTCTTGCAAAATAAGCAAAGCAGCAACTAAATGAAAATAAAAAACGCTTCGCTTGCATCTTACCTCCTCCCTCCCTCCCTCTTTTCACCTGATCCATCATATTCCTTTCTTTTTTTTTCTTTTCTTTCTCGAGAACAAGAAAGCAAGCAAGGGAATAATGCTTTTGCTATGAAGAGAAGGAGAAAACCGTTGTTAGTATAAAAGTCTGGAAGACATAAAGCGCACAAAGCTCAAAGAGGGATTTGAAATTCACATTTCCTCTACCGTCCTTTTCTTTTCTGTATTGCTCAGTGCTACAGATCCCCTGTGGTGGAAACATCTTTCAATTCCCTGTAAATTACATTAACAGGGAAAGAATACCCACCCTACCTCAGCTTAAAAACTATTGCTGTCAGCAGAATGCAAGTAAATAAATACCAAAGTATGTACTTTGTCAAATCTATATTTGCTGCCTTCGACATACGCTTTCTTTTTGCCTTCTTTATTTTTTAATAGATTTTTTTTCTGCATCCCTTGCTTGCATTTTACGCTTTTAGGAAGAACGGTATTGCTCTTTTGAAATTTTAATGGACTTAGGATTAGAGATTATTATTTTTTTAGTTTTTTTCCTACTTTGCTTATGCCATGCGTTTTTCTTTTAACGGAAAAATAGACAATCGCACGAATAAAATTATATTTTCCTTTCCGCCGCTTTTCTGCTGCTGTTGCGTTCGTGCTTTTAATAAAAGCACATCAAAGCGAAAGAATTTACCGAAGATTATTTTAAACGGAGCGGACAATTTTTACTGCTTTTTGAGAAAGAAAAGAATTAAGAGATGTGCTTTGAGAAAAAAAAGCAACTCAGCATAAAAGCAAGGTGTTTGCTTTTATTCAAAAACAATAAAGACTAAGAAAGAGTATTTTAAAATTAATATTGATATTGGAATTGTAAGAATTGGGTTTTGCAGTTTCGTTTGTAAACGTTTTCTACGGTTCCTTAATTATATTATAGGGACCATATAGATATTTATATTTATAATGGCAAAATCTAAAAAGAAATATAAATGCATATAATTTAGTAAAAATTTTTATCCATTCTTATAAGAAAATATGTGCATATTTGTGCACTTGTACTCTATTAAATTTGACACAGATTTATTTAGAAGGTGGACATACAAGTTTTCAAGATTTCAATTAATTAAAAATTAAGTAAAATTCTGATAGCTTTCCGAGTTATGTTTGTAAATAATAAAGCACATATTTAACACGTTGACTGCCGCATTACGCGCCTGTGCGTTACAGATAAGATGTAATTGTACCAAACCATATATCTTATTAGATAGCCCCTTTTCTTCTATAATTAAGAGATAGCAAAGATGGGATAATCTTTTAGATAGATGGTCCGAATAGCAGTCGGGAGTCATGGTAACGAATGCGTTAATTTTAACACCATTTAAAATATATATTATTATTTTAATGATATTATTTTAATTATTGTTACAATTTTTTTCGAAATTTTGACAGTTTTTTTAAAGGGTTTTTTTTGCATGATGTTCAGTATTAAATTATATTGAAATTTGAATTACCTCGTTAAATATTTTATCAGTTGATTTTCTTCCACTGTAGAAAGCTGATGAAAAAATATTCTGCTAATTGTCTGCGCAGTTTATATGAGAAATCATGAAAATGAAATTACACTTCCGCAAAAGACAACGTGCAGTTTTATATAAATAACAACAATATGCTATGGAATTTGACATCATTAGACAAACGCTTATTTTCTTGAATAAATCATGAATATCAATCTTTGCAAAGAAATTTAATTTAAATAATATATAATTTATATTCTCGACAAACTAGTGGTATCATATACGGTTAATCAATGATATAAATTAATCAGAAATCCCGGAGTTTTAGTTGCTATTCAGCAAAGAAGTAAGATAGTTTATAATACATATTTTAAAATTTGAAGTGAGATAAAATCTTGCAGCTAAGTATAGAAAATCTTGATATTAGACTTTGATCTCTTGACCTTCAGACAAATTTCTTTTCCTTAACATATGATGATTTTGCAAATTTACAAGAATTCCAGAACATTTATAAACAGAATTTTATCCTTTTTTTATTCCAGTATAAATTTTATAGTTTTTAAGATGGAGAAACCTACAAATTTCTTTTTATAATAATTCCCAATGCTACGATGGCAGAATTAAGGATTTGTAATTAAATGGCTATCATTGAAAAAGTTCCGTTTTAGTGCTAATCGAGGATTATTGAAGAATCTTTGAATTTAAAATTTGAACAGATGATGAAAACAGTGCTTGAACCGGCAGCTTGCCCTCTAACTGTCCTATCATACCAGAATGAGGATGTGTGATTTTAGTAGATTGAAGAGAACTATGCCGAATCCTTGACTAAATTTTGTCCTTCAACTGTGTCGAAATCATGACTGCCCTTCTACCATTGCCCACAATTAAGTGTTGATTTAACTGCAAATCTATAGTCTATACAATTGTGATCCCCCCTATTAGCATTGTGATGAAAACATTGCTTCAAAAATAGAGCAAAAAATATATAAAAATAAATTTGAAAAAAAATCATACAGAGCTATTTTACGAAACTAATGGTTTACTTCTCGTTCAAAGGAAAAAATGTCCCCGTTTTCATTTCTTTTAAAATGACTATAGTCAGGCGATGTCTTTTCGCCATTGGCTATTATACGACAGAAACTCGTTTTCATCAATGAAACAATTTTGATTTCTTTTCCATGTTTGAGCAGCAACACAGAATTCAATAAATTTGAAAAAAGAGAAGAAAGGAGGACAATCTGGCTTAAGGATGATGATTGTTTTTCAAAAATTAACGCTGTAAGTAATGAATATATTTTAAAACACTCAGTCATTATTCCTGTATAGAAGGAGTTAATTTGTTTAAATTGTATCATTGATTGTCGACATTAGAGGGATTATTCTTCCGAATAAGAATGTAACATTTCTTTAATTTGAATTCTCATCAGAATATTAATACCTTCCCATCTATGAAATTTCTGAAACTTGAAGTATTCTCGCCAGAGAAGAAAGAGCTACCAAGGATTATTGAACCTTTGAAAATAATAATCGATGCAGATAGATAAGAAAGAATTTTGTTAAAGTTTGAAAGTCATTACCTGGAGTTGGATAATGGACAAATTTTTGTAAATCTACAAACCTGCAAACGTCCAGCTTAATCACGAGGTTACAGCCTAAAATGTCCAAAAATATTGTTACGGTATTTTCACGATATTGTACGGTGTGCAGAATATCAAAAACCATCGTTAAAATGTCGGGTAGTACTTTTTACAGAAAGGTTTAACTAAAAAGTATAATAGATAACACAACTTTATCAAAAGCTCTTCGTGTAAACTTGCAGCATGGGAGGATGTTTATGTCAGATTAAAATTTGAATAATTATTTAGTTGGACATGATATTTCTTTAAGCAAGCATCAAATACTATATACATCACCTGCTAATATATTACTGATCAGGGACCATAAAATATGATAATAAAAACAATAAATTTTTGAATATGGAAATTTTATCAAAGTATGATTAAATGCTAAATTATCAAAAATGAATTCCCGCAAAATCAAAACATTTAAGAGATTTGAGCCTTTAACCAATTATCTGCCGGCTATGTCATTGTTATAGGTTTAACGAGCAATTATCGGAAATATAATACAGACCTTTGAGGGAATCATACTTCTAGCCATTGATTCATGGACTTCAAAATAGAAAGCTATATTTGTAGGTATTAATTTCAGAACACCGGAAAGCAGACGAAATGAGAGGGGGGAGGGGACGAGAAGGAAAAACACATATGGAAAGAAATACAATTTTTTAGTTCAGAATTTTTAAAATTTTATTTTATTTTGTATATTATTTCTGTTATCAACGTTTTTTCCTTAATTAATATAAATCACGCAGTGATGAATAGTGTATGAAAAAAATGGTTTTATTTTCTGACTTCTACGATAGTAATTCTTACTTAAAATATATGATAAAAGAAAGATTAAAACATTTATAACCATTACACCATCTTAAATAATTAGCTTTCAAGCAACATTTTTTCCTATTTGTTGCGATTAATTTGTATAATATAAGTAACTTAAACAATCTTCTTTAGACCAATTTAGTTTAATTCAGGTGAAATGGGCTGGAAACAGACAAACGTTTCAAAGAGATTGATTATACTTGATTTACTGATTGACAATGCAACGCAACTCTTACAAGAATATTAAATTTAATAACAATTTTTATACCAATTATCGAAAATAACAACAAAAACAATCAAAACGATTGTATTATGACATTGAAATATTTGTACCAGGTGATAGAGAAAATTGTAAATACGTTCTCAGCAATGTTTTGTCTTTGATGTTTTGTGCAAAAACTTCGGCCCATGCCATTTTCAAACTTTATCTAATCTTAGTTAGGATGAAATTATTAGCGTGATAATTTGGCGGTTATTCTTTGCAGTTAATATTAAGCACCCACAGTTCAATGAGTATTTGATTTCAGTAATCCAACAAAAGACTTGTTTGAATGTTTATAACGATTGGTAGCATGTATTAAACTTTTCACTACAATAGTTTATTGATAATTTGGCAAATATCAGACTAAAGAACTGCCGGATGACCGAAAGGGTCAGATTATTGAAAATTCAATAAAACACATATTTTAATAGCAAGGTCTATGTTTACTGAGCAAGCACTTACAAAATGTATTAAATTGTATAAAAAATTGTACTATACATAAAAAAATATTAGAAAATATAATACTAATTTCTGTTGATTATTTGTAGCAAAATTCCCTGAGATCCTTATGGATTGACTTGGTTTTCTTACTCTCTGCCCATGTGTTTTTCTAAATATTCTACACTATATGAGGAGAGGGATTTGTGCAGTGCAGGATTATCTAAATTCTATTGTATTCAACTTTGCGATTGATTGTTACATCGGCTATTATTATATAATATTTAAATTTTGTTTATTACATTTAAATTATTATATTTAAATTTT